>CM053769.1:337831715-337862969 GCA_028658325.1 Potorous gilbertii | reverse complement strand
TCTCTGCAACGCAAATCTCCTTCACTGTGTTGCTGCGTGGCCTCCACTGCTCCAGAATTTGTCAGGAGTTCTTTTTACAGGAAATCTATGGGCTGTGGGTTCGGACCTAGCATAGGTGAGTCTTTCAGATTCTTACTTTCTTAGTGAAAAAGTATTTTCTTGCATTACTGGTGATGAAGAAGATCAAAACATACAACCAGAAGAAGACAAAAAAGTCAAAACTCCTGCATTCAAAGCCTCCACGAAAAATATGAATTGTTCTCATGCCTTGGAAGAGCTCAGATAAGAGAAGTAGAGGAAAATCAGATAATAAAAGTAGAGGAAAAATTGAGAAGAGAAATGAGAGTGATTCAAGAAAATCATGAAAAGGATATGGAGGTAGAGCCAAGATGGCAGAATAGAAAGATGGACCAGCTCTAACTCTGCTCCCATAGACCACAAAATATCTGTAAAAAACAACTCTAAACAAATTCTAGAGCAGCAGAAGCCACAAAACGACAGAGTGAAAGAGATTTCCAGTCCAAGGCAGATTGGAAGGCCAACAGGAAGGGTCTATTGCACTGAGCTTAGAGCAGAGTGCAGCCCAGCCTTGGCCATGCTGCAAGACACAGACAGGATTGGAGCAGGTTTCAGGGCATGGAATCACAGGTAGCAGCTGCGGTTCCCAGATTTCTCAACCCACAAATGACAAAGAGTTTCAGAGGTGAGTGAGAAAGCTCTTTCACCTGAGTGAGAAGGGAGGAGTGTCAGGCCCCAGCCCCAACCCCATGGCAGTGGCAGTCACTGTAGCAGCAGCATCCACTTTTGGAACCCTGGGCATAAAGACCCTGGGGGAATTGAGCAGCCTATCTCGACCTCAGTTCTGAGTGGTAGTCCTGGGGTAAGGAGGAGTGCTAGCATGGTAGAGTTAGTGGAGGCTTTGGAGAGGGAATCCTACTCACAGATCCTGGGCAGAAGAGTGCTTGTAGCTGCTCCTAGACCAGAGCACAGACCAGGAGAGGAAATATATACCTATACCTATACCTATACGTATACATATACATATATATATACATACATACACATATACATATATATGTAGGTGTGTATGGGTATGTATGTGTATATTAAATATGAGTAGGTATATATGTGTATATATGTATGTATATAGACATATATACATACACATACACACATATATACATATATATGTATATATAGACAGAGGGGACAGGGTGAGCTGAATAGAGAGGGAGAATACCTAAAAAATAAAATTTACTGTTGAATGGAACATACTAAGAGTAAGAGAAAGGGAAAGGTAGAATGTAGCAAACCATCTCATACAAGAAGGAAGAAAGAGCTTCTAAAATGGAGATGAAAGGATATTGAGCCTTATTCTCGTGGAATTTGGCTTAAGGAGGGAATAACACACTCTCAATTGGATATAGAGATCTATTTTACTCTGCAATAAGGCAAGGGGGAAGGGGACAGGAGAGGGAAGATAATAGAAGGGAGAAAATTTTGAATTCAAATTGTTGTGGAAGTGAATGATGAGAACTAAAAAACATAAATTATATATATGTATATATAAAATGAGTCAATAGCTCGCTAAAGGAGACACAAAAAATGCTAAAAACACTTTTAAAGTTAGACTCACCCAAGTGGCAAAAGTGGTCCATAAAACCAATGAGTGGAAAAATGCCTTAAAAAGGCAAGTGGGCCAAATGGAAAAAGAGGTCCAGAAGCTCACTGAAGATAATAATTCCTTGGAAATTAGAATGGAACAAATGGAATAAAGTCATAAAGGACTTTATGAGAAATAAAGAAATCATAAAACAAAATCAAATGAATGAGAAAAAAAAAGAACATAATATGAAGTATCTCATGGGAAAAACAACTGGAAAATGGAACCAGAAGAGATAATTTAAAAATTATTATACTACCTGAAAGCCATGATGAATAGAAGAATCTAGACATCATCTTTCAAGAAATTATCAAGGAGAACTGCTCTGATATCCTATAACAAGAGGGTAAAATAGAAAGGGAAAGAATTCACCAATCACCTCCTGAAAGAGTTCCCAAAATGAAAACTCCTAAGAATATTGTAACCAAATTCCAGAGTTCCCAGGTCAAGGAGAAAATATTACAAACAGCCAGAAAGAAACAATTCAAGTATTGTGGAAACACAATCAGGATAAAACAAGATTTATCAACTTCCACACTAAGGAATTGAGGGCTTGAAATATGATACTCCAGAGGTCAAAGGAGGTAGGATTAAAACCAAGAATCACCTACCCAGTAGATGTAAGTTAACATTTAAGGGGGAAAAAAATTGAAATTTCAGTGAAATAGAGGACTTCCAACTTTCTTGTTGAAAAGACTAGAGCTGAATACAAAATTTGGTTTTCAAATACTAGAACCAAGAGACATATGAAAAGAGAAACCATAAGGGACTTATTAAAGTTGAATTGTTTACTTGCCTGCATTGAAAGATGATAAGATGATATTTGTAACTCATGAGACCTTTCTCAGTATTACAGTAGTTATGGGGGAATATCTATATCTATATATTGTGAAATTGAATGTTGAAAACTGAAAATAAATAAATTTAATAAAAAGAACAGAAAAAAATCAATCAAAAGAATTTATTAAGCCCCTGCTCTATGTCAGGTACTATGCTAGGCTCAAAGAATGATAAGTGTTATAAGAATAAACATAAAATAACTATAATACAGTTAGAGGAGAGAAACAGGAATTGGAGAAATTGAGAAAGTTTGTATTAAATGTGGTGTTTGAGTTATGTTTTGAAGGAAGAGAGAGTTTCTATGAGGCAGAGCTGAGAAGGGTATGCATGGGGGAAAACAAATGAGAAGGCTTTGAGATAGAAAACAGAATGTCATATGTGAGGAGTTACAGAAGCCAGTTTTGCCTGATTGCAGAGTGAAGGAGGAAGAGTGGTATAAAATGAAATTGAAAACGAGGTTGGAATTTTATACTAGGTGTAATAGGGAGCCACTGGAGATTTTGAACTGAGAAGTGAAGTAGTCAGATCTGCACTTCAGGAAAGTCACTTTGATAGCTTTGTGGAGGATGGATTGGAGTAGGGAGATCCTGGATTCGTAGAGAATAAGTAGGAGGGCATAAGTACATCAAGGATTGTAGTGTTAGGGCCTAAACAAGGTGGTTCCATCTCATTTGATGAAAAGGAAAGTTTGTAATAAAAAAGAATGCAAATATTTTCTAATTTTTTTTCCGCTGTTTTTCTTCCATTTTCAAATTTCATTGCCCTTGGAATGACTTTCCTTGGTTGGATGCCTTGCCAAGTTTTCTTCCAACTAGCTTTTATCCTCCATTGCTTCTCTCTGCTTTATGAGATGTTGCTGCTCATTATCACCCATCATCTTTCTTAATAAGATTTTACAAATGACTTTGCATTTTGGCATAGTGTTGCTTTTTGCAAACATCTCTCTCCATCTGGCAAGTAATTCAGATATTTGCTTACTAAGGGTTTTTTGAGCTCTTTTGGTCTCCCTGTTGTGGCAATTGATTTACATTGGTTAAGTTCCTTTAGAAAATACTTATAATCATTTTGTATGTAATTTCTATCATCATATACCACTTATGTTGTTACATTTATACCCATAATAATGTTATAAGAACTCCTTAATCATTAGAACTCTCAAAGTCTGGAAAAATGAACTGTCTTGTGATAGCAACTAGAACCGTCTTCCTATTTGTGTTCAAATACAGGACCCATCACTACTTATTGGTGGCTTTTTGTAAAAGGATTTTGTGCTTGGTCTAATGGCTTGGGCTAGAAGACTTCTTGAGTACCTTTTAGAGCTGATGTTCTTTTTTTCCTTTTTTTTGATTCATTTCTTTCTTTTTAAAATTAATTTGTTTTAAGTTTTCAATAATCACTTCAATAAGTTTTAAATTTTCTTCCCATCTCTCCCCATTCCCTCCCCAAGAGGGCACACAATCTTATATGGGTTTTACACATACATTCTTATTAAACACATTTTCACATTAGTCATGTTGCATAGAGGAATTAAAACAAATAGGAGAAAATATGAGAAAAAAACCAAAAAACAAAACATGACCCAGGAGAAAACAGTCTGCTTCATTCTGCATTGTGACCCTATAGTTATTTCTCTGGATGTGAATGGCATTTTGCATCAAGAGTTCTTTGGAAATATTTTAGGTCCTTGCATTGCTCTGAAGGGCCAAATCTATCAAAAACAGTCCTCAAACATTGTGTCTGTTTCTGTGAATAATGTTCTCCTGGTATTTCTGCTCATTTTACTCAGCATCAGTTCAAAGAAGTCTTTCTAGATTTTTCTGAAGTTTGCCTGTTTGTCATTTTTTATAGCACAATTGTATTCCATTACATTCATTTACCACAACTTGTTCAGTCATTTCTCAATTGATGGGCATTCTCTAGATCTCCAGTTCTTGGCCACTGCAAAAAAGAGTTGCTATAAATATTTTTTGTACATGTGAGTCACTTTCCCATTTTATGATCTCTTCGGAATACAGCCCTAGAAATGGTATTGCAGGGTCAAAGGGTGTGTACATTTTTTATAGCCCTTTGGGCATAGTTCCAATTTGCTTTCTAGGATGGTTGGATCAGCTCACAGCTCCACCAACAATAAATAAGTGTTCCAACTCCACCATTTCTTCTCCAACATTTATCATTTTCCTGTTTTTTCATGTTAGCCTATCTGATAAGTATGATGTGGTACCTTGGAATTGTTTTGATTTGCATCTCTCTCATCAATAGTGATTTAGAACATTTTTTTCATATGACTATATATAGCTTTAATTTCTTCCTCTGAAAACTGCCTATTCATATTCTTTGATCATTTATAAATGGGAGAATGGCTTGTATTTTTGTAATTTGACTCAGTTCTCTATATCTTTTAGAAATGAGGCCTTTATCACAGACACTAGTCATAAAAATTCTTTCCCAGTTTCCTGTTTCTCTCCTATTCTTGGTTGGATTGTCTTTGTGCAAAAACTTTTCAATTTAATGTAATCAAAATTATTCATTTTTGCATTGTATAATGTTCTCTATCTCCTGTTTGGTCATAAATTTCTCCATTCTCTACAAATTTGACGAATAAACTATTCCTTGTTCCCCTAATTTGTTTGCAGTATCAGTCTTTATAGCTGGATTGTGTATCCATTTGGACTTCATTCTGGTATACATTGTCAGGAGTTTGTCTATGCCCAGTATTTGCCACACTATTTTCCAGTTTTTCCAGCAGTTTTTTTTTCAAACAGTGAGTTCTTATCCCAGAAGCTGAGGTTCATGGGTTTATCAAACAGTAGCCTGCTATAATCATTGACTACTGTGTCTTGTGCACCTAAGCTATTCCACTGATCTATCCCTCTATTTCTTAGCCAATACCAAATGATTTTGATTATTGTTGCTTTATGATACAATTTGAAATTTGGTATGGCTAGGTGGTAGGCGACCTTTCCTAGCATTATTTTTCATTAATTCCCTTCATATTCTAGACCTTTTGTTCTTCCAGATGAATTTTGATATTATTTTTTTCTAGCTCTCGAAAATAAATTTCTAGTAGTTTGATTGGTATGGCACTGAATAAGTAAATTAATTTAATAAATCATTTAAATCAAATTAGTAAAATCATTTATTTTGCTCAGCCTACTCACCAGCAAGTGATATTTTCCAAATTTTTTAAAACTGACTTTATTTGTGTGAGAATTGTTTTGTAATTGTTTTCATATAGTCCCTGGGTTTGTTTTGGTAGGTAGGTTCCCAAACATTTTATAGTGTCTACAGTAAACTTAAATGTGATTTCTCTTTCTTTCTCTTGATTTTGGGCTTTATTTGTAATATGTAGAAATGCAAATGATTTATCTGAGTTTGTTTTGTATCCTGCTACTTTTCCAAAGTTGTTTACTCTTTCAAACACTTTTTTTACTTGATTATCTATCATATCATCTGCAAAGAGTGATAACTTAGTTTCTTCTTTGCCTATTCAAATTCCTTCAATTTCTTTTTCTCCTCTTGTTGCTAAAGCTAACATTTCTAGTACCATATTGAATAATGGACATCTTTGTTTTACCCCCAACCTTATTGGAAATGCATCAAGCTTATCCCCATTACATATAATGCTTGCTGATGGTTTTAGGTAGATACTACTTATTATTTTAAGGAAGTCTCCGTGTATTCCTATTCTCTCTATTGTTTTCAATAGGAATGGGTGTTGTATTTTGTCAGAAGGTTTTTCTGCATCTATTGAGATCATCATATGGTTTCTGTTAGCTTTGTTGTTGAGATGAGCAATTATGCTGATAGCTTTCCTAATATAGAAACAGCCCTGCATTCCTGGTATAAATCCTACCTGATCAAAGTGTATTATTGTCATGGTAAGTTGCTGTAATCTTTTTGCTAGTAGCTTATTTAAAATTTTGCATCTATATTCATTAGGGAAATTGGTCTATAATTTTCTTACTCTGTTTTGGCTCTTCCAGTTTAGATATTGGCATCATATTTGTATCATAAAAAGAATTTGGTAGGACTCCTTCTTCCCCAATTTTCCCAAATAGTCTATATAGTATTTGAACTAACTGTTTTTGAAATGTTTGATAGAATTTGCTTGTAAATCTGTCTGGCCCTGGAGACTTTTTCCTAATCAGCTGATTAATGGCTTGCTCAGTTTCTTTTTCTGAGATGGGATTATTTAAATATTGTACTTCCTCTTCTGTTACAATGGGTAACTTATATTTTTGTAAATATTGACTCACTTCACTTATATTGTAAAATTTATGGACATACAGTTGGGCAAATATTTTCTAATTATTTTTTTAATTTTCTCTCCATTGGAGGTGAGTTCACCCTTTTCATTTTTGATACTGGCAATTTGGTTTTCTTTTTTTCATTAAATTGATCAAAGATTTATCAATTTTATTGTTTTTTCCATAAAACCAGCTCAGTTATATTTATTAGTACGATAATTTTCTTAATTTTAATTTTATTAATTTCTCAGTTTTCAGTATTTCTAATGTACTATTTAATTGGGGATTTTCAATTTGTTCTTTTTCTAGATATTTTAGTTGCATGCCTAATTTATCGATCTCTTTCTCTATTTTATTCATGTAAGCATTCAGAGATATAAAACTTCCCCTAAGAACTGCTTTTGCTGCATCCCATAAGTTTTGGTAGATTGTCTCATTATTGTCATTCTCTTCAATGAAGTTATTGATTGTTTCTATGATTTGTTGTTTCAACCACTCATTCTTTAGGATAAGATTATTTACTTTCCAATTAATTTCTGGTTTCCATGGACCTTTATTACATAAAATTTTATTGCACCATGATCTGAAAAGGATGTATTGACTATTTCTGCCTTTTTGTACTGTATTGTGAAGATTTTATGCACTAGCATGTGGTCAATTTTTGTGTGTATGCCATGTGCCACTGAGAAAATCATATATTCCTTTCTATCTCCATTCAGTTTTCTCCAGAGGTCTATCATATCTGCCTTTTCCAGAAGTCTATTCACCTCCTCAACTTATTTCTTGTGTATTCTGAGGTTAGATTTGTCAAGTTCAGAGAGGCAGAGGTTGAGGTCACCCAATATTGTAGTTTTGCTATTTCTTTCTGTAACTCCCTCAACTTCTCTTCTAAGAATCTGCATGCTACACCACTTGGTGCATATGTGTTTAGCAATGATACAATTTCATTGTCTATGGTGCCTTTTAGCAGGATATAGTTTCCTTGCTTATCTCTTTTGATTAGATCTATTTTTGCTCCTGCTCTGTCTGAGATTAGGATTGTTGCTCCCTGTTTTTCTTTTTTACATCACCTGAAGTATATAATATGTTCAACTCTAGCCTTTTACCTTTACACTGCATGTATCCCCCTCTTTCAAATGTGTTTCTTGTAAACAACATATTGTAGAATTATGGTTTTTAATCCATTTTGCTATCCACCTCCATTTTATGGGAGAGTTCACATTCACCGTTATGATTGCTATCTGTGTCTTTCCTTCCTATTCCCCACACTTTATTTATGCTTTCATTTCTCCCTTCACCTCCTCAAAAGTTTTACTTTTGACCACCACCTCCTTCAATCTTCCTTTCCTTCTTTCAGCCCCTCTCCCTTTTCTTTCTTTTCCCCTCCTACTGCTTATAGGGCAAGTTAGATTTCCATGCTGAATTGAGCATGTTGTTCCCTCCTTGAACCAAATCTGATGAGAGTAAAGCTTTCCTTGCTGGGATGTCTCTGGTCCTGTACTGGTCCCCTTCAGCCACAGCAAGAGGCACTCTTTTCATCGATCTCCCTAGCCTTCTGAGTTGAAAGACTGCTGTACCCCTTCTGCTGGCTCCACTATTCCAGAATTTTTCCTGAGGAAATATTCTTTGGGTTTTTAAAGTCAACAAGGGGAAGATAAGAGTTCTTGCAGTTTACTCTGCCATCTTGGTTCCCAGAAGTTCAAGTAGGGGACTTTCAAACATTTAATCTGTTGGCTGATAGTCTCACTAATGGCTGCTGCTGCTGCAACCAGGGTCCCTATACTTCTCTTTCATTCAGTTCCACTGGATTCCCACCCTGTGCTGAAAGGTTTGAAAATCCACACTGACACTTCTGATACAGTCCACCTGGTGCTGTTCCCACTGCTATGGCAGAGTCTAGCTCTGATATTCTTACAGATGAATTATAAATTGTTAGTTATCAGATCTAAAGAGTATGTTAAGACAGAAGATAATTGAACATATAAGGTTCCTATTCAGGGGTAAGATGGACTGTATATATTGTGAATCATAAGAATACTTAGAACATAATGCAAACTTCAAGAGGTCGTAGAACACAAAATGTTTTATCTGGGAGGGATCTTAGAAGATACAATACAAGAGCTAGCAAGACATTTAGAAATTGTTTGATCTCAATCATTAAACAATAAAAATAAAATAGCAACAAAAAAGAAATCACCTCATCCAATTCCCCTTTTTTTTTTGTGAATGCAGAAACTAAGATTTGGAGATTATTATAATGTGTAGCTTGAAGAAACAAATATTCAAATGTCAAATGCTCATCATTATCTATTTTTATTTTGTCTCTCTGTTTCTCTCTCTTGAATTAAACTCAGCACCTAACATTGGGCATGCACATAAAATAGTAGGTGTCGAATAATTGTGAACTGAACTTAAATTAGTAATCTGAGACCTGGGTCTTGACTCTGGATGGTTGCAGAAGCCTCCTAGTCTCCCTTCCTCCAGTCACTCCCTTAACACAACCTGCTGATACTGTCACAATGATTTTCCTCATGCCTGGCTGTGATCACAACTCTTCCAGTTTGCCAAACATCCCCCCATTGTCTTTTTAATAGAGTCCAAATACCTTAGTTATTTGAGGTTTTCTGCAATCTCCTCTTAACCTAGCTTTCTAGCCTTATTTTTCTCTTTTCTCCTTAAAAATTTTCATACTCTAGACAAATTGAGGTTAGTAATTCATAAACATAGTCCGTATCTACATATATCTGATGTTTTCCATATTGTTTATACATCTGGAAGGTTTTTTCCATCCTGTCTCTTCCCATGACTATCCCTTGCCAGAGTTTGAGTGCTTATTTTGCTTCTTATTATGTTTGATCTTGAGTAAGTCAATTCCACTCTCTGGGCCCAAGTTTCCTGATCATAGCATTATTAATTCAGTATTGAAAGAGGTCTACAGGCTCATGATTTGCCTGGGGTCACAGAGATGGGGAGTCTTTAGTTTCTCCTATTCACCTGTCATTTATTTTCTCTTAGGTTTTATGTATGTATGTGTATGTGTGTGTGTGTGTGTGTGTGTGTGTGTGTGTGTGTGTGTGGGTGTGTGTGTGTTAATCTTGCTCCTATTAGATTGTAAACTGCTTGAAGGCAGGGATATTATTTTGTCTACCATAGTGTTTCATACTTCATAAACTTCGTAAGACAATGCGGTTCAATTGTGGTCTTTCAGAATAGATTAATTGGGGGGTTCACATATACCATCCTTGACTCTAGACACCCTAATATTGTTACTCTTCTGGGATCTGGATTTGTTTAAATGGAAAGATTTCAGGATGCTAAAGGCCCTTCTTCCTCCAAAAAGATACCCATGGCCTTCATATGATGGTCCAAATAACCACTTTGCTTATTCCCTACAGTTTTAATACCTAGAAATAGAAGAATGTAGTCGAAAAAATAGACTTGTGAACTAAGAAATTTGGATTCCAGATCTATCCTATAATTGTTATATAATTATCCATATCTATCTTTAATTGTTATATAACTTTTGACAGCAACTTTTCTTCTCATTCCTTTTCCTACATCTGTAAAATGAAAGGAGTAGGCTAAGTGATCTCCAAGATCCTTCCCATCTCTTATTGATACTGTGGTCCAGTAGTACAGGGTCTCATTAGGATTTGGTAGATAAACAGTTGACTAAAAACACAAAAAATACATACCAAATTAAGAAGAATTTTGACCTTTAGCATCAATCCCTGATTTGCTGTGTAACCTTAGACAGAAAAGACATTTTTACCTGTGCCTCAGTTTCCCTGATTATAAAAAAGGAATTATAGATTGTTGCTTTAGGCTTAGTTAACAGTACTCTCCATGAAATATGTCTAAGTGCAAGTGTTAAATTAAGACATTAATTAAAACAAAATATATCATCAGCCATCAGAATTTGAATAAGATAATATATCAAAAAATAACAAACAATATCAGCCTACAAGGCTTCCAGAACCAGTCTGTCTAGGAATAGCTCCAAAAAACAGGAACCATGATAAGAAAAAAAGTGGGGCCAGTGGAAGAAATCTCTGTGTAGCCATGACCATAATAGCTTCCATTTCAATACCATAGTTTATCAAGTATTTTGCTCATAATAATCCTATGAGATAGGTAGTAAATGTATTATCGGCTTCATTTTTCAGAGAAGGAAACTGAAGTTCAGAAAGATTGATTGGCTGTGGGCTACATCTAGTCAGGATTAGAATCAGAGTTCAAACCCAGGTTTCTTGACTCCAAATACAGTTTTTTTTTTAATTTTTAAAATTTAAAAAAAATTTTATTGTATGACATGGATAGGCAATGAGAAGACTCTAGGTAATGTAAATTGGCTGCTAAATGGATAATTGCAGTAGGCATGCTAGGACTCTGAGCTAGACTTTGGAGATAATTTGATCCAACTGCTTTATTTTACAAAGGAGGACACTGAGATCCAGGAAGAGAAGTGTTCCACCCAATGTCATTTAGATGGTAACTAAGAAAGGTGAAATTCAAATTTGGGTGCTCTTAATCCTAATCCCGTTCTTTGCAGTATATCACACTATTTGTGATAAGCTCTTGACTCTAGGTGTTGTCTTTCGTTGCTTGGTACTCAGGTTCAATTTCTTACTCATGAAACACTATCATCCCAACTCTATTTCTCAGTGGTGACATACTGTTATTTCGAACTGAATGTTGAAATTGTTCAACCATTTTTTCAGTTATGTTGGACTCTGTGATCTCATTTGGAATTTTTTTTTTTGACAGAGACGGAGTGGTTTGTCTTATTGTTTTCCAGCTCATTTTACAGATGAGGTAACTGAGGTAAATAGAGTTAAGTGACTTGCCTTGGGTCACACAGCTGCTAAGTGTCTGAGACCAGATTTGCACTCAGAAAGATGTCTTACTTTCCCCAGGCCTAGCACTCTATTTACTGTACCACCTAGTTAGCTGCCTGAAGAAGGGATAGTCCTGAGCAAATGAGCCTTCATTGCTTTTGAAAATGAGAGTATAGTCCTTTTCTAGTCTAATTTCACTACAATTGTTGGAATATTTAGAAAATGTACATTTTACGAAGTTGTGTCTCTGGTAATTACTACAACTAGCTCAACTTCTCCAATCTGCTAAATCTGTCCCTCATATCTACCCATACTGAGAGGTACTTTCTGTCATAAAGGGATACAAGGGATCATTTTTGCCTTAGTCAACCTGTTATAGACTAAGGGGTATGGAGGGAGCTCATAGATGGAATTCATTTCCCTAGTCATTTACTTGACTTCTGAGCTCTTGGTCAAGGTAGTTCTCTGCTTTCAGTGGAGGTGGGAGAGTGTACTGTCAGCTGCTCGATCCCCGCCCCTTTCATTCTGGGGGCCTAGAACTCCAGAAACAGCTGCTACTGCAACTGCTATGACTTTCGTGTGTTTCTTCATGCCCTCTGCTGCCTTGGGGCTGGGGTTGGACCACTGTACTCTCTCACACACGTCTGAACAGGTTTTTTCCACTGACCTTCCAATTTATCCTCACATTTTGGGGCTGTGAAGTGTGGAGATTCACTATTCCTACCCACCCTCCCTGCCTATTCAGGTCCTGTCTGTACTGGCACGGCCCACACAGCACAGTGACACAGATGCTTTCTGTGGACCTTCCAGGCTGTCATAGGCTGGAGATTTACTTCACTCCATCATTCTGTGCATTCTGCAGCTCCAGAATTTGTTTACAGTCATTTTTTACAGGTACTTGGCTGGGCTTGGGGGCAGAGTTCTAGCCAGTGTCTGCTTCTACTTTGCCATTTTAGCACCATCCCCCTCATGGGCAGAACTCTATGAAATTTCTGGCTCTTGACACCCCGAATTCTCTTGTTTCTTAGATGCATATCCTGGAGTGTGCTGGATACAAATGGAACTGGCTCCTGATAGTCCATTGTTAAACTTTGAATGTTAGAATTTACACTTAAATTTACTTAAAAATCCACAAACACTACAAATTTGACTTGTTTTATTGTTTGTTAATTGTCTGAACCTAAGAAAGTGATAGAGAAAATATTAATAATGCAAGTTAAATGCAGACTAAACTTAAAAATATATTATGGGTACTTTTTTTTTTGAGAACTGATTGTTAAACTTATCAGGACGCCACCGTACAGACTCTGGATCAATCATGTGGCTGTGGTTTCACCTACTTATCCTACTCGTGCTAACAAGGACACTTCTCTTGCTTTTGTGTACAGAACTGCCCACTTTACACTTAAACCAGTGATCTTGGATGAAGAGGCATTTGCTCTCTTTGAGTCTCATTTATAAAATTGAAATGAGGGAAGGATTAGATCACCTCTAAAATATTTCCAGGTGGAGACTTCTGTGTTCTAATTTCCTTTCTAGCTCTAACACTGATTATGCATGTTCTAATCATCTGTGTTCAAATAGCCCTATTTTATTTTTCTTTTAATAGTATTTTATTTTTTCCCAATTACTTGTCAAGACAATTTTTTTAGCATTCTTTTCAAGATTTTGAGTTCCAATTTTTCTCACTCCCTCCATCACCTTTTTCCAAAACTGGTAGACAATTTCATATAGATTATACATGTGCTATCATATAAAACATTTCCATTTTAATCCAAGTTGTGAAAGAATAGATCAAAAGAAAAAAAACAAAAAAAGAATAAATTAAGTGAAAAATATGCTTCAATCTATATTCAGAGTTCACCAGTTCTTTATTTGGATGTAAATGGTATTTTCCTCCCTGAATCCTTTGTACTTGTCTTAGATCATCATCTTACTGAGAAGAACTGAGTCATTTATGATTGGTCATCACACAGTGTTGCTGATATTGTGTATAATATTTTGCTGGTTATGTGCATTTCACTTTGAATCAGTTTATACAACTCTTTCCAGGTTTTTCTGAAATCTGCGTGTTCATTATTTCTTATTATTCCATTACATTCATATACCACAGCTGTTCAACTATTCTAAAATTGATAGGTGTCCCCTCATTTTCACCATGAAAAGAGATTCTATAAATATTTTTCCAACTGTGGGTCCTTTCTCCCTTTTTATGATCTCTTTGGGATATAGATCTAGAAGTGGCATTGCTGGATCAAAGGGAATGCACAGTTTGGTTACTCTTTGGGCATAGTTCCAAATTGTTCTCCAGAATGGTTGAGTCAGTTCACAACTCCACAGACAGTACATTAGTGTCCCACCTTTCCCACATCCTCTCCAACATTTTTCATTTTCCTTTTTGGTTATATTAGACAATCTAATAGGTATGAGGTGGTATTTCAGAGTTGTGTAATTTGCATTTCTCTTAACAAAAGTGACAGAGCACCTTCATATGCCCATAGATAGCTTTGTTTTCTTCATCTATAAACTTCCTGTTCATATCCATTGACCATTTATCAACTTGGAAATGGCTTGTCTTCTTATAAATTTGACTCAGTTCTCAATACATTTGAGAAATTTGACCTTTGTCAGAGACACTCATTGAGAAGATTGTTTCCCAGTTTTCTGTTTTCCTTCTTATCTTTCCTTCTCATCTTTGTTTTCACAGCAGCTTTTTTTTATTTTAACATAATAAAAATTATCTATTACATTTTGTAATGCTATCTCCTATCTGTTCATGAATTCTTCCCTTCTCTATCAGTCTTACAGGTAGACTATTCCTTCTTCTTCTAATTTGATTGTGGTGTCACCTTTTATGTCTATAGGATACACCTATTTTTGATCTCATCTTGATAAAAGTTGTGAGATATTGGTCTATACCTAGCTTGTGTCCTATTGTTTTCTAGTTTCCCCAGTAGTTTTTGTCAAATAGTAAGATCTTATCCAAAAGACTGGAGTGTTTGGCTTTATAAAATGCCGGGTTATTATGGTCACTGACAATGTCTTGTATACACAGTATATTCCACTGATCCACCACTCTGATTCTTAGCCAGTACCAGATAGTTCTGATCTTCATTGCTTTCTATTAGAGTTTGAGATCTGGTATTACCAGTCCACCTTCCTTTGTCTCTAGCCACTTACCTTTATTCTGTGTCTCTCACTCTGTGTGTGTCTCTCTGTTTCAAGTGTGTTCCTTGTAAACAACATATTGTACAATTCTGGTTTTTTATCCACTCTGCTATCTACTTCTGCTTTATGAGAGAGTTCATCCCATTCACATTCACAGTTATGATTACTAATTATCTCTTTCCCTCCATCCTAGTTTTCCTCCTGTTTGCCCTGTCTCTCCTTCCACCCTTTTCCTCATCACCAGTATTTTTCTTCTGTCTACCACCTCCCCTAATCTGCCCGCCCTTCTGTCAGTGTCCCACCCCCTTAACTTAATCTCCTCCCTTCACATTTCCATGCCAGGTAAAATAGATTTCTATTTTCCACTGATCATATATATTGTTCCATCTTTGAGTAAATACAGATGAAAGTAAAGTTCAAATGATGCCCATCACCTACCCTCCCATTTTCCACTGCACTGTAATAGGTTTTTTGTACTATCCATGTGAAATAGTTTACCCCATTCTACCTCTTCCTTCTTTTTGTACCCAATGTACTCTGTCTTATCTCGTAATTATTTTTAAATCAAATTAAGTTGTATGTAATCCTGATTGAAAGAAACAATTATTTGAATTGTTTCTTTCTGGCCAGTTGCAATATTTTTCCTTAACCTGATAGTTCTGAAATTTGGATATAATATTCCTTGAAGTTTTCATTTTGGGATCTCTTTCCTGAGATGTTTGATGGATTTCTCAGTGCCTATTTTGCCCTCTGTTTTCAGGAAATCGAGGCAGTTTTCCTTTATAATTTCTTGCAAGATGCTGTTCAGGTACTCCTTTTGATTATGGCTTTCAGGTAGATCAGTTGTTCTGATATTTTATCTCCTGGATCTATTTTCCAGTTTTCCCATAGGTACATTACATTTTCTCTATTTTTGCATTCTTTTGAATTTGTTTGATGGATTATTGATGCCTCAGAGTCATTAGCTTCCCCTTGCACAACTTTAACTTTTAAGTAGTTGTTTTTACCAATTAGCTTTTGTACTTTCTTTTCTCTTTGGCCAATTCTACCTTTTTTATGGAGTTATTTTCTTCTTTCAATTTCTGTATTTCCTTTGCAATGTGTCCAATACTACGTGTCAAGCAGCTGTTTTCTTTTTCCAAACTGTTGACTTCTTTTTCATAATATCACTCGTTTCTTTTCCCAGTTTTTCTCATACCTTCCATGTGACTTTAAGCTCCCTTTTGAACTCGTCCATGAATTCTTTCTGGGCAGGAGACCCCTTCCTGTTTTCCTTTGGGGTTTTGTCCATGAGTGTTTTGAAATTATTCTCCTCTGAATTTGTGACTTGATCTTTCCTGTCACCATAATTATTTTCTCTAGTCAGATTCTTTTTGTTGTGGTGGTGAGGGTGGTTGTTTTTTGCTTAACTTTTTTTTTTCCTTTTCTTTTTCTTTTCAATTTTAACTCTGATCCTGGGGAGGAGGGGGTATTCCCTCAGGCTTCTTATGCCAAGAACTGCAGGCCCTGACTGTTTATTTAGTTTTGCACTAATGTTGCCTTGAGGCCTATGAGGGACTCTTGTTTCTTATGCTGAGGGGGTGGAGTGGGGGTGACTGGTACTGCTGGAGTCCTTAGGGGTTTGGTAGTTTACCCGGTTCTGAGATGGGGTCCTAGTGGTGGTGTATAGTGTGTGTTGAGGCCTCTGGAATGTTTCTCCGCTTTTCTGGGTCTACACTGAAGCATGTGGTGGTCTGATGGCTGGTGGTTACCTGTTTGCCTGGTACTGTACTGAAAAATGTGGTGGTTCTGAGAGCTGGAATCTACCTGATCCCTTGGCTATGCATGTTGGGGTGGGGGTGTTGGGGTTTTTTGCTCCACTGCACTGGGGCTCAGTATCTCCCATTGGTTGGCTGAGGTGGGACTTGCTATTAGGCTTACTGAGATGCTTCCTGTCCTGGACTATGTTCCCCTTTTACCTGAGTGAGATAGTCTTTTCTTGACAGATCTGCAAAGTTTTTTGAGGTCAAATATTGTTTCACCCCATCTGCTGGTTCTGCTGTTCCAGATTTTATTTTGAGGTGCTACTTTATGATTGTTTATAGGTGAATATGGGAGAGTTACAGTGATTTACTGCTTACTCCACCATCTTGGCTCCTACAAGTTTTCCCTACTTATTTTAGCATTCCATATTAGATTCAATTCTATAGTCCCTTATGAAATAGTTAATTTGGGCCAGGTAGGAGGGACACCTAAGTGGCACAATGGCGACAATGCTGGGCCTGAAGTTAGGAAGACTCATCTTCCTGAGTTCAAATCTGGTCTCAGATACTTACTAGCTGTAAGTCACTGGGCAAGTCACTTAACCCTGTTTGCCTCAGTTCCTCATCTGTAAAACAAGCTGGAGAAGGAAATGCCAAATCACTCTAGTATCTCTGCCAAGAAAACCACAAATGGTGTCATAAAGAGTTAGATATGACTAAAAGCAATTGCGTACTATTTGTGCCAAGCACTGTGCTAAACATGAGATACAAAGATAAAAAATATTAAAAATGCAATAGCCCCTGCTCTCAAGGTACTTACATTGCACTGAGGAGATAAAATATATGCATATTTAAAGGAGGAGTTTCCTCTTCCTCTATCCCTTCCCTCCCTCACTTAATGTAGTTGGAGGATGAGTGTACTCACTGATGATTATGTTTTAAATTATTATTCTTTTACAAAGTAGGATTACCTCTCTGAGCATAATGGATGAAACTATTTGACAAATATAAAAAAGAGTGGGCTCCACCATTGCAGAGCTTTAAATAACTAAATTATGGAAAGTTTGGAAATTTGTATGAGTGCAGTACAGGATAAGACCACTATATTGAGGGCAGGGGAGGGAATTTTTCTCTCCATTCCATTGTGGTCCCTGTCATCTAGCAACTGATCTGTTTATCTAGAAACACTCCCTTCTGAAATTGGAAAGTTGTTTCAGGAGAGTTTCCAGCGCAGTTGTGGGAGAAAAGATCCACCTAATAGATAGACATGGAGGGATAGGAAGGGATAATCACACACGGAAGGAAGCAGATTTGAGAAGTATCACCTTTAGCATTAGAAAAAAAAAAAGCCAGCTATGGATGCAAGAGCAGGAACCCTGACGTTAATGATTTGGCCTATAAAGGAGAGCATACCCCACCAGCATAGTTAAACAACACATCTGACATCAACTTTGCATCCAGTGATGGATGTGAGTGACCTTTGTAAAGGTGCACAGGATAGGAAAGACTTCCATATCCAACACTATCAGAGTAGGTCTTGGCCACATATGATCATAAGTTCTGAGACCCCTTTCAACATTAAATGGGTAATGCTATGATCAGGAAACTTGGGCTCAGAGAATGGAAGTGACTTACTCAAGATCAAACATATAGTAAGGAAAAAAATCAGAACTGAAGCTCTGGTCTTTGATTCTAAATCCAGGGTCATGTCCCTAATATTATACTGCCAACTATGGACCCACACTTCTCAAGGATTCTTTGCACATTAGTGAGAGAAACAAAGGCCTACTAGGCTACTGTCTGTCCATCCTGGCATTCACAAGTTTGCAGGCTGAGTTCACTTGGGAATACCCAGATGATAGCAGCCCAGTAGATATTTTAAACATTCATACACATCTGTATAAGCATAGATGCATACGAACATATATGTGCATGTGTATTACATGTATGTATTTGTATGCTATGTGTATTAAACATAAATATCTATAGATATAGAGTAATTTGGAAAGGTAGGGAAGACTCAGACAGCTTGAGAGATCAGGAAAGATCTCACAGAGAAGGCAGAACTAGAATTGAGCACTTAGGGTAGTTAAGGATTCCATGAGGTACAGGTAAGATTAGAATACATTTCAGAAATGAATACGTTTCAGTATACCTGTGCAAAGGCCCAGACACTGGAGATGTAGGGCCATATGTCGTAGACAGCAAGTTGGCCAGTATGTCTAGAATACAATGTGGAGCCAGTTTGGAAATAAAGGTTAGAGAAAAACAACTAAGGACTTGAAATAGCAAAAAGAAGAGTATGTATTTTATCCTAGAGGCAATAGAGAATAGCTTCAATTCCTTGAGCAGGGGAATGATGTGGTCTGACCTGGCTTTAGGAATAAAATTTTGACAGCTGTGTGGAGAATGGATTGGAGAGAAGAGACTGGAGGCAGGGATATCAATCAAGAGGCTATTGCAGTATAACATAAATCCATAAAGTTTAACAGCATTTCTCTATAGCAGTAGCAAAATCCTAGAATAAATAACAGGGAAATTTTATTCAAAGTAATTATAAAACCTATAGAATATCTGAGAATCAAGCTACCAAGATACACTCAAGGTTTATATGAATATAACTCTAAAATTATATGTATTAAAAACTATTCAAAGAAATAAAAACTGGGGCAGTGGAGCCTAGGTGGCAGAGTAGATGCATGGACCTGCTCAAGCTCTCCCCACAAAGCCCTTAAAATACCTGTAAAAATGACTCTAAACACATTCTAGAACAACAAAAGCCACAACATGACAGAGTGAAACATTTCCAGCCCAAGACAATCTGGAAAGTTGACAGGAAGGGTCTATTGCACTGGGCACAGAGAGGAGTGCACCCCAGTATGCTCCACTCCAGGATAGACTTGACTGGAGCAGGCTTCAGGGACCTGAATCATTAGTAGCTGCTGTGTTTTTCAGATTCCCCAATCCATGAAAGCCAAAGAGAGCTTCAAATGTCAGTGTGAAAACTCTCTCATCTAACCCTAGCCCAGGATAGCGGCAGCCATTGCAGGAGCTCCTGAGTGGTGGTCCTAGGATGAGGAAGAGTGCTGTCTTGGTGGAACTGGTGGTGGCTATGAAGAAGGAATCTTACTCGCAGTTTCAGGGCAGAAAGAGCACTTGTGGTTGCTCATAGACAGAGCATAATACAGGAGCAGAGTAAATACCTCTCCCTTGATTATGTCACTTTGGAGGAATTGAAAACTTACAGTTCCCTAGAGATACCATGGAGAACAGTGGCATAAAACCTCTGAAGCCTGGGGTAATATACCCTCTACTTGACAAAGGGCTCAAAAGTCAAGTAATTGGCTGGAAAAATGCCCCAAAAGGGGGAAAATAAGACTATAAATGGTTAATTTCTTGGTGAAAAAGTATTTTATTCCATTCTTTTGGATGAGGAAGGTCAAAAAATACAACCAGAGGAAGACAAATACAACTGGAGGAAGACAGCAAGGTCAAGGCTCCTACATCCAAAGTCTCCAAAAACATATGCAGTAATTTCAGATCATGGAAGAGCTCAAAAAAAGGATTTTTTTTGGAAGGAAAATCAAGTAAGAGAGGTGAAGGAAAAATTGGGAAGAGAAATGAGAGCAATGCAAGAAAATCATGAAAAGTGAGTCAACAGCTTGCTAAAGGAACCCTCCCCAAAATGCTGGAGAAACTAACACCTTTAAAAATAGATTAACTTAAGTGGCAAAAAAGGTCCAAAATGTCAATGAGGAGAAGAACGACTTAAAAAACAGAACTGGCCAAATGGAAAAGGAGGTCCAAAAAGCTCACCAAAGAAAACAGTACTTTAAAAATTAGAATAGAGCAGATGCAGGCTAATGACTTTACGAGAAATCAGGAATTTATAAAGCAAAAGCAAAAGAATGAAAACATACAAGACAATGTGAAATATTTCGTTGGAAGAACAATTGACCTGGAAAATAGATCCAGGAAAGTTAATTTAAAAATTATTGGTCTACCTGAAAATCATGATGAAAAAAAGAGCCTGGACATCATCTTCCAAGGAATTATCAAGGAAAACTGCCCTGATATTCTACAAGAGGGTAAAACAGAGATGAAAAGAATTCACCAACTACCTCCTACAAAAGATCCCAAAAGGAAAACTCCTAGGAATATTGTAACCAAATTTCAGAGTTCCCAGGTCAAGAGAAATTGTTGCAAACAGTCAGAGAAACAATTCAAGTATTCTGGAAATACAACCAGGATAAGACAGAATTTAGCAGCTTCTACACAGAAGGATTGAAAGGCATGGGATATGATGTTCTAGAGGTCAAAGGAGGTAGGATTAAAACCAAGAATCAACTACCCAATAAAACTGAGTGTAATATTTCAGGGAAAAATAGCATTTCAATGAATTAGAGAACTTTCAAACATTCTTGTCAAAGAAACCAGAGCTTAATAGAAAATTTGACTTTTAAATACAAGAATAAAGAGAAACATGAAAAGGTAAACAGGAAAGAGAAGCTATAGGGAACTCATGAAATTTGAACTGTTTGCATTCCTACATGGAAACATGGTATTTGTAACTCATGAAACTTTTTTCTTTTTCAGCATTAGAGTAGTTAGAGGGAATATATATATACATATTTATACATACACACATATACATATGTATGTATACATTTACACACATGTATATGTACACACATACATATATATGTGCATATATTGTGTGTATATATGTGTATGTATCTATATATAGTTGGTTGGTTGTTGTCCTTCACTTCTGAAGAGGACCAAAATGACATCACCATGAGAAAGTGAAGTTTCATTGTGTCCAACTATGGCTGATCAGACCAAATCAAGCTTGGAATGCTATAGAACAGGTTTGACACAGATAGTCCTTATGAATATTTGAGGTGGATATCCAAATTTGCTCATCCTACTTTGTGCTGTCTCAATTCTGCTTTGTTCATAGAGCACAGCATCGTTTGTGATGTGGGTATACCATGCTGAGTGGTCCTGTGCTAGTGTCTCCCATGTTTCACAGTCAAATCCAAAGTTCTTGAGAGAGATCTTGAGAATGTCCTTGTATCACTTCTTCTGACCACCATATGATTGGCTGCCCCATGCAAGTTCTCCATAAAATAGTCTTTTTGGAAAGTATACATTTTGCATTCAAATAACATAGCCAGTCCATTGGAGTTGAGCTCTCTGAAGCATAATTTTAATGCTTGGTAGTTCAGTTCAAGGAAAGACTTGAACTTGAACTTATCCGGTACCTTATGCTGCCAGGTGATCCTCAGAATCTTCCTAAGGCAGTTCAAATGGAAGAAATTCAGTTTCCTGGCATGGCACTGGTAGATTTTCCATATTTCTCAGGCATATAACAATGAGGTCAGCACAACAGCTCTGTGGACCTCCAGTTTGATAGTCTAATACCTCTTCTCTCCCAAACTTTTTTTTGGGGCCTCCCAAACACTGAGTTAGCTCTGTCATTGTGTGCCTCAACCTTATTGTCAATGTGTACATCCCTAGAAAGTACACTACAAAGGTAAGTGAACTTATTCACAGCATTCCAAGCTTCTCCATTTATTGTAATCAGTGGTTCCACGTATGGATGGTGTGGTGGTGGCTGATGGAGCACCTCTGTTTTATTGGTGTTAATTATTAGGCCAAAATTAGTACAGGCAGCAGAGAATTGATACACACTTTATTGCATCTCAGCTTCAGAGGTTGCATTGAGTCACAATCATCTGCAAACAGAAAATCATGCACCAACATTCCCTCCACTTTGGTCTTGGCTTGTAGCCTTTTCATATTGAAGAATTTATCATCCAAATGGTAGTTGACCTTGATGCTATGTTCATCCTCATTAACAGCATTTCATAACATGGTTGAAAATATCGTGCTAAAAACATGGGAGCAAGCACACAGCTCTGTTTCATTCGATTGGTATCTTGGAAGGCATGACAGCATTGTCCACTGTCTAGATACCAGGCAAACATGCCATCATGAAATTGATGTACAATTCTGATGAACTTCACTGGGAAATTAAATTTTGACTTAATTTTCCTAACAGTGTCAAAGGACTTGGTCAGATCTACAAACGTAGTACACAGACCTCTGTTCTGCTCCTGACATTTCTCTTACAGATGTCAGGCAGCAAAGACCATATCAACTGTTCCTCAGCTCTTTATGAAGCCACACTGGCTCTCAGGTATATGACTATCTTCCAGGTGAAGGATCAACCTATCAAGGAGGACTCTAGCAAGAATTTTGCCAGAAATGACTAAGAGAGAGACCCCTCTGTGATTGTTGCCGGACAATCTATTCCCTTTACCTTTATAGAGATAGACAATGGAGACATTCTTGAACTCCTGGGGGATAACTTCCTCTTGCCATATAACCTGGAAAATTTCAGTCAGCATTTTTATGAGCAAAGATCTCCTACCTTGGAAATCTCATTTGGATTAGAATCAGTACCTGATGCTTTGTCACATGAAAGGAGCCTATGGCCCTCAAAACCTCTTCTTCAGTTGGAAGTTCAGCTAAGGAGGGATTGACTTCAACATGGGGTAAACGTTCAGTGGCCTCAGCATTGATTTATGATGATCTGTTGAGAACACTATGGAAGTGTTTAGCCCATCTCTCTACGATCATGTCCTTATCACTAATCAATGTAGCTCCATCAGCACTGAGTAGTTTTGATGCATTTTAGTTTTTTGGTCCGTTAATAGCTTTCAGGGAATCATAAAAGCACTTTGGATTGTTACTATCAGCATAAAACTGAATTTCATCTTTTCATGTGTCCTTCCACCTTTGATGTTCACCTTTTCCACCAAAGTGTCAACTGTGGCTCTGAGAAACTGTATTATGCACAGCAATCATGCCCCAGTAATCCATTTCAGCGGATGGGCCATACCAGGTTGAGGTAAGGGGTCTCAAACCCATTGGTGAGTTAGGAGTGTGTCTACCTCAAGCATGTGAAGACTTCCCTGGTGGAATGGGTAGATGAGAACAACTTCTTCCAACGTCTATGAAGGCAGCTGAAGTAGGTGATGTGGAGTGCTTAGAGTTTTGTTAGTCACTGAAGACACCAAAGTCCTCCGTGGCATCCTGAGCCATCATCACTCATCTTGACTCTGTCCTGCCACCGGACTATGATGACTCTGGAGGAGAGAGTGAGACTGATGACTTCGTTCAACTCTACCTCATTTAAATCTAACTTAGGTATGAATCAAAAGACATCACCCATACTATTTTATTATTATGCCTCAAAGTTCTGTGGTGACCAGCAAGTGATGAAGCAATAGGTGTGGATACACTGGGTGCTGTAGTCACAATCCTGCATTCAGGTGGCCCAGGCCATAGAGTCATTTCTCACTGGAAGCAACAGTGGGCCTCCATAGCCCTCTGGGTATCTGAGCAGCCTTTTAAGGATTCCACTCCTTACCTCCTGGTTGGCCTGATTACTGTGGGAGGCAGGGAATTCCACTATGCATTTGAAACACAAAAATATGTACAAAATATACAAAAAAAATTGCAAAAATTGTTCCACTCACCATTGGCACATGAAACATGCACACACTTATAGAAAATACAAAATTCTGAAAGATGAACTACTCTTGTTGCAAGGTCACTCAACAGGTATCGCATCCAAGTAGCAGCCCTGAGTGAAACAAAGTTTTTAAATGAAGGCCAGCTTACTGAAGTTGGAGTTGGATACACATTTTTCTGGAGTAGACATAGTGAAGGGGAGTACTGTGAAGCTGGCATGGGTTTTGCAATCAAAACTAATCTAGCCAGCAAGCTGGTATGCCTGACAAAAGGAGTGAATGACAGGCTCAAGACAATGTGATTGCCGCTAATAGGAAAACACCATGCCACCATCATCAGTGCCTATGCTCCCACCATGGCAAACCCTGATGAGGTCAAAGAAAAATTTTGTGAAAACCTAGAGACCCTTATCTTCAATGTGTCAGAAGAAGACAAGCTTATAATTCTGGGTAACTTCAATGCTAGAGTAGGCTCAGACTACCAGATTTGGCAAGGAGACCTGTGAAGAAATGGAGTTGGCAACAGCAATGGTTATTTACTGCTGAAGACTTGGGCATTGAATGACCTTCTTATCACCAACAAATGTTTTCCATTTTATTTTATAAATTTTCCATTTATTTTCGATTTATATAAATGCCTTAAAACTTCATGGATGCATCCTTGCAGTAAATATTGGCATCTAATAGACTGATTATAACGAGAAGAGACAGAAAAGATGTGAGAGTGACAAAGGCAATGTGCAATGCAGAGTGCTGGAGTGATCATAAATATCCTTTTTAAGGTAAATATTTGCATTCATCAAAAGTGCTGCCCCCAAGGCAAAACGACTGCCAGAAGAATTAATGTCCACAAATTAGAGCTCTTCTCTGAGCATAAATTATTTGTTGTTGACTTGGCAGGAAAGTTGAACCAACACATAGTGGGCAATCGTGGAGCAGAAAAGGAGTGGGCAGTTTTCAGAGATTTGGTGTACAGCATTGCATTTGTTCGTCTGGGTCAGAATACTCACAAACACCAAGACTGGTTTGATGAAAATGTTGGGGAAATTCAGAAGCTGCTAAATGAAAAATGAGAACTCCACAGGATATACCAGCAGGATAGTTCATCTAAGTTCATCTACCTCAAAGAAGGTAGAATTTAATTCCATCAAAAGCAAAGTACAAGCAAAGCTTAGAGAGATGCAGGATTCCTGCATTATAGAAGGCAGATGAAATATATGTATGTGTGTTTTTGTATATTATATATGCATGTATATGGGTGTATAATTTATTTTTATATAATAATATGTTTTTATGTGTATATGTATGCATGTGTGTATACATATATACATACATATACTGAGGAAACAGGGTGAGCTGAATATGAAGGGAGAATACATAAATACCAAAATTTACTATTGAGTGGAATGTGCTGAGAGAAAAGGAAAGGTATAATGTAGGAAATCATCTCATAAAAAAGAGGAAAGAAAGAGCTTTTACAATGGAGGGGAAAAGTGGGGAGATGAAAGGAATAAGTGAGCCTTACTCTGATGAGATTTGGCTTATGGAGGGAATAATACACATTCAATTTAGTATAGAAATCTATTTTACCCTGCAGGAAGGCAAGAGGGAAGGAAATAGGATAGGAAAGGTATTAGAAGGGACAGAAAATTGGGAAAAATGATAATCAGAAGCAAATGCTATTGTGGGGGGATAGGTCAAGGAAAAGAATGGAATAAGTGGAGGACAGGACTGGACAGAGGGAAATATGGTTAGTTTTTCTCAACATAACTGTTATAGAAGTGTTTTGCATGGCTACACATGTATGAACTATATCAAATTGCTTGCTTTCTCAGTGAGGGTAAGTGGGAATGGAGGAAGTGAGAGAATATGGAACTCAATGTTCTAAAAATGAATGCTAAAAATTGTTTTTGCTTGTGACTTGGAAATAAGATGTACAGGCAATGGGGTATAGAAATCTATTTTGTCCTACAGGAAAATACAGAGGAAGGGGATGGAAAAAGGGTGGTAATAGAAGGGAGGACAGACTAGGGGAAGGGGTGGATATGTTACATGCTGTCCTGGTGTGGGAGGTGGGGAGAGATGGGGAGAAAATTTGGAATTCAAATTCTTATGGAAGTTAATATTGAAATCTGAAAAATAAATAAATTATGTATTAGAAAAAAATAAATAAAGACTGACAAATAATTATAGGAATGTTCAATGTTTGTGCTTGGGCTGAGCTGATATAATAATAATTTTAACATTACCTGAATTGTTTTACAGAGTTAGTGCTATAATGTTCAAGCAGACACTGTAAAGAACTAGATTAAGTAATAATAAAATTCATTTAGACTAGGGGAAAAATATAGAATCTTAAGGGAAATAATGAAAAAAAATGGGGGAATCAGAAGGAAATTACACTTGCATACTTCAAATTACCCCAGAAAGCAATAATCAAGACTGTTTGGTACTGGTTACAAGTAAGAATAGATCATTCCAACTGATTAGATAAGGAAAAAAATAGATACAATTGAATTTAACCCATTTGTCTGATTTAACCCACCTGTGAGAACACTAGTTACTTGAGGAATCAACTCCCTATTTGACATGGTCTTCTGGGAAAAGTAGAAAGCTACTTGGCAAAAATTAAGTTTAGAATAATGTCTTGCATGTATATACAATTAGTTAAAATGGAAGTATGACCTGAATATTAAAGGTCACACTCTTAAATAAAATTAGAAAGGAACTAGATCACTGGTATAGACAGGGAGATTTCTTAACTAAACAGATGATGAGTTGATTTCAAAACATAAAATAGATATCGATTACATGAAATAGAAAAGTTTTTTCATTAACAAAATTTGTGCCATGGAGACAAAAATTTAATCATCACACCTCCTGCTAGGTACTCCTCTGTCCTCCTTTCCAATTTCCTTTCATGTATTATCTTCCCTAATAGGATTGTAAGCTCCTTGAGAGACTTTTTTCACTTTATTTACATCCTTACAGTTTAGCACAGGATCTGTCACAAAATAGTCACTGAATAAATATTTATTATTCTTTATTATTGTATTTTAAATGATGGAAACTGTAAATCAATCAACCGTCACGCATCAAATGCCCATTATGTGCCAATGCTGGTGATACAAAGACAAAAACAGTTTCTATAGAAAGATAGGCACTTTTAGTGGAGATCCATTGTGGTCCAAGTATTTTGGAAAACAATTTGTAATTTTGCAAAAACAATGAGTAAAATTTCCTTTCTCTTTTATCTAAAGATTACACTGATAGACACACACTAAGGAGATAAGAGACAGACAGTCTCATATATACCAAATATAGCAACGCTTTTCTTGTGGTAGCAATGTATTGCAAACAAAAGTTGATAGCCATTGAATAATAACTACACAGGGTGGTGCATGAATGTAATGAAATGATTACAACAATTTATTTTTTCCCAAATTTATTAATTTATTTGTTTTCAGTTTTCAACAATCACTTCCATAAGTTCCAAATTTTCTCTCCCTTACTATACCCTCCTTCTGCAAGATGGCACGCAATCTTTTGTGGGTTCTACACATGTATTCCTATTAAACATTTTCATGTTAGTCATGTTAAATAGAAGAATTAAAGCAAATGGGAGAAACCATGAGAAAACCAAAACATAACGAAGGAGAAAATAATCTGCTTCATTTTGCATTCCAATTTCATAATTCTTTCTCTGGATATGAATGGCATTTTGCCTCAAGAATCCTTTGGAAATGCTTTATGGTCTTGCATTTCTGCGAAGGGCTAAGTCTATCCAGATCAGTCCTCACAGTCCTGTTACTGTGTATAAGGTTCTTCTGGCTCTGCTCACTTCACTCAGCGTCAGTTCATATAAAGCTTTCCAGGTTTTTCTGAAGTCGGTCCGTTTGTCACTTCTTAGAGCATAATAATATTCCATCACATTCATATACTACAACTTGTTCAGGTGATAGGCACCCCCTCAATTTCTAGTTTTTGGCTACCACAAAGCGTTGCTACAAATATTTTTTGTACAGGTGAGTCACTTTCCCATTTTATGATCTCTTTGGGATATAGCCCTAAAAGTAGTATTGCAGGGTCAAAGGGTATGCATATTTTTTATACCTCTTTGGGCATAGTTCCAATTTCCTCTCTAGGATGGTTGGATCAGCTCACAGCTCCACCAACAATAAATAAGTGTTCCAACTCTCCCAGATCTTCTCCAACATTTGTCATTTTCCTGTTTTGTCATGTGCATTTAACGCATTTTTTCCCCATGACTGTAGATAGCTTTAATGTCTTCCTCTGAAAACTGCCTTCATATCTTTTGACCATTTATCAGTTGGGGACTGGCTTGTGTTCTTGTAAATTTGACTCACTTCTCCATATGTTTTAGAAATGAGACCTTTATCAAGACTCTAGTAAAACTTTTTTCCCAGTTTTCTGTTTCTCTTCTAATCTTGGTTGCATTGACTTTGTGCAAAAACTTTTCAATTTGATATGAACAATTATCCATTTTGCATTTCATAATGTTCTTTATCTCTTATTTGATCATAAATTTCTCTATTCTCCACAAACTTGAAAAATAAACTATTCCTTGCTCCCTTAATTTGTTTGTAGTGCCAGCCTTTATGGATTGTGTGCCCATTTGCACTTTATTCTTATGTACAGTGTCAGGCATTTGTCTATGCCCGGTTTCTGCCACACAGTTTTTTTCCAGCAGTTTTTGTCAGTGAGTTCTTATCCTAGCAGCTAGGGTCCTTGGGTAAATACAGCAATTTACATGGAAGAAACAACTTGAAACTGAATGCTCTGTAATTATAATGACCCAGTTTTGCCCAAAGAAGACATGAGAAAATACATATTCTTTCCATTCTTTTTAGGCATAGAGACTATGGATATGGAACATTACATCTATTGTCAGTCTTGGTCTCTTTGAGTGCTAGTTTTCTGAATGACTCTGCTATCTTTTTCTTTCATTTTTATTCTTTTCCTCAAGAGATGGCTCATTGAGTTAGTGAGGGAGGGACTCATTGAGATATGAAGATTATGAAAGCAAAAATATATATTTAAAATAACATTGCAATAATGAGGGACTGAACTAGAGTGATAGCCATGTGAGTAAAGCATTGAGAGATGTTAAAGATACTTATGAAGTACAATTGGCAATACTTGGCAACTGATTATTATTGGAGAGTGAAGAGCTGAAGGAAACTCCAAGATCATGAAACTGAGTGACTGAAAGAATGATGGTACCCTTAATACAAATAGGAAAGTTAAGAAGATGTGTTAGCATAGGGGAAATGATAAAATGTTCCCTTTTGATCGTATTAACTTCAAGGTGTCTATAGTATAACCAAATAGAGTTGTATATCATGCAGTTATATATGTGGCACCAGAGTTCAGGAAAAAAAGATAAAAGCTGGATCTGTATATTTTGGAGTCATCTTCATAGATTTAGATCACTGAGAGAGAGTGGAGAGACAGGCTCAGGATTGATCCCTGAAGTATACTCAGGCATAGAGGGAAGGACATGGATAATCCAGCAAAGGAGACTGAGAAAGGGTAGGAAAATGTTTTAACATTCTCTATTCTAAGGTTCCCCTTAGCACTAACCCTCTATGTTCTATTTAATAAGCATTCTATAATTAAAGGGTAGCAATAGTACACAGCTCTTTCACTGAAGACGGGGCCCAAGGGAAATTTAGCAATTTTAATGGGAAGTGACTCCAGCAGGTCAGATTGAATGTCTTGACACTTTATTGTTATTGGATATTTATTAACCTTGGATTCAGGGCTGTTCAAAACAAGCATGCATTCTGAATCTGTATAATACTAGCTTTCTTTTTGTGTAATCTTTAGGTCGCCATTTACTATTTCCATGGTTTGATTAATACACACTTCACTATGGTGCTTGGCACACAGCATAATAAATAATGGTTTTTTTTTGGTGTTGGTATAGTGAGAAGATGCCTGGCATGGGGGAGGGTGGCATCTATTTAGAGTTAGTCAATTTCATTACTGCAGAATCTCCATATTGGAATTTCTAATCCCCTTCCTCTCATCAATCAATTAATCAAAAAGCATTTATTAAGCATTTAATATGGTTCAAACACTGTACTATGCACTGGAGAATACAAATGAAGATAAAAAACAGTTCCTGTCTTCAAGAAGTTTACATCTTAATGGAGGAGACAATATGCAAATAGGTACATACAAGGTATCTTCAAAGACGATGGGAAGCAATCTCTGTGGGGAAGCCTGTGGCAGCTAGGGGATTACGAAAGACTTCCTACTGAAGATGGGGTATGATCTGAGACTTGAAGGAAGCTAGGGAAATTAAGAGGTAGTAGGGAGAATGCAGAAAGTTCCAGGCATGGACATATACAAATGCACAGAGATTGGAGATGGGGTATTGAGTGGGATGAACATTAAGTAAGTAAGTGTGACTGGTACATTGTGTAGAGGGAGATAAAGTATAAAATGACTGGAAAGATAGGAAAGAGCTAGTTTAAAAAAAAGATTAAATATCAGAGGACTTAATATCTGATATTAAAGGTAAAAGGGAGACATTGGAGTTTATTAAGGGTGGGATGTGACATGATCAGACATGCTGCAAGAAAAATTGTTTAGCAGCTTGCTTCCCCTTAGATCCTTTAACAAAGATTGCTATTCATCCTAGTGGTTGGAAAAATGATTTAGTTCAAATTCCAGTTGTGATATTCCCATGCTTTGTGCCCTCAGCCCAATAATTTCTCTTTGAGACATTTTCCTCATTGTAAAATGAGGAGATTGGATTAGTTTATCTTTATGGTCTAATCTAAATCTCAGTTTTAGGATCCATAATTTCACTCTTTTTTCAAAGGCTACAAATGGCAGAAAGTAATCTAGTTCTCTAACTTTCCAGTTACTAGGAATATGGTATAATGCTTACATTCAAGTACTTAAAATTCTCAAGTGAATCTTTGAACTTATTGAGTTGGACATTCCCTCCAACAATGTTGATCGTAATCCATTCATGCTTGCCCATTCTATGTGATTCTTGTCCACATCTTGACAAGGCAAAAATACCTTGGAGTATGACAAGTGGAGGTTTCGCGTTTTTCTACCTATCATTCCTCATCCTTGCCCATCTTTTTTTCCTAGCATACATTACCATGATGACGTGCTATCCTTTGAAATTGCTCTTTAGTTATGTATTGCATTCCATTCATATTAACCACA
>CM053769.1:337813093-337831215 GCA_028658325.1 Potorous gilbertii | reverse complement strand
ACAAAAGAATTTCAGCATTCATGAACATGGGTGTGTAACATTTGTAGGTCATGGCAAGATTATGAGTATTACCATCTCAGTGTAGAGTTGTGGTGGTGTGAAAGAGTAGGTTGTGGGAAATGAATAAACTGATGAATTTGGAGGTTAGGGTATATGAAGGAATATCAATATGTACATATATTTTGAAGTATTCTAGTATGAGGGCAGATTTTGAGAAGAGAAAGACTAAGGCACCAAGCTTACTAAGGAAGCACAGAATGATCTGGAGGTCTATGGAAAACAGCTACCAGAATCTTGATTGGGTGATAAATATGTTTAAATGAATCTCAAAGGCAGGTTTGTTGGAGGGAAAGCCTGGAAGAGCAATAGGGAGCAAGAAGTAATCCAACTCCCCTACCACTACCAGTGAGCGGAGTGGAGGCATTACAGATATGATCAGAGATACAAGTAGGGCTGGAAAGGGTAACCAGGGAAACTGTGTCATTGAAAATTGTACGAAGGAGTCAAATCTCACTGAAATCAAGAAGGTGAAAAAAGCAAGAAAGGAAAAGGTTTTGACATAATAGTGAGTTTCTATGGAGCAGGCATGGAAAAGAAGCACTGTGGAAGAGTATCTTTAGAGAGGGAACTTGGGAGAGGAGGCTGAGTTGAGAGGGATTAGAACAAAGAAAAAATCAGTGGAGGATGGATTTGAACGATGACAACCAATCATTCAGAATCACTGGGATGGAGTGACAATGAATGGGTGGAAGTACTGAGGGGGCACCTGAGATGAGCCCTGAAGGGAAATATTAATGCTAAGAGGCAGACATGAGGAGGAAGTTTATTACAGGCATGAAAAGGGATTTATACAAAACACCAACACTGAAAATGGAGTGTAGAATTTGGAGAATAGATAGTAGTTCAATTTGAAATGGAATGGAGTCCATGAAAGGAAGTAATATGAGTAAGGACTGAAAGGTAGACAATGGGATGTCATGAAAGGTTATAGCACAAAGAAGTGACATGATCAGACCTGTGCCTTAAGGTGATTATTTTGGTTACTCTCTCTGAGTCTCATTTATTAAATGAGGTTAGTCTTGAAGACTTCTATGGAAACTTCTAGCATGAAATCTATCATTCAACCCCCAGAAATTCTCAGTTCTAGTTTCTCCAGGAGAACTCATTGATTATATCCTTTCCCCTCAATTTCAGTCTCCTCTATTTATTGATTTCTTCCCTGTTGCCTATAAAAAAAAATGTTCCCTCCTATCTACCCTGTCCTTAAACTATCTGCCCTTGACTCTATCAACCCCTGCTATCCTATTTTCTCCTCCTTTTCACTACTCAAATACTAGAAAGAATTGTCTGTACTCTGAAACCATTTCTTCCTTCCCCCTACACTTCTTAATTCTTTGCAAACTGACTACAGAAACTACAATCTCTAAGACGATCAATGATCAATTACATACTAAATCTTTTTCTCATTCCTCCTCTCCTTCGAGCTCTCTGCAGCATTTGAAACACAATAGTCTCTCCTCAAAGAGACTCTCCTCCCTTAATTACTTCCATGACACAGCTCTCTCCTGTTTCTCTTCCTACCTTATTACTGCTTCTTAGCCTTTTTGGTTGGTTCATCTTTCATCTCCTATCTTAGAAGATGAGCTAACATCTCTCCCTTGTTACTTTGAACTCTTTCCTTTGAAAATTGTATATCTTCTCAAGGGATCAAGTCTCATATTTACACAGAACCATCCCAAATCAGTATGTGCAGAACTAATTTCTCTCCTGATTTCCAAAACCCCTATCTCCAACTACCTGCTAGACATCTCCCCCTTGATGTCCCATAAACGACAAGAACATTGGCTCATTACAGTATCATTTCCACTAATCCTCACCATCTCTCCAAGGTCCATAATTCTACCAAGTCATCATCCATCCATTCACTCACATACCTAGATAATTTTGCATCATTCTTCATTTTTTCTCACCTTAATATCCCACGTCCAATAAGCTGTGAAAACTTGTCAAGTCTAAATCTCATAGTGTAACAACAAGCACCCAGCATACATGGAAGGGCCTGCTACATAGGTTCTTAGATCTACTTTTCTAAGGAAACCAACTTTAAAAGGGGTAAACAATCTTACTTTAATCAAGCACATATATCATTCGCTTAGTTCAGGGGGAAAAGTCAGCACACTGAACCTCAGAAAAAATACAAACAGAAATTACAAACAGAAAGACCAACTGACAGGAATTCTAATTGTCTGACCATAGACAATACATAGTTACCAGAGAGAGAAGCACCAACATCTTGGGTTTTCAAAGCTGGTGAGCTTCTTAACGGCTACCCAGAGTCTCTTCTGGCCTAATCACACAAATACTTTTCCAAAGCAAGGAGAAGAAAGTGAGGCTGGTGACCTTGCACTGCCTTCCCTCACTCAAATCAAAGTCAGCTGCAAGTGATGTGATTATCTTGATGTCATGGTCCTCTTCGAGAATGAAGGACAAACACAGCCTGTGAGTGAGTAGCAACATCTCCTCTTCTCTCCTCTCCTCCTCTTGTGTTCTATTCAGAAGAAGGTAAACTCCATGGCCAAAAGCTGCTTTTTTTTTCCTTTGCATCTACTGGTTACGTTTCTTGCTGGAAGATCAAGCCTTAGACACAATTTACTCTGGAGCTCATAGACTGGACCCCACCCACCTAGCACAGAGAGGATGTAATAACTAAATAGTAATTGTTTCAGGAACCCTGAAGGTCTTCCCCTCCCAAGTTGTTTTGTTTTGTTTTGTTTTTTATTTAAAAAGCCATCCTTTGAGTAATTTAAAGAAGCCTATTCACTGAATGGATATATCTCACTCAAAGTGAGAATGTGATAAGACCTTAGCCTAAAAGGGCCAGTGTCTCACATTGCATCCTGGGACATCTCCAGTCATCTTGATGAATATCAGGCCACTGGACCCAAATGTTTCAGGAGAAGAAAGTGACCTTGCACAGCCCTCCCTCACTCAAATCAAAGTCAACTGTAAGTCATGTTATCACCTTGATGTCATGGTCCTCTTAGAGAATGAAGGACAAACACAACAACTACAGCCTTTACTTTTCAGAGTCTGAGGGAAAGACCCCTGTGACCCATTAGCATTAGCAATTAACAAAAGGTGTGGGTCTTCATACAAAACAAGCCTCCCCCAATCAAGCTTCCCCTAATAGCCACACCTGAGTCCTATTAATGGGAGGGGAAGATTTTTAACTCCCATTATACACAGGCATTTCTTTCTCTATACTTATACAGCCACTAACTTAGTTTAGGCCTCATTATCTCTCACCTAAATTATACGAGGTGTGTCTTCTCCTCTCCAAAGGAAGGTAAATTTGGGTGGCCAAAAGGTGCCCAGTTGACTTGGGTTTTACTGGCTAGTTTCCCTTCCCTTCCATTCCCTTCTGCTTAAACCTACTGCACTGTGAAGCTCAGACACCATGGGGCCCCTATCTCCTGCCTAAAGGCTCACTCCTGGACCCTCCTGGCTTAACAGCCCCTCCCAGCCTGATGTCTTTCTTTTCTTTGTCTCATTAAAGGGGCCATGCCCTGGCTACCTCTTAAACAGGCCTATTCAATGAACAGGCATTACCTCACCCTAAGTGAGTACCTGCATAGACCTTGACCTAAAGGGGCTAAGGTCTCCCAATGCATCTTGGGTCATCTCCAGTCATCCTGATGAATATCTGCTAACTGGATTCAGATGACTCTGGAGGAGAAGTAAGGCTGGTGACCTTGAACAGCCCTCCCTCACTCAAAACAAAGTCAAGTGCAAGTCATGTCATCATTTCTCTGATGGCATGGTCTTCTTCGGCAAGGAGGACTGAACACAACAAGGTGTGTCTCAGCTAGACATTTCTCTCTAGGTTGCACTCTGGATTTCCTTTACCAAGCCATATTAACTCTCCACCTTCCATTATAACTCTGCTTGTTTTGGACTCCAGGAAACATGATGCCCCACCCAGGATAAGATGATCACCTGAAATCTCATCATCATATTGTTAACTCAGCTTTGGATACGCAACACCTGCCTAACTCCAACTCCCTCAGCTTCCTTTCCCCTATGATTGGAGAACTGGAGAGGGTAAAACACTAAACTCCTCCCAAAAATTCCCTCAATAGAGAGGGCTGGAGACTATACTTTACAGCCAACTCTCTACTTTCCATCTGTTAGGGCTGCTTGATTTGAACTCCAAGGAACATGATGCCCCCCTCCTTCCTTCCCCCCTACTCCTGTTTAAAACTTCCTTTTGTGTGCGCTCCTCCTCCATTCAACTGTAAGTTTCCTGTAGTGCAGAGATTGTTCTTTTTCTTATTTATAGTTCAGCAACTTAACTTGTTGTTGTTTGTCTCTCATTCTAATAAAGGACTAAGATGACAATACGATAGTAAAATAATAAAATAATAAAATGTTGTCAGTGATACCATTTGATAAATGTATAAATTGGATTTAAAATAAGAGAGAGTTACACAAAATCATTAGCCTCATTCTCTCTTCCAGAGTCATCAGTCCAGTGGCAAGATAAAAGTGAAGACAATTGTCAATGACTCTGGATGCAGTGGATGACCTTGGTGTCCTTAATTGACCAAATTCTAAGCACTCTACATTGCCTGCTTCTACCACTTTCATGACCCATTGAAACAAAATGTTTACCCCTGCCTATTTATAGGTGAACTCTTCACATATTTGAAGTAGACACTGCCCTAAGTCACTGAAAGATTTGAGGCTCCTTGGTTACCCTCAACATGGTTTAGCCCATCTGCCAAGATAGTTTACCAGGGTATGGCCTGTGTTCATGCTGCCACTTCTTGAAACTACAGGTAAGAGCTGGGTAGCAAATGAACTCCAAAGGTGAATGAGCAGCCCTAAAAAGGGCATGGCAGCCCTCTCCTTTGAACACCCTATATACCCCCAACAGTTTAGCGTAGTCACTAGCACAGAGTAGGTGCTTTGATAAATGTTTATTGTGTTGTATTACTGTATCATTCCATGCCCCAGTTCTTCTCCCTGATGCCTTCCTTCAGCCCTGGAACTCGTATTAAAAGTGCCTTTCAGTCCCTGTGGCCTCACTCTCTCTAACTGGATGAATCCTCAATGAATCTCCATAATGGCCAGGAATATCTCATTCCTCCCTATCCTGCACTCTGGACTTCTATTTTGTCCTCTTGTTGTCCACCTTCTCCCCTTGCCCCTTTTCAGCTTCCTTTTGTGTTCTATCTTTCCCCCTTAGAATGTAAGCTCCATGAGAAAAAGGGACTATACTTCATTCTTTTATTTGTATTCTTAATACTTAGCACAGTACCTGCCACTTTGATTGTTGATACTATAGAAAGAACCTAACTGATCTCTTTGCTTTCATGGAGATTTGGAATTTACTGGTGCTTTTCTCTGTGGTTTTAATTGGATAGGTAGGAAGCTCTATGATTTCAATTGTATATCCAGTGAAATCGTCTACTCTCACTGAGACATTCAGAATGGACTGACTCAGTCTATGCCACCTTAATCAAATCATGGGACAGTTTCCTTCCACATCTGCCCCACAGGAAAATGAGTGTTTCATTGGCAATATCAATGCATTTCCAGTTCTATCCCTTAACATTCTCATATAGATGAGAAATGTCCATCAGTTCTATCATCCAACTGGCATAGTAGTGGGGGATAGCTACAGATTGGGAGATGAGCTGTTAAATTGTTTTCTCACCACGTTGCACTTCCTAATACCAAAGCAATTGCTACTCGTGCTAAAACATGATTTCCTCAGCACCGGAGCTGCACTGCAAGCTAGTGCGAAGTAGAAGCTTCCATTGAGTGATTTTGATACAGGCAGAACCCCTCCCCACTTCCAAACCACTTCCAGAGCTCAAAAGGATGTTCCCACTCAAAACTAGGGTTTAATCTTGCCAAAGGCAGCAAGAGCAGAGTAACTGCTCTGTTGTTGATGGGACTAAAACTAAAACAAGACCAAGGAAAGAAGTTATGATGACAGAGAGTATCTGAGTCAAATTTCATAGGATTTGGAAGTTAAAGGAGGGATATTTGAATTGGCAGGATGGTATCATGGCATCAGCACTGAAGTGGGCTTCAAGAAACCTGAGTTTGAATCTTAGCCCTGTTATCTACTCTATGACTTTGAGTAAGTCATTTCCTCTCTGAGCCTTAGTTTCCTTCCTCTGTAAAATGAGGGAGTTGGGCTAGATTAACCTCTGAGGTGCTCTGATCTCTGTAATTAGAGAAGTCTGTCTTCCATTCCAGCACAAGTCCAAACTTTTGACTGTTTTCAATATGAACCACAAAATAATTATGATCTCATTATTGGCCAAAGAGGTTTGGATACAGTGAGCTTTGGGGAAGACATACTAGCTCTAAATGATTGTGGGTGGAATGAAGACAAATTAACAGGCATATTGTTCTCTTTATTTTCCAGAAGACTTTACATTAGCTCTCTGGCTCATGTGCCATCTCCTCTATCAAAGTATAAGTTATATGAGGGCAAGAATTTTTTTAATTATAGAGCATTCTGGAGTTCATCAGAGGAAGGGATAAGATTTGACTTGAGGAAAAGCAAGGAGGGCTTCCTAGATGAGGTACCATATAAGATGCTTCAATTAGTCAAGAAAGCAAAACAAACAAAAAAGCAAACCTCTTTGGTGACATTTTTAAAGGCCAAAACAGGGAGATCTCTCATTACCCTGAAGTTCTGCCCTCCGAATTTCCCCATTCCTTTCTTTGGTATTATTGACCCCCCAAAACCAGCTTCCCAAAAAGACCTCAGAGAAACAGTGGGTCTTTTAATTAAACTAGTCTGCTATGATGAATCTGTTATTACAAGGCCTTACCTATGTAAAACATTAATAATACAAATTTCATTTGTTTATGTCAGCACCAAGCATTAATTTTTAATAGCAAAATGTATGAGTTATGAAAGGCATTAATGCAAAACAAATCACTGCTGAGAAAAGAGAGGAAATCCATTTTTTAGGGTAAGCAGCAGGAATGAAATATTATTGTGGTTTCTAAGCAGGAGAGGAGAAAAAAATATTTCCTCAATCTTCAGGAGCAATTAAAAAAAACTCAGGTGAATTCAGAAATTTTATCATCTCCTTAATATTGACTCTAAATTGCAACCAAAAGGGTTCACTGTTTATCCTCCTAGAACCTGTTCACAAGCCCAAAGGGAGAACCATTAGCAATATCCACTTAATTACCCCGTTAGGATAGGGATATAGGCTGGACCTGTCATTTCTTGAGTTGAGGAAACTACTGAATGAGGAAACTCCACAATACACATTGGCACTATTAACAAAGCTTAAGCTTAGTTTCTTAAACTCTAAGTTAAGAGATTTTCACGGGGTCTCATAACCAGACAATATCAAATTTAGGACTTGAACCCAGCTCTTCATAGTTCTAAGCCCAGTTTTCCATCCACTCTACCATATTGTCTCTCTAATTAACACTAAATACCTACATGTATATGTGTGAGGGTTGGGAAATAGACCACTTGACTTCTAACTCCAACTCTGCCATTACGAGAATTATAGCATTGAAGAATCCAAATGGACCTGAAAGGTCCAATCTATATTTGAAGATGGTAGTGCTATTGAAAAGGTATCTAGCCTCCATTTAAAGACTTCCTATAAGGGGAAACACAATGCCCTGTGGACGCCCATTGTATTTTGATTGGCTCTAAATGTTAGGAAGGTTCCCTTGACTTTGATATTTAAACAAATTCTGCTTTTCATGTGAGTTTCTTTCATTGCTCCTAGTTCTCTTCCATGGATCTGAATATTATGTTAGCCAAGAAAGTCCACTGATTAGAGTTAGAGAACCTGGGTTCAAATCACTCTTCTGATGTATCTATTTTTGTAACTTTGGGTTAGTCAATTAAGTTCTTTGGGCCTCAGTTTCCTTAGCTGTTCAATGAGAAGGTTGGGCTAGATAGCTTCTGTTGTTCCTTCCAGCTCTACAAGTGGGACCCCATGATGCTCAAGAGTAGTCTCTGTTGCATATGACAGCCCATCTTATGAAGACTATGATCATTTCCCACCTAAATTTTCTCTGGGTTCAAAAATTTCAAAGAATACTCATATGGTATGGTTCCCTCATCATGCTACTTAAGCTCAGGATGAACAGTCCTTAGGAGATATTTCCTTGACACCTTTCCTTAAACAGGACATTCAGAACTAAAAACAATAATCCAGAGAAGACTACCACTGTGGTATAGTAATATTGTTCCTGTATGCTTTGTGTCTATTATTCATCTATAAATATAGTGCTGGATGGAAGATTTGTGGAAAGACATGGAAAGAATGGAAAGTTTATGATCCACAACTTTTGCAAGAATGCCCATAATCATAAGATAATGTATCCATGTAAGAACTGAAATAATATAACATTACTTTTTTTTCTTACTTCTCTGTTCTACTATTAAGTCATATTCATCTTGGAATCCACTAAAACTCCCAGATCATATGAATGGTTGACCGGCCATCTCTCCCCTCATCCCCTACATTTCCACTTGACTTTTTTGAACTCTAAGATTTCGCATTTATCCCTATTCAGGTTTACCTCAGTAAACTTAGACTTAGGCTCCTATTTTAGCTCATAAGGACTTTTTTGGATCCTGATTCACTCATTCAATTTATTAGCTGTATGCCTGTTCCATGCCATCTGTTGTTGTCATTATTGCACTTGTTGTTTAGTCATTTCAGTCATGTCCAACTTTTCATGACCCCATTTGGTATTTTCTTAGCAGAGATATTGGAGTGATTGGCCACTTCCTTCTCCAACCTCATTTTACAGATGAGGAACTGAGAAAAATGGGGTTAAGTGATTTGCCCAGGGTGACACAGCTATTAAGTGTCTGAGGTCAAAATTCTAGGTCTGACATTCTATCTACTGCCTATCTACCACCTAACTGTCCCTTCCATGTCATCTATTATTTTAATGTACAGTTTTCCCTTCCACATCACCACAATCTCCTTGGCAGTTTCAATATATCATGGATCAGCACAAGAAATTAAATAAGAATTTGGGGGGAGTTTTACAGAAGCCACAAATGACATGCAAAGGTAGCAGGCAATACAAAAATGTTTAGAAATTCAGAAATGCATAAAATGTAAGTATAATATTGTATAATATCAACATATTTTATCTTTTAATACTATAAATATACATAATTTCTTTTTCTAAGTTACTATAAGTAAAAATAGTAAAAATTTGCAAAAAGAACGCAAAAGCCAGTAGACAACACACAAAGGCTAAAATTTTTACTTAACATTGACCCATATATAGACTATAACCAAATACCTAATCCAAATTTTACAATAAGATACTATAAAAACCTCATAAAAGAAAAAGAAAAAAATAAGACTTCTTTCTTGGTATAAATAGAGAGTCAAAAACTTTTACACAGATTTTTCCAGTTCATGGGAACACTGTGCTCCTAATTCCCATAATATGGAAGGGATAACTGTACATCTTCATTCAAATCATTGATCAAAAATGGTTTTCATTTGGACCTCTGTTGTTCAAGTCCCTGTGACTGTTCATTGAAGAATTCCCTAGGCAGGGGTTGACATTGATCTGCTAATGATATGATATTGTATCTAGTCATTCAGCCAATTCAAAATAAAGAAATAAAGAAGGGAGTTAGGTAGGAAGGAAGGAAGGAAATAAGCATTTATTAAGCACCTCTCTCCGATGCACTATTCTAAGATTTTTACAAATACTATCTCAATTGATCCTCGTAGCGATAATGAGAGGTAGGTAATATAATTCTCCTCATTTTATAGCTGAAAAACTTAGGCAGAGAGAAATTAAATGACTTATTTAGGGTCTTAGTAAATCTGAGGCCAAATCTGAATTCATGTCTTCCTGACTTCAGGTCCAGTGCTCCATCTATTGGATCATCTTAACTGTCTTAAATCCACTATCTGTCCTCTTCTCTAGCCCACATCACTCCATCTTTTCCACAAGAATACCATAAAAATTTTTGTCAATTACTTTATTAAAATGCAGGCATACTATATGTCCATCAAAGGCATCATGTCTTCTAATTGTACCAGGCATTTTGCCAAGTGCTGGACTAAACAGTCAAAAATAAAATAAAATTAGGTTAATATATTGAATAATAATTATCATACTCCTCTCTAAGAGGTCACAAACAATTTCCCCTGTAATAAGACATTCTAGAATTTTGCCAGGACATGGAAATTGAGTTTAACATGTGATCCTGGTTAAGTCACTGCCTTTCTCTGGGTTCTCGTATCCTCTTATGTGGAATAAGGAAGTTATGCTAAATGATTTCCAAGGCCCCTTTTATCTTTAATACTATATACTCCAAGATACCTTATAATAATAAAATGCTATGTTTTTCAAAATATACTGGAATCTTAGAGTTTAGTGATCGCTTAGTGCCCCCCCTCTTCATTTTAGCTCTGAATGCATTTTATTGATTTTTTTTGTCTTTTATTGCAAGTCAATTCTTGCCTACCTAACCCCTAGATCGATCCCTCTCTTATGACAAATAAAAATAATTTTTAAAAAACACAATAGAAACTTTGATAATTTATACAATATTCTCTCCCAAAAATTCCCTACTTTTCTGACTTGAAAGGAGTTATATTTCATTATCTCTTTACTAGGGCATTTACTAGCTTTTCTGTTACTTGGTTATGGAATTTTCTTTTAGTCATCTTTTCATTACATATATACATATATACATATATATATATATATATATATATATATGTGTGTGTGTGTGTGTGTGTGTGTGTGTGTGTGTGAATGATTCTCTTGGTTCTGATTAGTTTGCTCTACATCAGTTCATACAAATTTTCTCATGTTTCTCTGAATACCTCATATTCATCATTAACAATAAAAAATAATATTCATTACATTTGTATGCCATAATTTTTTCAGTCATAGTACATTGTTGGAAAATCTCTATTTGACTTCCAATTCTTTGAAACCACAAAATTTCGTGTTTTCTCTCTCTTTCTCTCTCTCTCTCTCTCTCTCTCTCTCTCTCTGTCTCTCTCTCTCCCCTACATACACACAAAAACACACATACACACTCAAACATACACCCACGTACACATATATACATATACACACATACATACATACAGATATAGATATACACACAAATATATCTTTGTCTTTTATTTAATTACAGTAGTGGGATATAGATCAAAAGTAATGGACAATTTAATAGCTTTATTTGAATAGTTCAAATTCCAGAATGGTTGAACCACTTTATAGCCCCTCCAACAATGCAAGTGGTACCTGTCTCTTCCCAGCCCATTCTAATATGAATGATTCCCAGCTTTCTTTCATCTTTGACAATTTGCTTAGAGCAAATTGTTTAAATTTGTATTTCCCATGGCATTAAATTCATTATTTAAATCATATTCTAATGTGGTTACTGGTAGTTCTGAATCTTTTGAAAACCATTTGCTTATATATTTTGACCTCTTAGCTACTGAAAAGTCCCTTTCAATTTACATAGGCAGGAATTGAATTCAGAGAAAAGAAATGACCTACCCAATATCTATGAAAGAACTCCATTCTTGAACAATATTGCCCCAAATTAAATTTCAAACTTAATTTTCCACAGCTCCAATGCCTAACACAGTTAGGTGGTGCAGTGTATAGAGCACCAGTGCAGGAGTCAGGAGGACCTGAGTTCAAATCTCACCTCAGACACTTGACACTCACTAGCTGTGTGACCTTGGGCAAGTCACTTAACCCCATTTGCCTCATCCTGGAGCATCTCCAATCATCCTGATGAATATCTGGTTACTGGATTCAGATGGCTGTGAAGGAGAAGTGAGGCTGGTGACCTGCACAGCCCTCCCTCACTTAAAACAAAGTCAAGTGCAAGTCATGTCATTATTTCTCTGACAGCATGGTCTTTTTAGGTAGCAAAGGACGATCACACACACAGTGTCTGGCACACAGAAGACGCTTAAAAAATGCTTGCTGAAGCAATGAATTGGTATACCCAATGTTCTAGTCAATTGGGGCTCACTGGTTCCTCAAAAGCCTTCCAATTTCTCACTTCTACTACATTAACTACCTATTGCAACCTCCAACTTCCTTTATTCCAGTGCTCTACCTCCATCACCCTTCCCATTGCCCCACCTCTTTCCTATCACCTTCTTTCCCTCTACATCTTCGGCTTCCCCTTTGTAACAGTAAGCACCCCAACATACACTGGGGGACCTGTTATCACAGGTTCTTAGATCTCCATTCATAAAAGGAAAGGCAGCTTTTGAGGGGTTAACAATCACTTCAATCAAGTACAAATATCAGAGAAAATCAAATTCAAAATTTCAGAGAAATGAAAAATCAACAGATAGCCTGAGCACCAGCATACCTACATCTTCACCAGAGAGGGAAGCACCAACATCCGGGTTTTCAAAAAAAAGCCAAGAGTAGGGGCTGCTTAGTGGCTTCCCAGAGCCTCATCTGGCCTACAGACCTTCCTCCAAAAACTAAGCCCCCAAAGTAAAACCTTACTCTCAGAGTATGTCTACACTTTTTAGAGCCAGAGGGTATAAGCCTCTGACCCAGTGCCTCAATAGAAAAAACAAAAGGTACTTGGGACCCTCCCACAAAAGGACTTCCCCTAAGCAATCTTCCCACAATAGGCAGGCCCATCAACGGGTGGGGAGATCTCCTCCCCAACCACATTATTCAATCAGAGGCACTTTTAGTAAAACAAAAACAGCAAAAGGTCCTTATTTGATTGCCCTTACACCCTCAGACTAGGGAGCTTAGTTTTTTTTTATCCTTGACTTTGTCCCTTTCTATTTCTGCTTCTATTTCTTTCTCATACTCTGTCCCTGTCTGTCTTTTATCTCTGATTTTATTTCTCTTTGTCTCTCTCTCTCTCTCTCTCTCTCTCTCTCTCTCTCTCTCTCTCTCTCTCTCTCTCTCTCTCTCCCCTTCTTCCAGGAACTGAAATTCTACCTTTTTTTAAGATTCAATTCAAACCAACACTTCCTTCTAGACAGAAGTCTAGGATGAGCACAACAGCAACACTACGTGGCCTTCCATGGCAGTTACAAAAAGAGGTAGCCTTTTATAAGAGAGAAGCAGAATGGAAAACTGGGAGATCCTAAGATCAAAAGTCTTTACCCAATAGATAAGTGGTAAAAGTTCTCAAAAGAAGAAATGCAAGCACATGACAGAAGGTTCCAAATCATTAATAATAAGAGAAATTCAAACCAAAGCAACTATTGCTCAGCATTGCTCAGGGGTTTTAGGGCCATGCATGATTTATTTGTTGTCTGCCTCTCACCATCAACCTGAACTCTCACCAGGTAGTTTCAAAGTGAGATTCCAGCCTGCAAAAAATGGAGCCAGGCTGAAGTCCCACCTTTGTACAAAGCCTCAGTGAGTTTTTGCCTGATAGATTAAGTCTTCTGGGGGAAAAAGAGGGACGTCAAGTGAACTCCAACCTAGGTCTCATCCCAAAGTCTTGGTTCAAGCAAGGTGTTGGGGAGGGGGGGAGACAGAAAGGGGGATAGGAAGTTTGAATAAGGAAGAGAGGACTTTGTAATTTTCTAGTAAAAATATTCTATAAGTGTTATGAGTTGAAATACAATAATTGATCATAGTCCTAGGATCATAGATTAAGAGCTAGAATGGGCCTAGTAATCATCTATTCCAGCCTCTTCGTGTTTTAGACAAGGAAATTGGATCTAAAGAGGAAGAATTTGTTTCAGACATACAATTTGAGATTTCTAGTCCACAGGTCTTTCCATCACATCACTTGACAGAAAATCAGAAAAGCCAGGTGCTAGTCTTAATTTTGCTACCAAGTGATTAGCAGACTAATCACATCCCATCTCTGGACCTCAGTTTTCCCATCTGTTAAAGAGGAAGAATAGATGTGGTGCCTGAGGCCTGTTCTAGCAACCCTTAGTTCACCTACCTCTGGTCCCCTGTTCATCAAACCATCATTAGTGTGTTTCTCCAGAGTCTAGGGGAGGGAGATCACTATACAGAAATGTGTGATTCTGCCACCTACTGATTCTCAGTTGGACAGGTAACATCACTTTATCTGGTTCTTACTTTCCTCATTTATGGAATAGAGGGATTAGTTTAGATGCTATTTTTATTGTCAATCTCTTTAGCTTCCTCAAAGGTTTCATATTCCAGGCAAGCAAGCCTTCTAGCTATGTTATCTCCAAGTCTCCTCTTCCCTATCCTCCCACTCCCACTCCAGTATTTAGAAAATACCCGATGATAAAGTTCATTTTATATTTCATTGAATCTCCTAGAAGTTAGCTTGGTACAGAGAACTACTTCTTGGGTCAAAAGATCTCTGAGTTTGAATCTTGCCTCTGACATAAATATTATGAAATCCAGCCCATTGTCTTAATCACTCTGGGCCTCAATTTCCTAATCTGTGGAATGAATGAGTTAGACTAGAGTTCTTCCAAAGTCTCTTTATATCTATGATCCTATGATCCCTCAAACGTGAGTTGTTGTTTTTTTAAATCTTATCTTTTATCTTTTTTTTCTTTTATCTTACTGAATATTATTTTTTTTTTACTTTAGCAGAAATAAATCCTGTGTGCCTCCTTAAACCTTCTGGGCCACTCTCTCCCTTCCCCCACCTACCCATTATATCATAAACTGTTAGAACTACAAGAAGCCTACAAGATCTTGTACCACTCCTTCATTTTAAAGAGAACACTGAGTAGCTTGTGTCATGGAGAGAACAGTGCTGTTGTGTTGGTCCTTCGTTTTCAAAGAGGTCCATGATATCACAGAAATGATGACATGACTAGCACTTGACTTTGTTTTGAGTGAGGGAGGGCTATGCAGGTCACCAGCCTCACTTCTTCTCCAGAGCCATCTGAATCCAGTGACCAGATATTCATCAGGATGACTGGAGATGCAATGCGAGACCTTGGCCTTTTAGGTTAAGGCCTTTTCAGATACTCACTTAAAGTGAGGTAATGCCCATTTAGGCCTCCTTAAAAAGTAGTCAGTGGGATGGCCCCTTTAACAGAAAAGAAAAAATATGTATGTGTGACCTTGGACAAGTCACTTAGACCTTAGTTTCCTCATATATAAAAAGGAGTTGAACCAGATGATCCCCAGGGTACCTTTTAGCTCTAGATGCTATGGATCTCAAGCCCAAAATGGGAAAATGATTAAGGCTTCTCACTGAGTTAGTGACTAAGATAGGACCAGAGCCCAGGTCTCTGAACACCCAAATGCACTTTAGTCTATGTCCTGTCTTCTAGGCATCAGCGGAAGTGATTAAGAGTCAAGAAACCTAGCTTCTAATATTGACTTTAACACTACTTTGCAAAGTGACTCTGCATAAGTCATTTTTGTCCTACAGTCTTTACTTTCTGCATTTATCAGAAAAATAGAGGTGGGACTAAATCTAGGACTATTAACCTTTTGTGGGGTTGTGGACCCCATTAGCAGCTTGGTGAAACCTATATACTCTTTCTCTGAACAATATTTGTTCATACATAAAATAAAATATATAGTATCATAAAGTGAGCCAATTTCATTCAAATAAAAATGTGTTCTTTTTTTTCCCCATGCAAGTTTATGGACCCACTGATATCTATCCACGCATTCCTTAGGGAATGAGTGGTGGGAGGGGTTGTCCATGGACTCCAGGTTAAGAACCTTTGGACAAAATCATCTCAAAATCTCTTTCTAGAGCAAAGATCCTCTAAGTTCATGGAAGAGGAAAGGATCAGGAATCATATCCTTTTCCTTCTACCTCCCCTTAAGGGCTCTGTCTCCACACATAACTGATGACTTCAGCAATAAATCGACAATTTCATCCCCTCCTCTGAGGAACTGTACCTTGTCTGTGTGAATCTCATCAATACAACCTGCTTGAAAGATAGGGAGGTGGTGGTTGGGAGGAAGAGAGCCAGATGAATTTCACAGCTATAAATTCTGTTATATTGGATTTCACCAAGCACGTCATCACACCCAACAACCCCCTACACTCCAGCCCCTCCACATACCACAGGCTCTCGATTAGCCAAACAACAGGTGTATGAAAGTGATGCATTTGTAGCTGACCAAGGCCCTTCTGTACAGAAACATGTCTTGTGTGACAAAAGTCTGACACAACTCAAGAGGTGAGACAGAGATGCATAAGGACAGACAATGGCTCTTCTTCCCTAGGATAGAGCCTGTAAGTATAAGAGATCCTGAACAGGGAGATGGGGGCAAGACCTCAGGTTTCCTTATGATGTTACAGAAGTTGCCCTGCTCTGAAAATCAGATAGATCTATGTCACTAACCGGTTGTGTGATGTTTGGAGAGATTTTAAACCTCTCTGGGTCTCAAATGCTTCATCTGAAAAAAAAAGTTACTCATTAAAGTTCCTTCCAACTCTCACAATCTGTGAGTCATCCTCTGTTTGTTCACTGGGATAATTTTAAGGAGTGTTTATGCCTTTTTTCCTTTATTAAATAGGAATAGTCAGATTCCACTATTAGAATGTCAGCTCTTTGAGAGGAAAAAAAATGCCTTTTTCTTTGTGTTCTTAAAACCTACTGAGGATACAAATAAAAATCTGAAAGCACAAAAGCTTAAAAAAAGCTTGTTGACTGATCTGAAATTCCTTTTCTCATTCATTTCCTCCTACCCAGATCCTAGATCCTGTATCATATTACGTTCAAGCTAAGAGGGGCCAACCTCTTTCACTCTATATATCGGAAAATTGAGACCCAAGGAGCAAACAATGACTTTCTTAAGATAACACAGGTAATTCCTGGCAAACCTGGAACTAGACATTGTTTCCAGACTTCCTGTTTAATCCTCTTTCGACTATATAGCCCACTACCTCTCTTCACCCTGCCCTTCCTTTAACACCTAACTTAAGGGTCGCCTTTCTTCCTGAAACCTTCTTCAACTCCTCCTTCCCATGTCTCCTTTCTCTGAACCCCTGTCCCAGTCATTTGTCACTTACCTCATCTGCCTTAAACATTATCTAGTCTAAAGCTCTCATTTAGTGGATCAGATCCTTAAAAGGGAAGCAGCCTGCCTGTGAGTAGATGGCTAACAAAACAAGTGGCAGGTTTCTAACCCAGACCTCCTGAGTCCAAATCCACTATTCTTTCTGCCATACTATCTATATAACTCTCTGGTTTCCCTAACTGAACTTCCAGTTCACTGAGGGCAGAACCATTGGTTTGTTTTCGTTGTTCAGTTGGTTTTGTTTTTTCTTCTTTGCATCCCTCATCATATAGACTTTGAATCAAGAGATTCTGAATCCAAATCCCTTCTTAAGGGTGCAACCACATTGAAATTCACTTAATGCCTCTGAGTGCCATTTCCTCATCCATATAATGGGGCTAATAATAGTATCTACCTCACAGGTTGTTACAAGACTCACATGAGATAATTTATGTAAAATGCTCTGCAAACCCTAAAGAACTAGATAAATGTCAGCTGGTGTGACTGTCCGCTACGTGTACTACAACATGTATTTGTGGAATAAATGAATAAATAGAGGCTTAGTTCTTTTCAGTATGCCTCCCTCCTCTCTGAGGGCTTCCATCCTTAAACACTTACAGGTCCCCAAGGCTTTCCCTGATGATCCCCCTTCTTGGGCAGAACTGTAGTTTCTGAAACCTTTCCTCTCTTTTCACCTTCAGTCAAACGTGCCCATCATCTGGTAATAGTTCTCAACGTGATAGTTAGAATTTGCTAAGGACTTTCCCCCTCGTCATTTGTGCAAGGTCACCCAGCTGGCAAGTATCAGAATCAGGACCTGAAACCATCTTCTGACTCCAAATTCAGCATTCTTTCTGCTCTGCCCCATTCCCCCTCATTGGTACATTTCAGTTCTCTCATAGCACATCCGATGGACTGGTTTGTTAAAAAAAAAAAAAACGTTAACAGTTGACAATAGTTTATACAGTCCTTCCCAGGCAACACATTTCAATGCTAATAGAAGCCATTGGCTTCTTAATAACAACAAAAACCAGCCAGTCAACAAATCCAAATTAATTAATTCAATTAATCAAATAAGTTAATTCAATTAGTCCAATTAATCAAAAAGCATTTACTAAACCCCTAGTATGTGTCCATCAAAACATATC
>CM053769.1:337801735-337812993 GCA_028658325.1 Potorous gilbertii | reverse complement strand
AGACTTGGCAGTTTGAATAGAAATGGAATATAAAGATAAGTGATATATAAAGATATATGATATCTTTAATATATAATGTTATATATTATAATAATACATATTACAATATATTATATAATTATTATATATTATAATATATAATTATATATTATAATGTTATATATTATATAATATAATAACAACATATAAAGATAAGCCCTCAGAGGGCTTGTAGTCTAGTAGGGGAAGAGGGAACCATGAAAGGGTGTCCAACAATGGCAGACAAGATACAAAAAATATCAGATGAATGAAATGCCAATGGTGCTGTGGAGTTGGGAGAAAGAACACTGACTTAGAATGATCAGAGAATACTTCTCAGGCCATGACAGATGGGTAGGATTTGGCTGGGCAGTCAGGAAATTTAGACACCAAAGACGGGGGAATAGGAGAGACCTTTGGAGTTTATCATACCTTACTCTGGGGACTCATTTCTCCAGCTTTCCACAAATCTTCCAAAAGGAAAAAGGTGAGTAGATTCTTCAGTGCTTTGAGTCCTTTAGCCATGGGTAGGATGAAAATTAATAGGATAGTAATTCACTACATTTGGTATCCAAGAATGTGAGTTTGTATATACATGTGAAAGAAAACACACAGGGCCCCATGGGGGCAAGAAGTCATGGAACCAGGAAGAATAGGACACTAGGGCTCTTTAACAGCTTGGCAGCCCTGTGAATTGAGGATGGGAATGGAAGTTATGTGATCTGAGGCAAGGAATGCCTTTGTCAATGGTTTTTCACCCTAGTTTTATCCTGTTTCCAAAAGTCACTCTCCATCCTAACCAAGAGGGACAACCAAGAGTCTAAGCCAAGTTTGTAATTTGGGAGGGGCAAAGATTTTTTTTTTTAATTTTCATTTGTTTTTTCAGACTCCCTGGGAATAACTGTTTGCACCTCCAACCTTGTGCATGCCCCTGTTCATCAAAGAATAAAAGGAAAATGTAGTCATTTCAGTCTCTCCTCATCTCAAAACTATGAACCTTTTTCTATGTAGAGGGGGGGTCCAAATTAAGCTCAGGCCAGCAAGGGCTTAAGATTATTGCTATCTGTGAGTTGTTTGGGGTTTCATCTAGGTCCCAAAAGCCAGGTGTCCATGTCACTGAAAAGATCGTTACAACTGAAAATCTAAACAGAGAGAGGGCCAGGACTGAATGAGTCTAAAAATGAAGTTTCTCTCTTCATTCCGAACAGCAGACTCTTTAGGGACCGTTAGAGACAGACTACCAAGAACAACATTATGTGTCCTTAGAGTGGGTGAAAAGGCCAAGGGAAAAGAACATTCCACACCTGAGCTGCATTATGGGGGCAGTGAGATGTAGTGTAAAGAACATGGAACTGTGAGCCAAGAGGCTTGGGTTCAAATTCTGCCTTCAGTTGTCCTCCAGGAAAACAGAGCCAGGCACCTTGCTAACTGTCCTTCCTCTGCCTTGCTCTTCCCCACGATCCTGCTACCACTGACCATGTCAATAATGCCCCCTGGGAGAATTAATCCACTTATCTCTGAAACTTAATTGCTAGGGCTTATGTGTCCCTGAATGGCAGGTGAGTGAATGTAAATCCCCCTACCCCATGGTATCTAGCTAAGACCCAGACTTTGCTTTACATCTTATTCTGCCATACAGTAAGAGACTAGGACCTTCTCCCTTTTTCTTTCCTTTTTCTTTTCTTTTTCTTCCTTCCTTCCTTCTTTTTCTCTTTCTTTCAGACTGGCTTTTCCTAATTCATCTAGGCTGAAAGTTCAAGGCCCACTCACAGGCCAATCTCACTCTGATCAGCATGGCAGCCTTGACCGGCTCCATTTCCAACCTTCCCTGGGCAAACTTGGGGTCCACTTTGTTTCTGATCAACACCCAACTTAATGAGGATGCTGGATTGACTTAGCCCATTACAGCTCAGAAGCTCCAGCAGCTGTGGCCTCCCCATAGCTCCGTGCTGCCCCAAACACGCTGCCCGCCCTTCACCCTCTGCCACATCAGCCCTTTCCACCTCTTGCTGTGGGAACTGCAATACAATCATTACCACTTCTGGAAAAGGTCCCCAATCAACTGACCCTCGGCTCCACTTCAATCCCTGTGATTTCCCAGAACAACACTCCCTTTCCTGCTGTTGTTGTGCTTGTTGTTGCACGTCCTTCTTGCTTGAAGACCACTAAAAGGGCATCACCATGTCAGGGCCAACATACAGTGTGTCCAGCTGTGACTGGTCAGACAGACCAATAGGAGCTACCACTCTCCTATGCATATCATTTCTCCCATTAGATTGTTAGCTCCTTAAAGGCAAGAATTATTTATTTCACTTCAGTATTTTGCATACCCAGTACCTAGATATATGGAATATCAGTGCTTAATAAATGTGTTTTGATTTTGTTTTTTTTCCCATGCATTCATTACCAGCTGTATGATTCTGGTCATGAGATATCCTATCAGGTTTTTTATCCTGGTTTATATGAGACACATATGCACATATGTATATATACAATTCTATGTGAATTCATGTGTATAGATTTATGTGTATATTTATATTATAGCTATATACGTAGCTAATTACATAGATATATCTATGTACATATAAGCATATACATAGAATTAATACACAAAAATGTGTATGCATATATATTTGTGTATATAGATACTATCATATATATAATATATGCCCCAAATAGAGACTAATGAAAACAATATTCAGTCAAGCTCTGGATTATGCATTCCTATTGTGTATGCAATGAATATTCAAAAATAAATAGGTAACAATGGAGTAGTCTGAGAACTGGAGGAAGGATGAGTATATCTGAAATGGGCCTTGAAGGCTGGGCAAGATTTGGATTTCTGGAAGGAGAGAAGGGTAACATGAAATACACCAAATCAAATCAAATTAATAAATATTTACTGCACATTTGCTATATGCCCAGCCCTGGGTAGGATATTGAGTGTAAGATTGGTTCCCTGCCCTCTGAGTTAATATGTGTAAATTGTGTGAGAAATGCTCTGAACTCTTCTGAGGAGAAAGTCGGAGATACAAATCCAAGGTAGGGTCATTTCTGATGCTTCATCTCACTTGCCTCTGCATTCTTTGCTGCAAATCTAATGTTACGAGCAGAGGAGCCCAGCTGGTGCAGACTGTGGTCTGTGGTTTAGGGATGGGACAAAATAGGCAATTCTTTTGGGCTTAAATGGGGTCAGAAGGACTTTCACAAATGAGCCAAAGGAAAAAGGATGTTCCGGAGAGAAAGTGAGCCCATTAAGAAATGATAAGGAGAATGGGATGAATGATGACTATCAACTGCTTCCAAGCTTCTTTAGGGACCAGGGAAAGATTTGCTTGGCCTTCTACATTCTGTTTGGAGGAGGTGGACAGCCCAAAAACTGGGGATCCTCTTACATTGTAGACCACCTCCATCCTCACCCACCCCCACACACTTAGAGGGAACCATGCTGAGAATTTCCCTGCCTCAGTGGAGCCCTAGCCACAGATAGTAGGGGAGTGTCAGGAAAAAGAAAATGATGGGGAGTGGCTTGACAACCAAGACGTGCTTAGATCCTAAGGATCATATTCATTTTTACCTTAAAAATTTGCCTGAAATAAACAGTGCTGAGTGAGTTGGTACAGGCAAATGATATGCAAATCACAAAGAAATATGCCAGTGGACCTTCTAAATGCACTTCTATAATGTGTATTTCATCCTCCAGAAAATCCTGGTAGAGCTCCTGCTACATCTTGAACAGCCAGGACCTGGTGCAGAGTACATCCTGCCCCCATCACCCAGCCACATTAAAGACATAGGAAGCAGCTCCTGAGGTCATTGAAATTCTAACCATGGTCCCAGCTGGCCCATCAGCCTGGTGTCGGTTATTAACATGCAGAGGAGACAGCTCTCCCAGGGCTTTTGAAGGGACTGGAAAGGGGAATGCAGGCTGCCTTTGAATAAGGTCCTGGCACAGTGCTAAACCCATCAAGGCCAAACCCAGAGAGAACACTGAGTAAATAAAATGGGCCTAGACAGTGACAGTGCAAAGAATCCAGGGCTTAGAGTCAGAAGACAAGCAAAGACAAACATTTATTAAACATCTACTGTGTGTAAAATGCTACGCATTAGAGATACAGTAATGGAGAATTACAAGGTATTTTTCTTTAAGAAGCTTATAACTTGCTTCTGGGGGTTGGTGAGACATTAGGAGGAGAAAGGAAAGCATTTGCAAAGAATATCAAATATGTTTAATAAAAGGTAGAATGTGATAGAGGCAAAGGAGGGATCCAGACAAAATGTTCTAGGAAACTTGCAGTAAGAAGAAATGTCTTTTAGCTAGGACAGGAATTCTTAGTCTTTTTTTTTCTGTCATAGACCCCTGTGGCAGTTTAGTGAAACCTATAGACTCCTCAGACTAATGATTTTAAATGCATAAAATAAATGATTACAGAGGAAACCAATTTTTATTACATTACAGTTAAAAAGGCTGAGATAAAGAGAGAGAAACAGAGAGAGAAAGAGGGAGAGGAAGAGAGGGGAAAGAGAAAGGAGAGAGAGAGAGAGAGAGAGAGAGAGAGAGAGAGAGAGAGAGAGAGAGAGAGAGAATGAGAGAGAGAGAGAAAGAATGAGAGAGAGAGAGAATCAACAAACCCCAGGTTAAAGATGCCCATCTCTTTCCTGAGCTAAGGAGATCAGGCTAAACTTCCAGGAAGAAGCAGAAGCGTAATCTGGACGTTGAAGAAGAAGCCTAAGTTCTTATCCCAGATCAGTCCTTTATCAGTTATGGGATGTTGGGTAAATCACTTCCCTTCTCAGGCCTCAGCATCATCCTCTGTAAGATAAGGTGGTTGGATTAGATGAGCTCAAAGGTCCTTTCCAGCTCTAAAATCCCACGATTCCTGTAAATGAGAATGGAGAGTGCTCAGCAGCAGTTCCTAGCTTGGCTCATATGGAAGAAGTAAAGCATCACTCAAAGGCCAAGAAGACTCTCAGTTAGACCAGAGATTTCAGAAACCACGGAGATTTGGGTCTGTCCTCCAGGTGAAACGGAGCCTGCATTGGAAAGGTTGGCCTCTTCTTCTGGCCCTAATGGTCTTCTTTATTCATATTAGAGAGTCTTATAATAAATTCAGGCCCTGCCTTCTTATAATCATTGAATTAAATGCATAGCACTGGATTTAGAGCGGAGAGCTCTCGGCCAGAATCCTGGCTCTGCCACTTAGTCGCTATGTGATTTTGAACAAATTACCTTCTCTCTCTAGCTGTTGGTGTCGTCTTCATCAATGAGTGACGGATAGATAATATGTGTGCAATCCATCTCACAGGCCTATTGTAAACTACAGTGCTACATAGAAATATGTTATTTTTAATATTAATATTTCTCCCCCCACTTTTTGGATTGGGATTTCTAGGGTAGGAATAAAATAACCACTATTTCAATAAACTGAAGCCACAGAACAGTTTGAGGCAGAATTGAAATCTGTAAGTATTCTTATCTTGGGATTCACAGGTTTCCTAGAAATCCAGTGATAGATTTCAGGGGATCTGTGAACTTAGATGAGAGAAAAAATATTATGTTTTTTTCATTAACATTTGTTTTCCTTTGTAAACCTATGCATTTTATTTTATGCATTTAAAAATATTATTCTGATATGGGATTCTAGGTTACAGTAGACTACCAAAGGGGTCCATAAAACAAAAGATGTTTAGAACTTCTGATCTAAGATGAAAACAAACATGGAGGGTAGGAAGTTCAGAGAGGGGGAGGATCATGTTTGCCCAGATGACCACAGTACCTATCATCCAAGTCCTGATTGCTCCATACCAACTCTTTCATGAAGCCTTCCTTTATGATGTCTCCCACTCCACCCTCAGCTAAAAGTATGTTTTTCATTTTTTTCTAGACAATACTATCTAGATTCCTCTTTTACCACTATCACTTCTAGTATATAACAGGTGGTTTATTTGGTTTCATTTATTTCTTGACTACAAATCTTGTGGGGTAATGGAAAGATTTGGAGCCAAGAAGAACTAAATTGAAATTCCTGCATAACTAGTTTCTATATAATCTCTGACTAGACACCTCTCTCTGGAGCCTGATCTGCAAAATGGATGGATTAGGCTACATGGTCCCTTCTAACTCTTAATCTGTGACCTTGCATTTATGGAGTTGATACACATGCCAGATATTCTCTATCTTGGCTTCCATTAATCTCTCCCTCCCTTACTCCCAAAGAGCTCTAATTGATCTCTTCATCCTCTTTCCTTAGTTTGAACCATAGCAATCTGTGCCAGTATCTTATCTTGACCTACTGGGTTATAAAGTCCTTGAGGGCCAGGAATTAATTTTCATTATCCTTATGTTTATTTGCTATGAAGAAGCACAGAGAATTCATCGTGTAGGCAGTAGGTTAGATTAAATCACCTCTGAGTTGCCTTCCAGCTATGAAGGTCTGATGAATGAATGAATGAATGAATGAAAATGTACATATTAAATTCTTCCTGTGCACCAAAAGTAACTCACATTCACAAAGATATCCTCTCTAATTTCAGTCATGTACAGCTCAGTACTTGGGCATTTTAAAGGTAAGGAACTTCTTGGATACTTTTGGTGGACCATTAATAATATACCATAATGCCAAAGTACTCTTGGCCTTTGATGTGACAAAGCAATCTTCTTATGGGTCACCGAGACAGAAGAATGGATGGTTCATTAGAGTTTTCAAAAGAGAATGACTGCCCCTAACACTCTCTTCTTTCAACTCCCATGTGGCTGGCAATTCTTCCTCTTTATACTTCCTGTGAGGGTATGAGGAGAAGGATGGTGCCCTTTCTCCTACTCCAGCTGTAGTGAATTGAAAATCACATGGCAGCTAAAACACATGTCCTGTCTGGTCAAACTGGAGTGTGAGTTTGAGAATGCTTTTTTTTGGTGTCTGTCATTTCTTAAGTGTAGGGAAAATACAGTCATCCTCTGAGACCACCCTTTGAGTTTGACATTTTCTTTGGATTGGAGACTTTGGCTTGGAACTGACTGCTGGCAAAAGGAATGAGACCCTGGTAACTACTCTGGGACTCTCAGAGAAGATGATCATCAACTAGGGGATGAGCCCCAATACTTACCCTGGCTTGCCAGAAGCTATGGGCTCTAAGAAAGTCAATTCAGAGTCCAAGTGAAATGTAATATGCCTCATCAGCAGACCTGCAACTTGTTCCATGGTTAGATAATTCTAAGTATCAGAGTCCTGGGAGAGTATAATACTAGTCATTGTTGTCATTTGTTTAATTTATTTAGGGTTTTCTGTCAATGAGTGCTTGTGTTTTATGTTAAGCATTTATTTTGTGAGTAAGAAAAAAATAACCATCCCATACTTGATTTACTTTGGACACTGACTGATTACCCTTTTTGGAAACCCTAGACAGGGACCTAAACTCAATTCTTCCCTAGAGAGTCAGGGAGTAAGATTGTGATAACCCAAAGAATCTGACAAGAGGAATCTAAACTCTTTTTCTAGGTGGTCAGGTTTATTCAGTCCTGAGTCAGTTTTCAAGCTCTATAAGAGAGTTAGAGTCAGAATGAGGTTTATGGTTAGAGTCAGTGTTGGGTTTATGTTATGCTCATGTTGAGATTATGGTTAGTGTTAGCATTAGGGAAAGAGCCAGGGGCAGGAGCTTTGTAGATAAATTTAATGGGCCCAAAAACATGAATAGGAAAAATATATTTTAATTCAACATAATTAATTTTCTTTACCGTCATATATATTTTATTTTATGTATTTTAAGACATTATTCTGATAAGAGACTCATGGAGACTACTAAAGGGGATCCATGACACACAAAAATGTAATGATGCCTCCTGCTTTAATGAAAGAGAGTGGGTACAATGTCTCAATCCCCTGAGTCCAGGAACAGTACTTTGCATTGAATATACAAAGACAAAAGCAAGGATCTTATTTTCTAAAAGGGGATGGCAACAAGTACTGGGGACTGGTATCCTGGGAACAGCATTTTGATTTTGAATGTTACATGGATGGTGAGTCAGTCATTAAATATTTATTAAGTACTAACTATATGCCAGGTACTGTGCTAACCACTGGGTAAACAAAGAAAGGTAAAAGCAGACCATGCTCTTAAGAAGCTTACAGAATAAGGGGAGAATTAGCATGCAAACTATGTGCAACCAAGATAACATAGGTAATAAATTTGAAATAATCAATAGGGTGAAGGCACTAAAATTATAGAGGATAAGGAAAACTTTCCTGTAGGGGGTAGGATGATAACTGGGACTTCAGGGAAACCAGGAGTAAAGCTGAGGAGAGAAAAAATTCTAGACCAGTGAAAAGGTAAGCAGTCAGGAGATGGAATGCTTTACTCAAGGAAGAAAAAGAAAACCAGTGCCACTAAATCACAGAGTATATGACAAGATTTGGGTGTTAGAAGACTAGAAAGGATAAGTGCGAGGAGTGGGGGGAAGGGAGATTTTGAAGGGCTTTGAATGCCAAATAGAGACATTTATATTTGATTTTTGAGGAACTACTGGAGTTTATTGAGTGAGGGGGTGACAATGTCAGACATGTTTTAGAAAGATCACCTCGATAGTTGAGTGGAAGATACATTGGAATGAGGAAAGAAATGAAGTCACAGGAGAATAGAGTGATGCACCCTTTTCAGGAATTGTTAACAATATTTATTTGACTGTACTTATCAAACTAGAAAGGAAGAGGGTAGGAGGTGGGAACCAAGTATAACTGATGAGAAAATGTTATGGGCAGTAAAGGGAAGGATGGATGCAACAACTGGACTGACATAGTGGGCTTCCTTAATGATGTACTCTCACCAATTAAGACTCAGAAACCTCAGAGCAAGCACTCAAAAGCTGAAAAGTTTAAGTCCTCCAATGTATGGTCTCTGGTTCTATGCCTGTGATTCTAAGTCATTGCCCTCCATTATGTTTACAAGCATTTGAATTTGAGTTCAAACCCAGCTTTGCTAATAGTGAGCCATATATTATTCAACAACAGAATACACTGGAAAGAGCTTTGGGTGTGGAGTCAAATCCTCACCACTTCTATTTACTACTTTGTGACATTGGGCAGGGTTGCTTTCCCTTGTTGGATCTCAGTTTCCTCATCTATAAAATGAAGGGCTTGGACTAGAAGACTTCTATGGTTCCTTTTAGCTCTACATCACCAAGCCCATGATCTCTAAGATACCTTCTGTTTTCAGGTTCTATGGAGCTGCTCAAAGGTGTATCACACTATTAGAGTTAGTCTTTCTTATATTAATATCAGGTAGAGCAACCCAGCTCCCTTTGCCTGTTATATTAGTTGCTTAGAGAAACAGAGAGATGCTATTTACTATCTATGATGAATTTAGAAAAGCAAAAGTTTTTAGTTTGGGGGAAAAAAGAAAGAAAAGAAACCCACTAAAGGTTCTAGGAAAGGGACAAGAGTGAAGAAAAAGGAGAAGGAGGAGGAAGAGGAGGAAGAAGATGAGGAAGTTGGCATTCTTAGGGACAGGGGTCCACTTAGAATACCCTTCTCCTTTAAGGACTTAAAAGTCTTAGTCCCCCACAGATAGAACTTGAATATATGCTTGCTTCTTTAGTATAAAATTTGTTTTATTCCTTACAAATTTATTAATTTGTTTTTAGTTTTCAACATTCATTTCCATAAGTTTTAAATTTTCTTCCCCCTCCCTCCCCAAACAGTATGCAATCTTATACAGGCTCTACACATACATTCTATTAAACATTTCTCATTAGTCATGTTGCATAGACAAATTATAACGAATGGGAGAAACCTTGGGAAAAATAAAACAAAACATAATAAAAGAGAAAATAGTCTGCTTCATTCTGTATTCCAACTCCATAGTACTTTCTCTGGATGTGGATGGCATTTTGCATCATGAGTCCTTTGGAATGAATTGTTTTAGGTCCTTGCATTGTTGAACATGGCTAAGTCTATCAAAATCAGTCCTCACATACTGTGGCTGTTACTGTGTATAATGTTCTCCTGGTTTTGCTCATCAGATCATATAAATCTTTCCAGGCTTTTCTAAAGTTTGCCTGTTTGTCATTTCTTATAGCACAATAGTATTATTACATTCATCTACCACAACTTGTTCAGTCATTTCTCAACTGATGGACATCTCAATTTCCAGTTCTTGGACACCACAAAGAGAATTGCTATAAACATTTTTGTACATGTGTACACTTTTTTATACATATACATGTACATACTTTTCCCATTTGTATGATCTCTTTGTGATACAGCCCTAGAAGTATCATTGCTGGGTCAAAGAGTATGCACATTTTTATAGCCCATGGGCATAGTACCAAACTGCTCTCCAGAATGGTTGGCTCAGCTCACAGCTCCACCAACAATGAATTAGTGTTCCAACTCTCCCACATCTTCTCCAACATTTATCCTGTTTTAACATGTTAGCCAATCAGATTGGTGTGATGTGGAACCTCTGAGTTGTTTTGATTTGCATCTATCCAATCAATAGAGATTTAGAGCATTTTTTCATATGATTATAGATTTTACTTTTTTCTTCTGAAAACTGCCTTTTCATATCCTTTGACCATTTATCAAGTGGGAAATGATTTGTATTCTTGTAAATGTGACAGTTCTCTACATATTTTAGAAATGAAGACTTTATCACAAACACTAGTAAAAATTCTTTTCCAGTTTTCTGCTTCCCTCCTAATATTGGTTGCATTGACTTTGTGCAAAAACTTTTCAATTTAATGTAATCAAAATCATCCATTTTACATGTCCATAATGTTCTCTATCTCTTGTTTGATCACAAATTTCTGCATTCTCCATAAATCTGACAAATAAACTTGTCCTTTAATTTGTTTATAGTATTTGTAAAGGAAACTTTGTAGTCTAGTAAAAAGACTGCTGGATATAGTGTCAAGTTCTAATTCTATCACTTACTACCTGTGTGACTTTGAGTAAGTCATTTCCCTTCTTGTACCTCAATTACCCAATTTGTCAAATGAAGATATTAGATCGTCTCTAAAGTCTCTTTTAATCCTCATTCCTATGAAGAGATTACTTTGAGCCCAATGCAAAGAAAGGAATTAAGAGTGAGGTATTACTGCTGGTGAATTGGAGACCGCCTCCCTGCTCCCCACATTGCAGCCACCTCCTAATCAGTGACCAGTGGCCCAGCCCTCAGGTGAAAGCAGTTGCACTGTTTTCAATGGAATTTTCCTGTTTTTAGCAAAACTAAAAGGGAAAAAAGTATCA
>CM053769.1:337766250-337792733 GCA_028658325.1 Potorous gilbertii | reverse complement strand
CTGATTATACATTACTCCCCCTTACACATCTATGTCCTAAAACTGGCTTACTCATACTGGATATTCCATCTCTTATTTCAATAGTTTCACATAGGCTATCCTGAAATATCTAGAATGTTCCCCCTCTTCAGCACCAGTTTTTAAATTAGTTCTATGGTTCAGATCATGTTCCTCTTCCTTTCTAAAACTTTTCCTGATTTCTCCCTCTAGTTTATATATCCCCCTACATTCAGCATTATTGGATCCATTTTGTATAATTCTTGTTCTGGTTTTTCTGTGACCATGCTATGCTCCTCTACCCTCAGCAGAACATAAGGAGGGTAGGAACTGCCTTGTTTTTGTTTTTGGACTCACTCCTCCTCCCCCAAAAAATCACCAAAATAGTAGGTGCTTAATAAATGCTTGATTGATTTACAGAGAGATGAGTCTGACTAAAATGAGTCAGGCAAGTTAGTAAGTAAGGGAAGATGAGGTTGGATATAGATCAAGTAGGGACAGATTTTGGAAGACTTAAGAGAGTAGTCAGAAGAATTAGAATTTGATTAGGTAGTCAATAGGGAGCTTTTGAAGGATTTTACGGAAGAGTTATGTGATAGACAACAGGGGTATTTTGCTAACATTAATCTGGCTTCACAGTGAACTTGTTATGGGGAACCTAGAGACAGGAAAATGACTTTCTTGCAGGTGTGTCTTCATGGGGTGATGAGGGCCTAGACTTGCCTTCTATGTCTTTCTGTATCTGCTTTGGGAAGATCCCTTCACTTCCACCTCCCTCCCCTCTTGTCTCCTCTGCCATCCCCTTATATTCCCTCTCATCTCCTCCTCTTCCCTGCCCTCTCCTCCAGGCTGCTCTAGCGGAGTCCTTAGGGAGAACTAACAAACATATCACTTCGGCAACCAGTACTTTCATGTCCAAGCTCAGACCCACATCAAGTGGGTAATTTAAAAGCTAATGCTAAGGCAATGGACACCCCTGCCTGCCCCTTTTCCAGCTTATCGTATTCTATTCAAATCCAAAATAAATTATTTTGCTCTGCAGCTTTTGGATAAAGAAAAAAACATGAAATGAAAAAGAAAAAAAAGCTTTGAAGGGATACTCTTTAGCTCTCCTGCTGCCTTAAAAGTTAAGAAAAAATAATCACACATCAACTATCTACTGGCAGAGGCAACAGCAGTACGTTGTAGTGGAAAGAGCATTCAACTCTGAGTCAGAAGTTCCAAATTTAAATCCCAGTTTCATAAATATTATCTGTATGACCCTAATCAAGTCAGGTCACCTCTCTGAGTCTCAGTTTCCTTCCCTGTGAAATCAGGAGATGGTATTGGATGATGACTAATATTCCTTGTAGTTCTGTCATCAAGTATCCCTGAAATCCTTGAGGATAGGCAATTTTCACCAGTGCTTTTAGGAAAATGGAATGGGGACATATTGGCTCTTAAGAAGTTAGAGTGGATGGAGTCTTACAGATAGAAACAACTGTGTTTATAGTAGAGAGAGCATTCAGTTTGGAGCCAGAAAAGCTGGGTTTGAATTCTTAGTTTCTTACCAGCTATGTGCTTTAGTCAAGTTCTTTCACTTCTCTCAGACTCAGTTTCCCATAAAATGGATGTGAGGGACTTGCCCCGGTCTATCTCACAAAGTGTTTTCAGAGATCAAATGAAAAAATTACTTGGTTTTTTTTTTAAAGTCCAAAATCATTTAGCAAATAGGAGAACTGAGGCTCCATGAGGGGAAAGAACTTGAAGTGGCATAGCTAATTCATAGCAGGGATTGGAACATCTATGTAAACTTGCTGGAGAAGCTACATGACTAACTGATTAGGAAGGAAGGATCAGAAAGAACTTCCTGATATTCTAAGATAAAAATTAGAAGGATTTTTTAATGGTGTTTCTATTTGCTGAGTCTTCTTTTCCTTTTGAATTGTATGTAGCAATGACAGGCTAATTAAATCCCACAGTTCAAATGAGCAGTTCTACCATAAAAGCACACTTGTGTGAGTGTGATACCTTTTTACAACCTTCTAGGTGATGCTTTCAGAATGTTGGCACTCTCTAGCACTACCCTGCACTAACTGAGACCCAGCCACAAAGCACCAAATGAAAAACAAGGCAGGAGAAGACATAATCAGCACCAGGTGTGGTCCAATTAAACAACCATTCCCAGGTGTGCACGGGAGGAGGCTCACTTGCAATTTACCCAAACAAATCCACTCTTAAAGATTCTCGGGAGTCCCAGTGAAAATCAAATTTCTCTTTAGAGCTCTTTAAAAAATATTTAGAGCACTTTCCATTGTGCTTGGCAGCTTTCTCCATGAGTACCTGCTCCTACTCCATCAGAAAACCACCAAGTCACTTGGGGAAGAGGAGATTGCATTTCCCCTTTGAGAATAAACAAGTGCCAACCTGATTTCCTTCCTCTTCCCCACCAGGCAATGGCTTGACCATCACATACCTCAGACTGCCATGTAGAATGACACAATGGAATGGACACTGAACAAAAAGCCAGAAGATCTAGTTTAAATCCCAGCTCTGACACTTGGGGCATTTATGACCTTGGGACAGTCACTTGCCTTCTCTCATTTCAGTTTCCTCATCTATTAAATAGAGCTGGTGGAGATGTCAGGCCAGCTTTCACATTGCTTGGTTGTATGATGTCAGCTGTGAGACCTTGATCCATTCACTCTCTTTCCTTATTTCCCTCATCTATAAACAGGGATGATAATTCACTTCCTCCTTCACAGAGTTGTTGTGAGGGTGAAATGTGATAATGGATATGGAATGCTTTGTAAATTCTAAAACATTTACCAATAATAGCTATGATTATGAGAAGATACTCCAACTATTTTCTCAGGTTGCATAATTTTTGTGCCTCTATTGCAGAACTGGAATATGGGCTTTAAAATATTTTCTAGATAGAAGTATTCTGATTCCCTGTCCAGTGTTCATTGCTTTACACCATACTACCTTTCTGAAACATGAACTTGTTTTTGTATCACACTCAGGTTTCTCAAGGTGTATTCTCCCTGCCACATCATTTTAGCTTTACCACATTGATATATCTATTTTATTGATGAGGAAACTGAGGCAAGGACATTCCTGAAGGTTCATTTGGCTTCTGCTCTATTTGATGCCAGCCTTCCCTGAGCTGAAAATCATCTTGCAAGCTGTGATTGCCCTTGACAAAGAATTCTTCCCCATCAAGTGTCAGTCTCCTTCTCCTCCTATGTCTAATGGTGAGATGTTTAGCAGTGAGTATCTTCTCAAGGAAAGAAGGGGAGAAAAGCCTCTGAATGTTTAACAAATATGAAGCTGATCGAAGGTGCCACATTTGTATTAAATTATGGATTGAGTGAGGCTTTGAGGCCTCAGCTCCCTCCTTCCCTGATTTGGATCTGCCTCCCCACCCCCTCCGCCTCCGGCGGGTGTCTTTGACAAGAGCTGTCAGATGAGGTTTCTATCTGCTCTGGGCGACTTGCTAATGGGCTCATTATGCAGCCTACATGACAGGTGAGTCAAGGTTGGGAACACCTTGGCTTACCCTCCAAACCTCAACAAACAGAATTTCAGTCAGGGGGTAAGACTGTTGAAGGGGTCCTTTTGGGGAATTCATAGAGGTTCCCCCCAACCCTTACCCAGGGCAATGTGGGACCTTGCACATAAGAAGAACTTTCTATCAGTTTCAAAAATAGAGCAGGCTACCTTATAAAGTAGTGAGCTTCCTGTCACTGGAAGCATTCAAGCAGAGAGCTATCAAGTAGGCAGTATTCTAGGAATCCACTGAAAGAGATTCAGATTATATGACCTCTAAAGTTCATTCTCACTCTAGAGTTGAAGAGAAGGACACTTAATGTTCATTGTTCCATATCTGATGATTCTGTTTTGTACTTAGTAAACATGTATTGATTTTATTTCATACACTGTTCTTTGATATAGCTGCACAAAGCCTGAGTCAGTTTGGGATACCTCTTAATTATATTGAGACTATGGATCTAGGTTATAGTTGCCCAGTAGAATCCACATTGATCCAGAGTCCCAGAACCTGACCCTGGGCTATCACATGGTTTCAGGAAACCTTGAGGTGGTAAGTTCCAAGAAGTACTAATTTCAGTCAAAGTTGACTCTCAAGCAATCACTAGGTATTCTCCCTAGTGAGGAGGGGAAGTGGTAGTGTTGGGAAACATCAACCCCTGAGTAATATTGTATAGCTAGAAGCCTTTGTAGGTCTTCACAGGTGATGAGCCTTCCTGTTAGATTACATTTATCGCTTGACTCTCTCACTCTCCTCATGAGTTCAATCAAATACCAAGTCATAACGTTTTTTATCTACCACATCACCCACTCTCGCCTCACCCTTGAGCACACCCTAACACCACTCCAAGTTCATTTCCACTGTTAAAGAAAACAGAAAGGAACAATAACTCTGAGGAACAGGATATGTCCTTGGTGAGTGACACTCAGGAAGTGGGTTGCCTAAGAGAAGAAGAGAGTTTATTAACTGTATGGGCTTAGGTGTGATCTGATTTGGCCCCTTTCTCAAGTTAAAAAAAACTTGTCCTATTTGTTAATGAATTGTCAAACTGGGACCTAGCCTGAGAGTTGAGCTTCTTTTCCTTTTTTTTTCCTAAATGAAGACCTAGATATAAATCATTTTCTGAGGTTGTACCAAGAAACCTTTATGGAGGCGTGACTCAAGGAGAGATTTGGGTGAGATGTCTTCAAGACTGAACCAAAATCAGATCGACATAGAGCCTTTGGTTCTGCCCATGATCAATTACTTTTTCTGTACTTTCTTACCAATTCCCTGATCTCACCTCTCAAAGAGGGAAGTGATTTGCCAAACTTGATCAGTACAGATGTTCATTCCACTAATTCCAATCAAAACCTTTACATGACTTAGATCATCTTCAAGAATTCTGTGACCGAAAATCTCATCATCTCATAACCAGCCTGGTGTTAAATATCCACTAAATTAACAATTGTTGTTGTTCAATCATTTTTCAGTTATGTTCAGCTCTTCATGACACTATTTGGGGTTTTTCTTGGCAAAAATACTGGAGTAGTTTGCCATTTCTTCTCCAGCTCATCTTACAAATGAGGAAGCTGAAGCAAAGTTAAGTGATTTACTTAGGGTTACACAACTAGTAAGTGTCTGAAGTCTGATTTGTACGCAGGAAGATGAATCTTCCTGACTCTGGACCCAGCACTCTATCTACAATGCCACCTAGTTGCCTAACTATCATGGTCCAAAGATCAAGACATCTTTCCAAGAATGGCATATTTTTTTTAATAATCCACATTCCCCTTTATAGCATGATGAGAGACATTAGAAGAGGAATTTAGTAGAAGAGAAAAATAGTTCACACTAAGATAGTTACAAATGAGACAGTTTACTGTTTCCATTACATCTTACTGTATATGGTGAGATATGAGAAAACTAACCTCTAGCCATAGTTCCAAATGCCCCCAAGGGTTATTCAATACAGTATATCCAGGGAGAACCAGGTGATTACTCTAGTATATATCTAAGGTTTTATGTCTTGAATATTGTGTCCAAAGTAGCACAATGCCTCTCCTAACTCTTCTGAGCATCTGATTCTATGAAACTGGGCAGTCTCGTATTCCAGTCAATGATACTAGTGATTTAGATTCATTAAGCAATAGGAACATCGGGAGAATGCTAAGAAGAGGGCATGGAAATTAGGGCCTTTATAGATGGATACTATCCTTCCCATATCACTTCCCAACTCCAGAACCCGAATCCCATTGGAAGGTAATTGTTTTTGCCCTAGTCCTCTTGGGCCTCAGTTACCTTGTCTTTCAAATAAAAGAATTGGAATAGATGACTTCTATGGTCTACCATTATATGATCATGAAAGTATGTGAAGTCTTAGTTACTTAGTCTGGACATCATCCACTGGGATGTTGTTTTCAGTGAGGTTGGAAGGAGACCAGATTACCCTTTCAAGTGTTTTGAACCCTGTGATACTGAGGGATATACTTAACTCTCCTGCCCTAGAGATTGCACTTTTTCCCTATGGTATTGAAACTGTTCTGTGGCATAAGCATATTCAAAAACAATTCCATAAGGACCAAAAACAACTCCTTGGTATATTGAATGATGTCATGATTGGACAATATAGGATGGGTGTTAGAGATGTGGGAGCCAACATAAGAGGGAAAAACTGTTATCAAGGGTCATGAAAAAGACTATTTCAGGAATATAAATTGGTCAGGCAATAGTTAAAGAATGCACAGTTAGCTATCAGAGGTCAGATAGGATGGTGGCAAGGAATCCAACAAACAAGTATCTAGTTATTGGAAAGAAGTAATAGGAAAATAAATATGTCAGGTCAAAGAACCAGAAATCAGAGTCTTGAGAAATAAACCTAATCTTGAAGTGAGTTCTGCCTTATCCAGGAGCTCCTTATCTGAGTTTGGACAGGCCTGAGCCTGAACATGTGAGTGGGAATATTGTTATCCCTGACTGAGGACACGATCCAAAAACTATGACTAAAAGGAGTTCTTAGGTAGGTGATTAGAAGGGACTTAATGATTCTTTAGTCCTACCCATATCTCCTACTTGGGTGAAAGTTATTATTCCAGGTGGTCATGAGTTTAGCTCTCACTGGCCATGGGGCACTTAATTTTGCAAGTCTCTTGGGGATTAATCAGGTGATATTATATATGTAGTCTTTTATTCGTTTTATCCCCTGCCAGTCTGTAAAGTCAATGAGGGCAGAGACCTGGCTTATGTAAACTTTCTATCTCTTCAGACATTAAGTCTATTCTATAAACAGTAGGCACTTAATTGATGTTTATTGAATGCTTAGACAACTGATAGGTACCAATCTGTTACCTAACAATGTTCTCCACAGACATACTTTATTCTGTAATATTTATGCTATTCTAAAAAAAGTAAAGAAAATGGGTCAAGTGAGAAAGGAATGAGGAATGGAAAGAAAGAAAATGGAAATTGATATGGAAATAGATGAGAAGGGGAAGAAAAGAAGACCCAACTGGGTAGAATTGAAATTATATAGATTATAAGGAAACAAAACAATTAGAAAGATGATGGATGTGTTCCAGCCATGCATGTCGTTCATGCTCCAGCTCCATAGACTTCTCATTCCTCTCACACATATCAAAATAGGGTTTACATATAATCCTACATACATGTACACATATACCCCCATACACAGTCAAGAATATGTATTTTACTTGTACATCTGTCTACATATATATATGTGTGTGTCATATATATGTATATGCATATATATATATATCATAGAAACATACACATACTCTAACTCCATTACACAGATTTGCTATGAAAGTTCCATGAACATTTAATGACATTCCCTCTGCTAACCCAGGAAAAATCAGGTCATGTCACTAAGCAGAATAGTACATGCAGCCAGATTTTTCATTCCGAGCTCACAAAACTAAAAGAAGTCATTTTTGGAGCTAATCTAAAAGGAATCTGGTGAGCACAATTGCTGCTGATATGCATTTAAATGACTGCATTGAGGAGGGAAGTGTAAGTGAGAGTTGCAGGGAGGCCTGGCCACTGGAAGAAATCTCTCATTACATTGCTAGCAAGGAAGCAAAGCACCAGAAAGTGGTAAACTCCCATTAGGACACTGAGAAAGACTTGATTCTCTCCCTTCCTCTCCTAACAAACTTACTAGACCCTTTAGGGTTTTTCCCCACTATGGTTACCCCCACAGTCTCAGTAATTCCAGTGTAGACCTCACCAGCAGCACACAATCGATTCTGAATATTTCCATAATATTTGTGACAAGTTGTCTGTAGGCCAACAGGAAAAACTATGTATGCTTAGTGGCATGTCTTTTAATCCGTTCATTTTCATGGAGTACTGAAACAAGGGCAGACTTAACATGAGGCAACACATCATCTTGCCAAGTTTGTAGAAGTTCAGAGAAAGGCACAGTATTGTCCAAAGGAAAAGACCTAGTCTGGGAAGGGCCATGTAATCCCAGGAGGACGTTGACAAACTGGGGTGCCTGGAATGCCTGGATGCCTGGAATGATGAGAAGTCTGGAAACAGGTCACATAAGAAGAAGTTGAGGAATCTTGGAGATGTTTTTGCTTGGAGAAAAGATTTTGAAAGAATGAGGGTAGAAGGTGGGGTACATGTTCGCTATCTGTCATGGATAAGAGTGGTTAGACTTGTTCTGCTTGGACCCAGAGGCTAGAAGTGGGAGCAAGGAGTAGAAGTTTACTAAGTGTCAGGTTTAAGCTTGATGTAAAGAAAAAAATTTCTAGTAATAAAAAGTTATCCTAAAGCGGGATGAGATGCCTCAGGAGGGTGCTGGTTCCCCAGCACTGGAGGTCTTTAAATAGAGGCTGGGTGATGACTTGTTAGGAATGTAGTAGAGGAAATTTCTGTGTGAGCATAAGTGAAAAGGGATCTGTTGAGTCCTTTCCAGCTCAGAGAGTCTGGGTAATTCAGGTTACCTGGATGCTGGTTCTGGTTCTGCCATGTAGATATTCTGAACCTCATTTTCCTTTCTCAGTAAACAGGGGGTTATAGTACATAGCACAGGTTTTGGACTCACTTCTCATGTTAACATATTGGGACCCAGAAAGAAACTCAGACTTCTAGAGAAAATGCTGAAGGATTGGGAGAGGGAAGTATCTTTCTCATGCTATAGCTCATGGTCGATTCTCTATTCTGCTTGCCATTTCAACTATTCCAGACCTTTTCTTCTCTCCTCAGTCATCCCATGACACTAGCTCCCCCTAACCTTTTATCTGAGGACCTCATACCTCATTCAAAATAATGATAAGAAAGAAAACAAAAACAACAGAAAAGTCCATTTGCTATAAGCCCCCTCTTCTGTCCTCTTTAGTTCATGTCCTTCTACCATAGCCCCCCACCATTTCCTTCTCCATTTCTGTCTCTCATAATTGGGTACTTTTTTTCTGCTTTCCAAGGCCAAACCCTCTGCATGTATCCTTTATGGTGTCCTTTCTTGTCTTTTCCAGCAGATTACCCCTACTTATCATCCCCATTCTCTCCCTGCTCTTCATTCTCTTTCCTGTTGCATACAAACTCATCCAAGTCTTGACCGTCCTTAAAACATCCTCACTAAATTATACCATGGCCACTAGCTGTTGTCATTTATCTCTCCTTCCCTTCTCAACTAAAGGCCTTGCAAAAGCCATCTTCAGATATCTTCCCTTCTTCTTCCTTTCTCCTCACATTGTTTTCTAAACCCTTTATAATCTGAATTCAGCCTCATCATTCAACTGAATCTGCTGCTTCTAAAGTTACTAATGATCTCTCAATTTCCAATTCCAATGGTTCCTTCTTAATCCTCATTTTTTAAGAATATTTGATACTGCTGACCACCCTCTCCTCTACGATAATCTTTCCTCTCTGGGTTTTTGTGACAGCAGCCAATTTCTTCTCCTTCTACCTGTCTGATCACTCTTTCTCAGTATGATTTTCTGTACCTTCATAAGAGTCATAACCACTGATTCTGAATGTCCCCTTGGTCCTGAGACTTCTCTTTTCCATCTCCACCCACCTTGGTGTCTCATCAGCTCCCATGAGTTCAATTATCATCTCTATGTAGATGATTGGATCTTTTTATCTAGTGCTAGTCTCTCTACTAATTCTAATATCCTACCTTTTCAGTAATCTGTCCAACATTTCAATCTTGGTGTTCCATATGAATCTCAAACTCAACATGTCCAAAACAGAATTCATTGTCTTTACCCTCAAATCCCTCCTATTTTCTGAATTGCCCTATTTCTGTCAAGGGTACCACTGTCCTTCCAGTGATCCACTTTCAAAATCTTAATTTCTTCCTTAACTTGTCACTCTCCATCACTGTACATCAGCTGTCATCTTATAATTTATTTCTCCACTATAACTCTCACATACATTCTTTTCTCCTATCTAACACATTTACCACCCTAGAAAAGGCGCTCATGATCTCTTAACCTGGACAATAGCCTCTTGGTTGGGTTCCCTGTGTCAAGTCTCTTCCCTCTTTAATTCAACCTCCACAGAACTGCAAAACTGATCTTTCTAAAGCATAGATCTGACCACATCAGATAATGGGGGGAGGGGGAAGAAAGGGGAAGGTACACACATGCACATGCACATGCACCCAAACACACATATAGTATGTTTTACTCATATACATATATACATTGCATATATTGTTTGTATCAGAATGTAAATGATACAGAATAGATAGAAAGTTGCCTTAGGTAGGATTGTAGTAGCAGCTGGATTTTTGGGAGACTCAGGTAAAATAGTTTAGAAGAAGCATTTTGCAAACTTTAAAGAGCTATGTCAATTATCAGCCTCCTCATCATCGTTATTGGTGATGGTGATGATGGTGATGATGGTGATGATGACAAAAACAGCCCTTAGTCAAGTCACTACTGTAGTGTCAAGGGAGTAATCAGTATCAATCTTCTGAACTGTTATTTACCCTTTCCTTAGAGATGAGATGACTCCATGGCCTCTTTCCAGTAGACCTCATGCTCAGGCCACTTTTGGTGGTATATGTGATCTGGTTATGACATCTAGCTAATATGTGAGCTAACCAGTAGCTTCCAATTATCCCCTTGGACTCTGTGATGGAGGGGATATTCCAAAGAGAATTAGCAACAGAACAGAGCCACTGACTCAGAGGTTTAAAAGAAGAGGTTCAATTCCCTGACCTTTCTCTCTTTCTTTCTTGGAGAGTGTTACTTCACACTGAAGCAGCCCTTTCCTCAGACTTCCAGTAGGAAAGAAGGAGGTAATATATCTCCTCTTTCTTCCTCTCCCACCCCAGGATTAATGGCAACTGCTTATACATAGTAGACATGCACTTGCCTAGCTGACTCTGGACCTCATTGTCAAGTGCCTTCTTTGCTGTCTCTTCTTCACTTCGTGACCAAATAGAAATCCTGAGATTCAAGCTTCTCATCTCAGCAGCTTCTTTATGAGTTCAAGTTTGGAATATCCTCAGTTATGACTAGAAGTGGGAGTTTTGGTTTTTTTTAAACCGTTATATTTTTTTATCAGAGGAAATGACCACAGCTGGGAGAACGGGCTATGCTCTGGCTGGCCAAAAGATATGAACCTAGAGTTGCAGCTTCAGCAGTACAGACAGACCAAGGCGAAGATGAAATCTCTCCAACAATCCCACAAGTCTTCATGGAAAATTTTTACCTGCAGCAAGATATAAAAAAGTAACAATAGCATATGTTTCTGTATCTGTTTATGAGCTTTTGTTATTCCTTTGAGTGCCTTGCATATATTCTGAATTTCTTACATGATTCTCTGAGTCCTATGTAATAGGTTACTGTTTCATGTTTTAAGTACTTGTCAATACATGCTTAGGAATCTTTTGTGTTTCAAGCATTTCTTCTGTGGTAGGGGAAATAAATAGCTGTCCTGTACCTAAAATCTACTACTTGGTACATTGAGATACTTTTCTAACTATGTTAATCCCTTTTGGAGATTTCCTAGATATGAGCCAAACCTAAGTTTTCACAGAATTTTCCTCAAATGAGTGTGAAAAAAACTTGATCCTCTCTCTTACAGATCAGTTTCCCAGGACTGAATTTGATCTGCTTATATCAAGAGCAAGTGTCACCCTTATGGGAATAAGACACCACTTCTAGGTGACACTACAATTATCCTTATATTTTGCTCTTATGGAATAAGAAGATTAAAACTTTGAGGCGACAGGATGGTGTAACCGAAAGAAAGTCAACATCGGACTTAAGACCTCTGTAGAAGGTCTGCCTCTAACATAAACTAGCGATGTCTCTCCGAACAAATCACATATTCTTAGTGGCCCTGACAAATTTGTAAGACTATACATTGCAGAGCAAGTGCATATCCGCCCTGATAAAAAGGAGTTACTTCATCAAGAGTTCCCCATAACAAAGAAAACACAAATCCATCTATTGTTTGCTTTGTTTTTCTTCTTAAATAAGGTTATAAAATGTTATCTTATGATAGAATGACAAATGAGAAAAAGTTCAGGGAAAGCTGCATGAAGAAAGTGGCATTTGAGTAGGGTTTTACAGAGTGGCTAGGATGTCAATAGGCAGATTTGTGGGGAGAGGAATGCATTTCAAGTGTAGGAAGCCCCTGAACAAAGGTACAGGGGTCAAGGAATATGTATAGGGTTCAGCAAGTAGAACAATTGATTGATGTGTAAAGTACATGACTGAGAACCCTGTGAGATAAGGCAGGAAAAGTATTCATATTAAGTTGTTTCCAGATTCTCAAGGACCTTGCATGCCAGGATAAGGAGTTCAGAGTTTATTTGGGAGGGAATTTTCTATATTCAGAATCATAAAAACAAATAAGGAAGACAAGAATGGTAATATTATCTCCTCTGCTGTGTAGGGGAATAGACATCCTGTTGCTCAGGTACTCCAGTTGCTTTCTAGTGGCCTTGAACCATAGAGAAATGGTATGAGCTTTGACCCAGGTGGATCAGATTCATCCCATCTCTGTCCCAAAGGCATAGTTAGAAAATATTGATGTCTTCTGGCATTCCCAAGGTCTACTCTACCCTTTCCCCATTGCCCCCAACTTTCAGAATCAAACTAGAAGTACATTTTTCCCATGTTTTGTCTCTATCCCTCTGTAGCTTCCACCCATTCATGACTCTCTTAATGAAATGAGAGACTTGTGATGTCCACACCCTCCACGTGTACTTCTTTGGTGAGAGATAAGCTGGTGCAGTAGAAATAAAGGATTATCAAAAAGACCCAGGATATAGTACTATCTCCATTCAACTGTGTGACCTTGGGAAAATGACTCCACCTTCTGGACTTTGTTTACCTTCTCTTTAAAATGAAGATTCTGGATTAGATGACATTCAAGGTCCTTTCCGGACTTCAGATTCTGTAACTTTCACTAAAATTGATTCAAGATCCTAACATTTTATGAATATATGACAATAAGCAATGCATACACTCATTTTTAGGGAAATGGTATGGAGTAGGGAGGAAGAACCCATATTAAATTGCTTGTATCAAAAACAGACACATTATTGCAGTTATACAGCATCCCAGAAATAACAAAAAGCAATCTGACCTCACCTGACTCCTCCTATCTCAGTCTTTATTCCATCAACCTTCTCTTCTCTGGGCAGATGGCTCATATTGCAAGGGAAAGAAAGACCAGAAATGTAGAATCCTAGAACTATTGAATATGAAATAGGTTTTCAAATAAAGAATAAAAGAACCTTTAATGTCAGAATGGGAAGAGACTTTGGAACACAGAACATTAGAACTGGAAGGGACCTTAGAACATAGACTGTTAGAATGCATAATTTCAGGATATTTGAACCAGAAAAGAACTTTAGAGATTATTTAATTATATCACCTCATTTTACAAATGAAGAAACTGAGGGCCAGAGAAATGAAATGACTTGACCAAGGTCACACAGGAAGTAAGTGGCAGACTCAGGTTTGAAGCTGATTTAAAATTCAATAATCTCTCGACAGAACCCTATGAGCTTCACCTCTACTTGCTTCCCTCTCTTCTCCCTTGTTGAGGCCTGGTGTGGTTAAAATGTACAAACTACTGTAATCCACAGCCTCTAGGGTGGGAACCCATTTGATGACTTTCCAGGTTTTTTGAGGTTTTTTTTTACTCTATTGAGTCCTAGAAGAGTCCAAACCCCCTCTTAAAAGGAAAAATGCATTAGAAAGGCTTATAAAAAGGCTTATGAGCCCTCCTGTACATCAAAAGGGTCTTACAAAGCAACATTTTGATGAGTTAAGTGTAAATGAATCAGAAACACAAGGATTAAATTTCCCTTGAAAGATGCAAAGGTTTAAAGATTAAGGAGAAATTGCTTAGCAAAACATGTTTTGGGTTAAACACTAAAAGGTAGTTCAAGCTAGTTGCTGAAGGCCATTTCCCACCTATTATTATTGATAGAAATAATACCAACACTGCTAAATATGTATTAAGTTCTTTCCAGGCCCATGGGTAGGGTCATAAAAAATTAAAATATAATAATATAAAAACACAGACATAAGGAACTCAGAGGAGAAAAAAGCCTTAAAATAACCAAACTCAAAGGCCTTGGTGAAAAAGAAGTAAGACTACAGTTTGGCACTTAGCCTTATAACCCAACTGTGACAATATGACCACAACTGAGCTAGTTCAGTAGACTTGGAGGAATGGGCTGATCATATAATTAATAATAGATTACGCATATGGTGCTTTACAATTAAGAAATGCTTTCCATACATCGTCATCTCTCAGTGAACCCATGAGATCACCAAGGCAAGGGTTGTTGTCCTTGTTTTACAAATCAGGAAACTGAAGTTTAGAGACTTTCAATTAAATCATAGAATTACAGGATTCTGAAGGGCCTAAGTGACTAATTAGTCCAATTATTAAAAATATGGGGAAAAAAGAAAACTCTATCCAACTATAGAAACAAATAATCTAGCTATAGAGAGAAAACGTCATAGGATCATAAGAATGAATTTCATTGAATCCAACAAATACATTTAAGTACTTACTGTGTGCCCAACACTATGTTAGGTGCTGGAGATACATGTACACACAAAGAAATTAAATAATCACCACCCTCAAGGAATACATATTTTCTTGGAAGGATACAGGGTGTGCCTAGATAAGTAAAACATAACTGGAGAAGGGAGGCAGGATTAACACAAAAGGGAATCAAGGATAGCTTTGTATAGGAGGAGGTACCTGAGATAAGAAGTGAGAATTCTTTGTATCATAAGTGTGGAAAGAATGATTTCCATTTAGGAACAATAGCTTCAATAAGTCATAGACACAGGAATTAGAGCAGAATTTCAGGACTATCACCTAAGTCAATTTGACTGAAATAGAAGACCCATGAAGGGATATAATATGAAATAAAAATTGAAAGGCAGGTAGAAGCCATGTCATGGAAGATTCTAAATGTCAGGTTGAGAATTTTGTACTTTATCCTAAAGCCAATAAGGAGCTACAAAAGGTTTTTATTTTTATTTTGTTTTTAGCAGGGGGAGTGTCATCAGATCTGCGTCTTAATATTAAGTTGGCAGTTGTGTAGAAGATGGATTGGAGAGAGGAAAGGCTAGAAGTAGAGGAATCAATTGAGAGATCTTCATGTAAGAGGAGTTGGCATTCTCTAAATAGAGTAGTGACTATTTGAGGAAAGAGAATGGTGGAGATATTATATATGTTGAAGAGGTAGAATTAAGTTAGAGTCTTAAGGGCCCTTGGAAATCATCCAATTCAATGCTCTTATTTTACAAAGTAGGAAAATGAGGCTCAAAAGAACATGGTCTGCCTAAAGTCATGCAATCAGTTAAGTGTTGGAAGACAGCATGGCCAATGGTTCCCAAAGCATAATCTTATAGTGGCTTCTATATATCCTTAGGATACTGCATTCTTTGATTTGGAATTCTTAGCCTTCTATTATCTGCTCCCATATGATCCAGCCAAGTTTATTTTCTACGAGTCTTCAACATCAGTTCTTCTCTTATAGCCAAGATCTTTTTTTTATCTTCCAGAAAACATTCTGTACCCACCCTCACCTTCAAACCTTTGCCTATACTTTTCTCCAAACCTGTTATTCCCTCTCCCTATTTCTCCACTAATCTAGTTATAACAAGGAGCAATAGAGAGTAATATGGTGAGTGTTAAGTAGGCCATGGCACATTTTGTCATTAAGTCATTCAGTCATGTCCAACTATTTGAGACAACATGGCACACCTGGTCCTTCATCCTCCACTATCTCTCTAAGTCTGCCAAAATTCATGTTCAGTGTTTCCTTGACAATTAACATCCATCTCATCCTCTGCTGTACTTTTGCCTTCAATCTTTCCCAACACCAGAGTCTTTGTCAGTGAATCCCATCTCCCCATTATATGGCCAAAGTATTCATCTTCCAATGAATAGCCTGAATTAATTTCTTTAAGTGTTGACTGATTTGATCTCCTTGCTGCTCAAGGGACTCTCAAAAGTCTTCTCCAACATCACAATTTGAAAATGTTAATTCTACAGCTCTCAACTTTCCTGAAAGTCCATCTCTCACAGTCATGTATTGCTACTGGAAAAACCATAGCTTTGACTATATGGACCTTTGTCAGCAAGGTGATGTCTCTGCTTTTTAGTATGCTGTCCAGATTTTGCCATAGCTTTCTTTCCAAGAAGCAAGCATCTTTTAATTTCATGGCTATATTTACCATCTTTAGTGATCTTTCAGCCCAAGAATAGAAAATCTGACACTGCTTCTATTTCTTCTTCCTCTATTTGCCAGGAAGTGATGGGGACAGTTGTCAAGATCTAAGTTGGTTTTTTTGCTTTTTTTTAATATTAAGCTTCAAGCTGGCTTTTATGCTCTCCTCTTTCACCCTCATCAAGAAGTTTCTTAATTCCGCTTCACTTCTTGTCATCAGAGTGGTGTGACCAAGAATTGTGAAGCAGAAGCATCATAAAAAATATCATCAGAGAGCTATGTGACCTGAAAAGAAGGTAAGTTGGTTGTAGAAAATGAAGGATAATCAATGAACTATCATAGTGCCTCCATTAGAATTCACAGTGTCAAGAGAACTAGGAGATTGCCCTGCAGCATTTTGCATGACACTCCTTTAGAAAGCTGACGGGAGGACATGGATGAGAGGTTCACAGGATGAAAGCTGTGTGATTGGAGGGAGTATTTGCATTGATAATTCTTATTGATCATTCAAATCCCAGCATAGTAGAGTGCAAAAATCACTGGCTCTGCAGTCAAATGATATGATTTCAAATCTACCTACAAATTGATATGACTTGTGTAACTTTAGACAAATCATTTAAACCTAAATTGTCCTGTTTCCTCATCTCTACAATAAGTGGGTTGGACTAAATGTCCTCTAAGGTCCCACTCAGCTCTAGCATAATACACCAGTGGTCAAAGTCTATGTCCTCCTAGAAGCCTTCCCTAGTCCTATCTGTTTCCCCTTGATTCCTTTCTTCTCAGAAGTTCTTTAAGCACTTTTTGTCTTTGTTTGACCCTTATCACATACTTCTTTGGTTTTCTATTTAACAATTTACAATCATGCACCTTGTTTCCCTTATATATTCTAAGCTCCTTAAGGGTAGGGACCATATTTTACATATCTTCATATACTCCCATGTATTGTGAATGTTTTTTTAATGAAATTGATGTATTTTTGATAGAATGGGAAGATCTTTTCTATCCATTAATAGGCCCATGTGACCTGCTTAAGGTGCTTGGAAGCCTGAGTCACATGATTTAAGTCACATGAAACAGGAAGGGATGCAACAGGAAGGGTAAAACAGAAAGAGGCAGATCTGGAACAGAGCTGAAAAGAAACTGGTCAGAGTAGTCAGAACTGAGGGAAAGAGAGAAAGCAGGCATCTGTCCAGTGTAAGTAAGAGAGCTTGTCTGTTATTTGTTAAAGGGAGCTGATTTGTGGGAATCCCAACAAAGTGAAGGCTTGGGGCTAATGTTGCCCTCTGCATTGTTTGCTATTGTGTATAGATTTCTTTGTTACTATGATGGATTTGGCTTTTTGGTGTTGGGATTTGACTTTCTGGTGTCTGAATAAATGTTTTGGTTCTTTTTTCCATGTGGAGAGTCTGTTGTATTTCACGATTCAGAATGGCGTGAGTATATTCATGGCCATCGTAGGTGCTGTGTATATTGCATCAGTGCTACACCCCAGAATACTTAGCACTAATCTTTGTCCACAGTAGATCCTCTGCTCTTCCTGGTATCTTGTCTCATTGATGTAAAGAAAGAGAAAAAAGCAGGAAGAGAGAGAGAGAGAGAGAGAGAGAGAGAGGGAGAGAGAGAGAACAAAAACTAAAATCACCTTACTGAAATCTTGTACTTTTAAGAGGACTGAATTTGGAGTCACATGGACAAGGTATAAACTTGATTCTGTTGCATTTTTGTCAGTTTTCTAGCCATCTAGACCTCAGTTTTCTCCTCTTTTAAATGGGAATGGCAGTGAGAGAATAGACTAGATCGTCTTTGAAGTCCCTTCTGTTACAAACATTCTATGTTCTAGTATTCAGTTCTATGTCCCTTGCTCTAATACGTTATACTCTAAAATCCCTTCCAACTCACAGCTCTAACATTCTGTGAATTTTATAGAAAATTTCAGTATTTTTCCTCCCCAGGTAGAAACGAGACTGACTGGTCTAGGAAGGGTTAAGGAGAGGTAAAATGCAAGAAGCTTTGTCCTTAGTCAACCAAGATTTATCAGCTCTCTCTGCCCGAGTTGTGGTGATAAATACTTTGGGGACTATATTATTAGGAAGACAATTGCAGTGTCATGGAACAACTCGTTGTAATACAGAATTCATGAGCTCCTGGAAATGGTCTATATTAAACCACTTAACACAGGTCACTTCTTTGGGGTTTGAACATTTACATTCTAACTCATAACCTATTTGTGAGTTAGTGTCAGGTCTTCACTATTTGCCTGTCATCAGGGAAGGCCTATATCCTTCCAAACCGGGGATGTGAATGGACTTCCAACTGTGAACCCAAACTGGAACTAATGGTACTTAATTTGCTGAGCCCTGAACCAAACCAAAATATTTTTCACTGAATAATCGAGTTCAGTGATAGTTCAATGCAAAACAGAAGCTATATATTGTCTGAAACAAGTGAACTAAAACATCAAAGTAATGAAAAAGCTCTGGAGACCTGGATTCAAGACCTAGCTCATTTCTCTAATTAGTTGTGTATCTTTAGACAAGTCACTTTTGCAGGCTAGGAGATTTTCTCTTCTATAAGGTGTAAGTGTCTGATTAGATGATAAGTAATGTCTAATCTTTCTCTGGAAGATTTTGTCCTTTGTTTAAGAAACCTTGCTGCTCTAGTACTTTGTAATTGTATATTCTAATATTCTCTGTTCTAAAGTCTCTTCTGTTCTAACTTTCCCTATTTTATGATCTCAGTCCACAGGCCTTTAAAGTATCCATGTTCTAAATTGAAGGTTTGGTCAGTTTGAGTTGCTCTGTTCTATCCGAAGAATAAATCCTTTAGAAAATTTCTTCTCAAAGTGACTTGCCTTGAGGGAAAAGTGCTGAAGCCAATTGGAGGGAGGAGAACAGAAAAGTTTTTCAATTGTTCACAAGCTTGGAAAAACCCCCTTCCCATGGGTGTCCATTACAGCAGGCTAGTGTGAGGCCTTCTGTCCCCAGTCGTTGCCATAGCAACCACTGGCTTCTGCTCATTAGCAGAGTAATTAGTCTAAAACTAGTGAAGCACATCTGGTTGCTCCCAGAGGTAGAAGGGAATCAGCATCCAGACTTCTCAAATCTCCATCTTCTAGATCTTTGAGGGCACCTGTCTTGATGCCTCTGCCTGGCCACCTGTTGGCCCTCCTTGCTTGGCACCAATGTCCCTAAATCCTTCTTTTGAAGATACAGGGGAGAGCAATAACAGAAGAGCCATGCACAAAAAAGATGAAGAGAAATGCAAGTCCAAAGGATACTTAATTTTAAAAAATTGTCCCCTAACCCAGAAACGACACTTTAAATCAGCGAACTTCCCATAACTCATACTGTATCTCCATGGAAATGTGCACCATATGGAGTTAATTAGTAGAACAACAAAACAATCAATTAGTTCCTTAATTAGTTTTACTAAGAAATGGTAACAAACACAAACAGAAACAATTTATTCCAACTAATGCCTGAACTGCAGTGATAGTTTAATGGCATTGCAAAATCCACTATGGCACTGGCCTCCTGTGCAGGGAGATTGATTCTGGTGGTATTGAAGGCAGCCCTGGCCTCTATCCAGCTGAAGTGTTTTATCTATATGATCAATTATTTACAATATCAATACACAACTAAGGAGTTGACTGGGGTTTTTGTTTTTGTTTTCCAAAAGGAAACACACTCACAAACATACACACACACACACACACACACACACACATTTTCTCAAATCATATGTAGGTGACTCAGAAAAATCAACACAGAGCAACAGGAAAGAAGAACAGTTCTGAGGTCTAATCAAAATGGCTTCCACTAGATTACCTTGTGCAGATGTCAGGCCAGCCCAGCTCTATTTGATTTGTCAGCTTCATAGCAGAAGTCTTCCTGGGAATTATTTAGATTGTGCCATATAAAGGAAGATTCATTTGGTGGACAGCACCCAAGGGATGGGTTTTGAGAATGAGATATTTCATGTAAGAGAGTCGGGTCCACAAGGAAAAGAGCTAATAAGAATAATTTCTTTGTGACTTTATTACAGTCTCAGTTTAAATAAACTCTTTTTTGATAACTTATTTATAACAATATCTTCCTTTGATGGGTTTCTAAAAAGTCTTTGGGGAAAAAAATGCAAAAGTGTTTTGAGATTGTCTGTTGGATGCATCTGACAAAATCCAAATGGGTTGCCCAAGAGAAATGGCTTATGACCTCATCACTCAGTTGAAACCATGGTTACCAATGATCTCTTATTTGCCAAATCTGATGATTTTTTCATTATCCTTATCCTTTCTGACTTCATTGTCTATTCTGGTCTCCCTGGATTTTTGTGACTTTGCTCTTCTCTGGGTCTCCACTCCCCCAAACTCCTATATGTGCCTCTTTGGTATAATACAAGTTCTTCTGCTGTCATATAAAGTCCTTCACAACCAAGCTTCGGTTTACCTTCCAGATTTATTACACTTTATCCTCCTTTACATAATCTATATTTCAGCCACACTTGCCTATTTGCCATTCTTAGTACAAGTCATTCCATCTTCAGCCTCCATGACAGACTTTACAAAGGTTATCTCTCATAACCAGAATTCACTTCCTCTTTACTGCCATGTTGTTGAATCCTTAACTTCCTTCCAGGCTCAACTAAAGGTCATATTCTACATGAAGTTTGATCTAATCCCCTGATTGCTAGTTTACCCCTAAGAAAATTATTTTGTATTTGCTTTGCATATTTTTTGTATTCGTTTATCTTTTTTCATCCCCACCCACCCCCAATAGAATGTGAACTCTTTGAGAAGTGAGATTATATGCCTTTGTCTTCCCAGCACCTACGATAGTGACTGACTATGGAGTCAAGCCTAATTAATACATGTTGAATGAATGAATAAGAGATGAATGAATATCATTCTTTTAAATTTATCAAGTGATTTCCTCAACAATTCAGTGAGACAGTACAAATATTATCAATATTGTCATTTTACAGATGGGTACAGATTTAGAGAGAAGTGGACTTTATAAAGTTACACAGGTAATTAGTGGCAGATTTGAACTAAAATCCTAATATTCAAATCCCAAATCCAGTACTTTTTCTACTATCATGTCCTGCACAATATTTTTTATCACTGGAAATCTATTCATCCAATAAAATCCTACTACAATGCCTCTTGAGGAAGGGCTAGGTGTGGAGATGGAGGTTAGTGGGAAAGGTAGCCCAGTATCGTCAAAGTCTACATCAGTACATTACAAGCTTTGGTAGTGTAATCTAGGGAAAGAGCACTGGATGAGAAGCAATCAAGAATTAAATTTTGAAGACCAAATCTGATGCAATTCCAATAAAGCTGAAAAGGGTAAGGGTCATCTTGGGGAGAAAAAAAAAGCAATCTTGATGAGAAAGGACTTCATCAAACCATCAGATTAGATTTTTTTAAAAGACATAGATTACACTGTATACTACAGTAAGCTCAAAGTGAAATTTGTTGAGTCATTTTTCAGTAATGTTTCACTCTTCATGACCCTATTTGAGGTTTTCTTGGCAAAGATACTAAAGTGGTTTGCTGTTTCCTTCTCCAGTTCATTTTATCAGATGAGAAATTGAGGCAAACAGAGACTTGCCCAGAGTCACATAGCTAGGAAGTGTCTGAGGCCAGATTTGAACTCAGGAAGAGGAGTCTTCCTGACTTTAGGTTTGGTACTCTATCCATTGTGCCACCTAGCTACCCTTCAAAGTAGATATTCAACCTAAATATAAAAGGTCATGCTATAAACAGATTAGAAAAGAATGAAATCAAGCATTTTTTTTCACAAGTATAACTAAAGGGAGAATTCACAAGAAAGCAAAGAATAGATGGTATGATAAAAGTTAAAATAACCAATTTTTACTACATAAAATTAAAAAGTTTTTATATGAATAAAATCAATGAAGACAGAATTGGGAGGGAAAGAGTAGAATGGGAAACATTTCTTGCATTAATATCACCAATAAAAATGTGATATCCAAACAATACTGTCAATTGGCAGAAATATATAATACCAAGAGTCATTCCCTAGTGGTCTAAGGAGTGAAAGGATATGAAAAATAAAAACATTAAAAAAATAATTACAAACTATAAATGACCACATATAAACATGTTTCAAGTCACAAAGAAAAAAAGAAATACAAATTAAATAAAAGAACTCTGAGATTACCTTTCACAATTTGTAAATTGACAGAATTTTTAAAATGGAACTTCTATTAGAGTAGTAGTGGGTAAATGGGCATGCAGAAATAGCATTGATAGAATTGTCTTGTGAACCAACCATTCTTTAATTCAATTTGGAGTTATTCAATAATATTGACTAAATTGCCTATATGTTTTTGACCCAGCCACCTACTACTGAATATATATCCCCAAGGAAATCAAGAATAGAAGTGAAGGTACGATTTATACACAAATATTCAGAGCACCACTCTTGGTGGTAGTAAAGAATTGAAAAGAAAATGGTTCTTATCAATTGGAAAATGTCCGAAAAAAGTATAGTACATAATCAATCAATGATCAATCAATAAACATTTATTAAGCATCTACTATGTGCCAGGAATTGCGCTAAGCTTCTATTACATGAGTTTAACAGTAGACTATTGTGCAATAACAGATGAATATGAAGAATTCAAGGAAAAATAAATTTGTATGACCTAATGAAGAGTATAATAAATAGAATGGAGACTACAATGATTACAAAAATATCAAGGAGAAGATCACTAAAATGTAATCTCTGAGTTGAGCTCTGAGAAATAGAAAAACTAATAAAGGTCCCAGAGAAGAAATGATGAGACTTACCTTCTCCTTTATGTCAGAGAGGAGGGAAATAGTAACATTATATGCATTATTGTGTAGCCTCTGTATTGGATATTTTTGCTTAATTATTTTTCTTTGATACAAAGGAAGATTCAATTTTGAGAGGGATAGAAAATTTAGAAACAAATATGAAGATAATAGGCATCAAAAGTATTTAAAATAGATAACAATTAAAAAAAATAAATGTAGAGAAGATGGAAGAAATTTAGGTAACCAAGAATAAATACAAAGGTGTGGCTGACATCCTCCCACAAGAACAGTGTTTGGCAGAGCCAAGATGGTGGAGTAGAAGCAGAGACCTCCAAACCCCTCAAAACACCTGTAAAAAATTAGTCTAAACCAATTCTAGAGCATAAACCACAAAATGACAGAATGAAACAGACATCCCCCCCAAGACAATGTGGAAGACCAACAGGAAGGGTCTATTGAGTGACATGTGGTGCACTCTGTGCCTGCACAAATCAAACTGGAGGAGGCCTCAGGACACTGAATCACTGAGCCATGGTTTCTAGACTTCTCAACCCACAAACACTAAGGACAGCTTCAAAGGTCAGTGAGAAAGCTCTTTTACCTGGGTAAGAGGAGAACCGGTCTGGCTCCAGCCCTGGGGAGTTGCCAGTCATTGCTGCAGCAGCTGCTGCTTCTGAAGCTCACAGCCTACATACAGTGGGAGAATCTAGCTGCTGATCTGAGTGGTGCAGTCCTGAGTCTTCAGGTGAGGAGGAGTCCTGGCATGGCAGAGCTGGTGACAGCTGTGGAGAAGGAATCCTACTTGCATTTCCAGAGCACAAAAGAGTGCTTGTGGTTGCTCAAAGACAAGGGTGCAGGTGAGGAGAGGAGTAAACACATCTCCCTTGATTATGCCACTTTGGAAGAATTGAGAATTTATAGATCCCTAGGGATATCTCTGAAAACATCTGCACAAAACCTCTGAAACTTGGGATAGTACACCCTGTACTTAACAAAGCTCCCAAAGTCAAGTAATTATCCAGATATTCATTAGGATGACTGAAAGTGGCCCAGTATGCATGGGAAACCATGGCCTTTTAGGCTAAGGCCTTTTCAGGTGCTTACATAAAGTGAAAGTAGTCAAGGGATGGTCCCTTTAAATAGAAAATAAATAAATAAATGTAGGAGGGGCAGAAGTCTCAGGAGTATTGTTTGGATCAGAAACAGTTACTATTGACATTCCTTCAAAGTCAGGAGGGTCCAAATACAGTCATTGAGTAGAATTTGGGCAGGGACCCATTGTTGTTCAATCTTTGGGCTTCACAGTGCACCAGGTCTAAGGTTTTAGGGAAGAAAAGAAAAAAATAAAGAAAAGAGAAAAAGAAAGAGAGAAAGAAAGAAAGAAAGAGAGAGAAAGAAAGAGAGGAAGGAAGCAAAGAAGGAAGTAAAAAGAGAAAGAAATAAGGAAAATGTCTAAAAAGTGGAAAAAGTGAGACTATAGAAGGTTACTTTCTTGTTGAAAAGATATTTTCTTCCATCCTGTCAAATGAGGAAGATCAAAGCATAAAACTTGAGATAGATCAAAGCATGTAATCAGAGGAAGACAACAAAGTCAAGGCTCTTACATCCAAAGCCACCAAAATAAAATATCAAATGGTCTCAGATCATGGAAGAGCTCAAAAAGATTTTGAGAATCAAGTAAGAGAAGTAGAGGAAAAACTGAGAAGAGAAATGAGATCAATGCAAGAAAATCATGAAAAACAAGTCCGTAGCTTGCTAAATGAGACCACCAAAAATGCTGAAGAAGATAACACCTTAAAAATAGGCTAGGCAAGTAGAAGGATGGACCTGTAGAAGCTCCCTGCACCTATAACCCATAAAATATCTGTAAAAATGACTAAACAAATTCTAGAGCAGCAGAAGTCACAAAATGACAGAGTGAAAGATTTCCACCCTAAGAGAGCCTGGAAATCTGACAGTAAAGGCCTGTCACACCAGACTCAGAGCACAGCCTGACCTTGACCACATTATGCAGCAAGGACAGGACCAGAGCAGGCTTCAAGGTGCCACTGGAAGCAGCAGTTACCAGATTGCTCAACCCACAAATGTCAAACACAGCTTCAAAGGTCAATGAGAAAGCTCTTTCACCTGGGTGAGAAGGGAATTCAGTCTGACCCCACCAGCAACAGTCATTGCAGCATCAGTATCCATTTTTAGAACTCTTGGCTTAAAGAGTGGGGGAATTGAAGCTCTGATATGGATCTTACCCCTGAGTAGCAATCTTGGGGTGAGGAGAACTGGTGGTAGAGCAGGTGGAGACTCTGCAGAGTGAATCCTACTTGCAGTTCCTGGGCAGAGGAGTGCTTGTGGTTGCTCCCAGACTAGAGTGCAGGCCAGGAGAGGTCCCTTGATTGTGTCACCCTGGAGGAAATGAGAACTTACAGGTCTCCAGAGTGTACCCTCCTCTTGACAATGGACTCAAAAGTCAAGGAACTGCCTGGGAAAATGCCTACAAAAGGGAAACAAAATAAGATTATAGAAGGCTGTTTTCTTGATGAACAGGTATTTTCTTTCATCCTTTCAGGTGAGGAAGAACAATGCTTAGCATCAGAGGAAAGCATAAAAGTCAAGACTTCTGCATCCAAAACCTCCAAAATAAATATACAATGGCCTCAGGCCATGGAATAGCTGAGAAAGGATTTTCAAAATCAAATAAGAGAGGTAGAGGAAAAATTGGGAAGAAAAATGAGAGCGATGCAAGAATATCATGAAAAAGCAAGTCAACAGCTTGCTAAAGGAGACCCAAAATATGCTGACGAGAATAACACCTTTAAAAATAAGCTAACTCAATTGACAAAAGAGATCCAAAAAAACAGTGAGGAGAATAGTTTAAAAAGCAGCATTAGCCAAATAGAAAAGAAAGTTCAAAAGCTCATGGAAGTTCTTTAAAAATTCTAGAGCCAAAGGGTAAAATAAATATTGAAAGAATCGAAGGATCACCTCCTGAAAGAGATCAAAAAGAAAAACTCCTAGGAATATTGCGACCAAATTCCAGAATTCCCAGGTCAAGGAGAAAATATTGCAAGCAGCCAGAAAGAAACAATTCGAATATTGTGGAAATACAATCAGGATAACACAAGATCTAGCATCTTCTACATTAAGGGATTGAAGGACTTGGAATAGAGTATTCCAAAAGTCAAAGGAACTAGAATTAAAACCAAAACCACCTACTCAGGAAAACTGAGTATAATACTTTAGAGGAAAAAATGGTCATTCAATGAAATAGAGGATTTTCAATCATTTTTGATGAAAAGACCAGGGCTGAATAGAAAATCTGACTTTCAAACATAAGAATCAAGAGAAGCATGAAAAGGTAAACAGGAAAGAGAAATCATAAGAGACTCACTAAAGTTAAATTGCTTACATTCCTACATGGAAAGATAATATCTGTAACTCTTGAAACTTTTCTCAGTATTTGAGTAGTTGGAAGGATTATA
>CM053769.1:337716177-337765750 GCA_028658325.1 Potorous gilbertii | reverse complement strand
ACTAATGGGGAGAAAATTTTGGAACCCAAAATCTTGTGAAAATGAATGTAAAAAGTTAAATAAATTTATTTAAAAAAAAAAAAAGTTCCTGCCCTTAAAGAGCTCTACAATGCAATGAGGGAGACAGCAAACAACTGTGTACAAACAAGATATATGTAGAATAAATTGAGGATAATCCCAGAAGGAAGGCACTAAGGGGGACTGGGAAAGACTTCATGAAGAAGGTGGGACATTAACAGAGGAAATTAGGAGGCTAGGATGAATAAAGAGAGCATTGTAGGTAAGAGGGACAGATAGTGAAATGTCTGGAGTTAGAAGATGGGCCAGGCAGGAGGCAAGTGTTACTTGATTATAGAGTAAATAGAAGGGAGTAAAATGTAAGAAAACTGGGAAGGTCAGTAGGGAACCAGTTTACAAAGAGACTCAAAATGTCAGAGGATTTTGCATTTGATCCTAGAGATAACTGGAATTCACTAGAGTTTACTGAATGGGGAATAGGAATGATATGTTCAGACCAGCATTTCAGAAAGATCATTTTGACAGCTGAGTGGGGGATGAACTTGAATGAGGAGAGATGGTTAGCAGGCAGACAAACTAGCAAGCTATGGCATTGTTCAAGGTGTGAGGAAATTAAGGCCTGCTCTGGAGTGCTGGAAATGTCTGAGGGAAGAAAAGATGGAGTATATGAAAGAGGTTGCAAAGGTAGGAATGATAGGACTTAACAACATATGTGATGTATTGGAGCAAGAGAAAATGAGCAGTCAAGGATGGCACTGGGTTGCAAACCTGGGTGTCTGGGAAAATGGAACATTTCAAGAAAGGGGGGTAGATCCAAGATGGCAAAGTAAAAGCAGGGACTTGCTTGAGGACCTCCTCAAACCCCTCCAAATACCTGTAAAAATGACTCTAAACAAATTCTGGAGCTGCATAACATGCAAAATGATGAAGTAAAATAAGTCTCCAGCCAAGACAGCCTAGAAGGTCAACAGGAAAGGTCTATCACAACTGGGAAGGAAGTAGAGCACAGTCTAGCATTGGCAATGCCAACATAGACAGGGCAAAAGCAGGCTTCAGAGGACTGAATCACTGGCAGATGTGGTGGTTTCCATACTTTTGGCTCATAAACGCCAAAGACAGCAAAGAAGGTCAGTGGGAAAACTGTTGGACCTGGATAAGAGAGGAGCATGGTCTGGTCCCAGCCCTGAAAGTGGCAGTGGCAGTGGCAGCAGCAGCAGCAATAGTGACTGCTTCCAGAACTCCTTGCCCACAGATGGTATGGAGATCAAACAGCTGATCATAGGGGGATTTCAGGGATCTCTTTACTGGCACTGAAACAGGATTCTCTTGCTTTACCCTACTTGGATCTGGATCAAAGTCCTGGGAGATGATCCTGGGGCAAGGAGGAGCATTGGTGTGGTGGAGCTTGTGGTACAATGGAGAGGGAATCCTGCTCAGAATTCCAGGATGGAACAGAGTGTTTGCAGTCACTCATAGACCAGAGCACAGACTAAGAAAGGAGTAAACACCTCTCCTTTGATCATATTATCTTGGAAGAAATGAAAATTTACAGGCCTCTGGAAGTATCTCTGAAAAAGCTGAACCAAACCCCTGAAATTTGGGACAGTACACCACCCCTTCTCCATTGGAAGCAGGGTCCTACCTTGACAAAGATTTAGAAAGCCAAGTATTTGACTTGGAAAATGAGCAAACAGCATAAAAATATCTCAGACTATAGAATCTTAACTTTAGTGACAAAGAAGATCAAAGCATATAACCAGAAGAAGACAGCAAAGTCAAAGTTCCTACATTTAAAGCCTAAAAAAAAATATGAATTGGTCTCATACCATGGAAGAGCACAAAAATGATTTTGAAAATCAAGTAAGAGAAATAGAGGAAACATTGGGAAGAGAAATGAGAGAGATGCAAGAAAATTATGAAAAAACAGTCAATAGCTTGCCAAAGGAGACCCAAAAATTACTGAAGAAAATAACATCTTAAAAAGACTAGCCCAAATGGCAAAAGAAGTCCAAAAAGCAAGTAAGGAGAAGAATATCTTAAAAAGTAGAATTGGCTAAATGGAAAAGGAAGTCCAAAAGCTCACTGAAATACATAATTTCTTAAAATTAGAACAGAGCAAATGGATGCTCATGACTTTATGAGAAATCAAGGAAAAATTATAAAACAGAACCAAAGGAATGAAGAAAATAGAAGACAATATGAACTATTTCATTGGAAAAAAAACTGACCTGGAAAATAGATCCAGGAGAGATAATTAAAACTTATTGGACTACCTGAAAACCATGATTAAAAAAAGAGCCTAGATGTCATCTTTCAAGAAATTATCACAGAAAATTGCCCTTATATGCTAGAACCAGAGGGTAAAATAGAAATTGAAAAAATCCACCTATAACGTGTTGAAAGAGATCTGAACAGGAAAACTCCTAGGAATATTGTAGCCAAATACCAGATTTACCAGGTCAAATAGAAAATATTGCAAGCAGCCAGAAAGAAACAGTGTGAGTATTTTGGAAACAAAATCAGGATAACACAGGATTTAGCCTCTTCTATATTAAGGAATTGGAGGATTTGAAATATAATATTCTGCAGGTTCAAAGAGCTAGGATTAAAACCAAAAATCACCTACCAAGTAAAACTGAGTATAATATTTCAGGGGAAAAATGGATATTCAATGAAATAGAGGACTTTTAAGGATTCTTTTTGAAAAGACTAGAGCTGAATAGAAAATTTGAAAGATGACTTTCAAATACAAGACTCAAGAGAAGAATAAAAAGGTAAACAAGAAAGAGAAATCATAAGAGACTTATTAAAGTTGAACTGTTTACATTCCTTCATGGAAAGAAAATATTTGTAACTCATGAAACTTTCCAACTACCCTAATACTGAGAAAACACACACACACACATACACACACATATACACATACACATGTATACATGATTATTTTCTCAGTATTAGAGTAGTATATATATATATATATATATATATATATATATATATATATATATATACACATATACACATATACATACATATATGTGTGTATAAATACATGCATACATATAAATATATATATACCCACATATATACATGCATATATATACTACCCTAAAATTGAGAAAGATATCATGTATACATATGTGTGTGTGTGTTTTGTCAGTATTAGGATAGTTGGAGGGATTATATATATATAGACAAAGGGCACAAAGTTGAATATGAAGGGATGATATCTAAAAAATAAAATCAAATGATGATAGAGGAATATAGTGGAAGAAGGAGAAAGGGAGAGGTAGAATGGGGTAAATTATCTCATATAAAAGAGGCAAGAAAATGTTTTGTATAACCACATATGTATAACCTTTATTGAATTGCTTGCCTTCTTAATGAGGATGGGTGAAGAGGGAAGGAGAGAGAATTTGGAACTCAACATTTTAAAAACAAATGTTAAAAATTGTTTTACATGCAACTAGGAAATAAGATGTACAGGCAATGATGTATATAGAAAATCTTTCTTGCCCTACAAGAAAATGAGAGGGAAGGGGATAGGAGGAAAGGTGGAGTGACAGAGGGGAGGGAAGACTGAGGGAAGGAGTAATCAGAATACATGCTATCTTGGGCGTGGGGGAGGAGAGAAATGAGGCGAAAATTTGGAACTGAATGTTGACCAAAATAAAATAATATAAAAAAAAAAGAATGGAACACCCAATAGTAATAAGGAAGTTAGGAGGAAGGGAGGATTTTAGGGAAGAGACAATTAGTTTTGGACATACTGAGTTTAAGATGCCTACCCAACATCCAGAATGAGATATTTAAAAGAAAGTTGGAGTTACAAGACTAGGGATTAAGAGAAAGATAGAATTAGGCAAGTAGATCTGAGTGTCATCTACATAGATATAATACTGAGATAATACATAATAATGAATGATGATATGAACAACAAGAAAACTAGTCTAAAATAGGGAGAAGAGGCCCAAGATAGAGTCTCGGAGGATACATAGCTATGCTAGATGACTTCAGTGAAGATTTGGCAAAGGAGACAGAGGAGAGGTCAGATAGGTAGGAGGAGAACCAGGAGAGAACAGTATCATAGAAATCTAGGGAGAAGAGAGTTTTAAGGCAAAGAAGGTCCCAGAGAGATGGAATGACTTCTACAAGGTCATGCATCTAATGTATGTCTATGATGGAATTTGAACCCAGGTCTTCCTGGACTCCAGGTTCATCACTTTATCCACTCTACCACTATTCTCATGGCATATTGGTATCATATATACATTTATTTCATTTTGTACTTTAAACTTTGCCCTTCAGACTCTGTTAATAATATTTTTATAGTGATTTCAAGTTTGTAAAGTACTTTACATAAATTATCTCATTTGATTCTTACAACAGCCCTGGGAGACAGGTGCTGTTATTAGCTCTGTCTTACAAATGAGGAATCAGGGGCTGAGAGATTGTCAGCTAGTAAGTCTCTGAGGCTGGATTAGAATTCAGATCTTCCTGATTCTGCCATCAGTGTTGTAGGCACCTATGTCACCTAGTTGTTTAGTTGGAGAGAAGATGGTTGACCTTCCAAGAGGTAGGAAATGTCAAAGATCAAATCAGTATTGGGGCCATTTTAGATGGAATTATAGTCTATAGAAATAGCCCAAGGTCATAGAAAGGTGACTGAAGTGAACAAGAGTATTTTCTCCACTAGTCTCTGCTCCTCATCCTGAATCCTTCACCTAAGCTTTGCCTGCGCTCAATCCTGACTGTCTTTCTCAGACTTCCCCTCTGGGGACCTGTTCCTTGGCTTTATGAGCCCTCTTAACTAGTTCCTGAAAAATAGTGTATCTTTCTGGCTTCTTTTGATTTCTGCTCTGTATATCTATCTTGGATTGAGCCCATCCCCTACACACAAAAAAAGAAGCTCCACTGAATGTCTAATCTTTCTACCTAATTATTCTTTGGTGCTCTGCTCTGTACCCCAACTCTTACAACCTGCTCCCAATTTATCCTCGAGTCACAACATTCTAAGTACCATTATCAATATTTAACAAAGGAATAGTATGAGCCAATGAGTGGGTACGGGAGTAAATATAATACATCCAGATGTCTACAAGAAATATGGGCGAAGGCAGCTAAGGGAAAAATGGAAAGTAGTGAGAGCAAGGCAGGGTGAGATCAATTGGCAAAAGACTTGAAATATCTAATGAAAGACTCCTGACAGAGTTGTGAGTTTCTTCCACTGGCAGTATGGAACTGTATGAGGTTTTTGAGTAGCTAAAGGCATAATGAAGTGATGTTTTAGAAACATTAATCTATCAAGGCAGGTTGCAGTAGAAAAGCACTGGAGGAAAAGATCACTCATGAGGTTGATGCAGTGGTCCAAACTTTAGAAGAAGAGGAAGCATAATATAATAGAGGGAACTCTGGATTTGGTGTTGGAGGGCCTACATTCAAATCCAAGTTCCTCTGCCTGCCTACTAGCTATGTGATCTCAACCAATTCGCTTCATTTTTTTTCCTGGGCCTCAGTGTTTCTTATCAGTCAGATAGTGAACAAGTGTTTTTGCCAGGTAATATGTTAAATGTTGGCAGTACAAACAGAAGCAGAAAGACAGATCCTGCTCTCTAGGAGTTTACATTCTTTAAGAGAAGACAACACATAAAAGGAAACTGAAAAGAGGAAAGGGCGGAAAAGGAAGAAGGAAAATTTTATGGAGAAGAGTGAGCAATGGAGCCTGGAGAGAATTGAAAACATCGTTAACCTGGGTGTCCTATTTAATTGGGGGGGTGGGAGGAAGGAGCAATTCTTCCAACATGAGAAGTAGTACATAGATGGAGTGAGCCTCCATAGTGAAGAGATTTCTATGACATGATAGAGAGAGTTCTTTGGAACTGAGTCAGCTTTGGAGCCTGGAGAGAGATGAACACATCTTTGGCTTGGACCTCCTTCTTAAATTGGAGATTCTATAAAATAGAGAATGGAGACATTGAATTGGATGGACCCCAAAGTCCTTGTTAGCCCTCATTCTGTGATTTTGTGATGAGTCTACATAGTATGGTAGCTGTGAGAACAGACAGGAAAGAAAAGCTGCATTGATAAACATCAACAAGTCACTCCATGCCTCTTCCTATTACATAAGAAGTTCAGCTAATATGGATTTTAAGAACCTGAAACTCAAAGAGACTGACCCCTTTTTCCTATTTCCCCTCAGCTTGTAGCCTGCAGCTGGGCATTCAATATACCTTTAATAAATGATTAAGAACTTTTGACAGACTTCAGCTCCAGCAAAGTCACATGGTGACTTCCCTTCCCAATCCCAAAGCTACCAATACAATAATACAGAGCTAGTATCAAGGCCAGATCCTGATCCTTGTCTAAATGGGCTGGACATTTTTCCCCATGACTCCCGCCTTTGAAATTATGAGCTGTTTATCTCCCACAGCATTGTCTGAAGCTCCCAGGATAATTGTTGCCGGAGAAGCAATCAGCTCAGCCTTCGACAAGTCATCGAGACAGACAGGCAAGCAGGGGTATTAGGCTGTCAATTTCCGGGCCCTTCCAAATGTTAGAACAATTTTGGAGAATAGCAGGCAATAGAAAATCACTTTAGGTGCTCATTAGCTGGGAGGCAGGAATGATGACGAATGCTTAGAAGCTGCCAAAAAGAAGTAGGTTTTCCCAGCACCGGAAGCCCAAGCCAGCTAGCCTTATTCCTGGGATGGATCTTCTTAACTCTTGCTTAACTTGTCCTTAGCATATAGTCAATTGGGGGTGATTGCCTCTATCCTGTGATTTGTTGGTTGAATAGAAGAGAAGACTCTGCTGTAGGAACTGGTGGTTAATATCATTCAGGGAGGCAGCTGATGGGAGAAAAAGCAGTGCCTTGGGTGTTATCGAGAAAGGCCAGAAGCTAATCTACATGATATTTAGTCATGAATCTCACCACCACTATTGTCATATCTCTGGGCTACTTACTTCAGTCAGGGGCATACAAGAAATAGCACTTCAAAGACAACTTTCCAAGGGAATATAAAGCATGACATACAATCTTATGCTGAACACTTGAAATAAACTAACTCATGAGAAAGTCACAAAACTAAAAGTAACCAAGCAGGACCTCAAACTAGCAAGACCAAGCAAGATAGCTTCCTAGGTGGAAGAGTGTTCCAACCCTTATTAGTCCTTGCTCTGGAACATGCTGCACCCCACTCAGTCACAACAGTCCAGCTTTGGCAAATTCCCTATCGGCAATCTTTCCTGCTATACCCTCATTTAAAGTTCCAAAAGTGATTCCTGCCTTTGAACTAAAATTTCAGGACTCATTCCTCAGAATCACCACCTATAATAACTACAATGCATGTGATAAAGGCAGGTGGGTGGGGAGCCTACTGTTTCCCATCCCTGCCTGCAACTGATGAAAATTTCCTCTACATTTCTATAATACTTAACACAGAAGCTGGCATACATGTGAAGCCCTGAACCACATTGTGGGGACTATTTTTGTGAAATTCCTTATGAAGCAAGAGGTCTCACAGCTTGTTGATCATAGAATTTTAGAGCCAGATAGTACCTTAGAGACTATTTACTCAAACCCCTCATATTACAGATGAGAAAACTAAGGCCCAGAATAATGTAGAGACCTGTAGGTCACACAAGGACTTTGCTAGGCCAGAAATCAGGGGGTTTTTTGACTCAGTAACTCGAAATCTCAGGAACTCTCGGAATCTGAGAGAAGGAAGATGACTTGGAGGATTTTTTTTCCTCTACTGTTGACATTGATGAGGGCAACCACTCTGACTGTGGTACTATGTAAGGGTAGCCCTGTTTGTCTGCTACTTTTTTACAAGTAATAGGATTCTTTGTGAGGGGTTGGGAGATGCACAGGGAATGAAGGGCTGCCAGGAAACAGATTGGGCTATTTCAAGGTTCTTATTCATGCTTTAATCTCTTTTGAACTCATCCTACTCCCTTTGTTCTCCCATTTTAATGATTCTCCTCTCCCCGCCTCTTCTCTCTTTCTGCCTGTGTGGATCAACTCCAACAGCAGGGAACCCTTTAATTGGCCAAAACATTCCATAAGCCCAGCAACACTGCAGGTGAAGGAGGCATTTAGGGGTGTTTGTTCAGTGCATGTGTGGGGAGAGGGAGGGGGAGAAAGGGGCTCTTCAAACTACAGAAGCTGCAGTGTCTTGTTCAACATGAATTGAAGGTGATAAATTGGCTTTTCCCCCCTTCTTCGTCTTCTGACAAGTGGCTACTGCTGAGATTTCTGGAGGAGACAGAATTACTTTCTTAAGCGACTCCCGCCTCCCTCCCAGTTGAAGTTGTCTGCTGTCAGGAGATCTACCTCTCAACAGCAGCCCAGACTTTGGATCGTCAATAGGTCCAGTCTCTAACTCTCAGAGGCCAGATCTGTCTGAGCCCAGGCTATTTGTAAAAAGAAGTTGTATAAATTAGGAAATGGTTCCCTGGCCTACACAACAGGACCACAGAGGAGGCCTCTCACAGAGGCAGCAGGACATAGTGAATACAGCACTAGACTTAGAATCCAAAAGTTGTTACAATTGTTGTCAGATTCTTTGTGACCCATTTGGGGTTTTCTTGACAAAGATACTGGAGTATTTTGCCATTTCCTTCTGTTTTACAGATGAGTAAACTGAGGCAAACAGGGTTAAGTCACTTATCCAGGAACACACAGCTAGTAAATATCTGAGGGTGGATTTGAACTCAGGAAGATGAGTCTTCTTGATCCCAGGTCACCTACCTGCCCTGGAGTCTGGAAGATGTGAGTTCAAATCTTTTCTCAAATACTTGTTAACTGTACAACTTTGGACAAAACATGAATATCTATGCCTCAGTTTCTTCAATTGTAAAATGGGGGAGAGAGTGTAGATTTAATAACCTCTAAGATTCCTTCTAGCTCTAAATATATGATCTTATTATGTGGAGTAAGAGGAAGAAGATTCATATTTTTTCTCTGATATTTTGTGTTTAACCTTTAGGCCTCATGTTCTTTATTGATAAAATGAGATAGTAGACCAGAGGATCTGGAAGGGTCCATCTAGCTCTAAATCCTATAAAATTATGACCTCAAAACTATTTTTCAGTTTTTTGATCATTTATCCTTTTGTTCATTCATTCATTTGATTCACAACCTAAAAGTTATCTTTCCCACTAAATCCAACTTCCTCCATAACTTTCTTATTTCTGTGGATGGCACTGCCCTCCTTCTAGTCACTCAGATGACTCCCTACCCTCTTCCATACCATATATCCAATCAGTTAGGCAGTCATGTTGAATGTCTAATAATAACAAGTATTTACTAAATACTTGCTAGGTGCTAGGCACTAGAAATGAGATGATGAACCTTGCTACACAAAGCTTACATTCTATTGGGAGAAATAACATTTACACATATAAGTAAATACAAAATATATGGAAGGTATATACTAATAAATTGGGGAGGAAATGAGCACTTTCAGGTTCAGGATCAGATTCCTACAAGAGGTGGCCTGACTTTTGGAGAAAGTTTGGGGTTCTAAATGGCAGAGATTGGGAGGTAGTATATTCAAAGCAAAGGCATGATGACAGAAAATGGGGTTTCATATATGGTGAACAACAAATAATACCCTTTGACCAGAATGGAGTGTTGAGAGGAGTTCTAAGTGTAATAAATCTGGAAGAGTAGGTTGGAACCAGTTTGTAAAAGGTTTGGAAATTCAAATAAGGAAGCTGCCTAGCAGAAAGTAGGCTTAGATCAACAGCTAACATCATATTCCACAATACATTCTAAATGGATACACAATCTTAACATTAAAGAAAAAAAGAAGAGAAACAGATCATATGCCTTTCACAATTATGGGTAGGAAATATATTCTTAACCAAACAAAGGGGAGTGATAATTACAAAAGATAAAATAAATAACTTTGACATAACAAAAAAAGCTTCTTCGCAGACAAAATTAATGCACCTAAGATAAGAAGGCACCAGTAGCCATTTCCCAATAGATAAGTAGACAAAGAATATGAATAAAGTTCTCAAAAGAACTGCAAATTATTCACAACCATATCCAATAATGCTCCAAATTCCTAATAATAAGAGAAATACAAATCAAGACTAGCTTGTGGTTTTACTTTACACTCTATAAATTGGAAAAAAAATGACTAAAAATGGCAATAATCAATGTTGGAGAGATTGTAGAATGACATATACACTGATACATGGTTGGTGGAGCTGTGAAATGGTATAATCATTTTGGAAAGCAGTATGGAATTGGGTAAATAAAGTGAATAAACTATGTATGTACTTTGAATCAGAGGCCCTGGTACTGGGCTTATACCCAGGAAGTCATTAATAAGAAGAAAATCCCCATATACACAAAAATTTTCTAGCAGCGTTTTTTTGTGATATCAAATAACTGGAATCAAGGTACATGTCCTTTAATTGGGGAATAACTAAACAAATTGTAGCACATGAATGTAATAGAATATTACTATTTTGTAAGAAATCATGTGTATGAAGAAGACAGAGAAATATGGAAAGATGTATATGGACTGACACAGAGAGAAGTACGCAGAGCTGAGAAATAGCATATACAGTAACTACACACCAAAAAAATCAAAAGTGAATGCAGCAAAGTTGTAAAGATCAAGTAAGACTTGAATGAAGAAATATGAGATGAAGCCCTCCAAGTTACCCCTTTGTAGAGGTGGAAGGCCTACAGATATTAAACACTGAATAAATGTTCAGACTTTATTCAGTGCATTAATTAATTACACTGATTTCTCCCCTCTCCAAAAAATACTCTTTGTTATATTAGATGGGTTTTGAGGGAATGATATTTGGGAGACCTTGATGATGTAAGAAACTGAAGTTATCTATAAAAACTTCTTTTAAAAATAAAAGTAGAAATATGCCACCTAGAAATTAGTTTGAAGTTTTAAGAAGAAAAAAAGTCAGGCAGAGGACTTCATATTGCATTATAAAGATGGAGTGTTAATGATTTTTGAGCAAGGAAGTGACATGATTTATGCTTCAGGAAAAATCTTCTGGAAGTTGTTTGGTGAGGGGTAGAAAGGGAAAAGATGGAAGGCAAGAAAAGAATTGGGAGGCTATTGCAATAGTTCAGAGGAGAAGAGATGAGAAACTTAAATACTACAATATTCATGTGAGTAGATGAAAGGGAATAGATGCAAGAGATATTATAGAGCTAAATTGGATAAAACTTGGCAATGGATCAGATATGAGGGGAAAATGAGAATGAAGTATCAAGGATAACTCTGAGATGATTAGCCAGTAGGAGTGGAAAGAAAGTAATGCCCTTAACCAAAATAGGAAAAGTAAGAAAAAGAAATGGATTTGAAATAAGATAATGAGTTATATTTTATACAGGTGAAATTTGAGACTCCTACAAGAAATCTTGTTGGAAATGCCAAAAAGCAGGTTGTGAAATGGGACTGGAACTCAGAAAAGTGAACTAAGTCTAGCTCTACAGAACTAGAAATTTGGGACTGATGGGAGATAATGAAGTTACCTAAAGAGAAACAGACTTGGGATAGAAATCTGAGGAATACTGAAGTAAAAGAGGAGAGGGAAAGAGCAAGACAGGATCTGGATGATGAACCAGCAAGGGACCCTGACAAAATGCAGCTAGCCAGGTTGGAGAATGAAAATGAACCATCTATGAAAACCAGGAGAAAGTGTCAAGGAGAAAAATCAGCAGGGTAAAGTGCTGCTGAGAGGTCAAGAAGGATGAGGAATGAGAAAAGGCAGTAGACAATATTCTACCTTAGAATCTCATCACTTCCCACCCAGACCATTACAACAGCCTTCTAATAATCTTCCTTGCCTCTAAGCTTTACATTTTCTAGGTGATACCGTAGTGAAAGCACTGCACATTGAGTCAAGAATGTCTGAATTTAAATCCAGCCCCAGACATTTCCTAGCTGTGTTTTTAACTTCTGCTTGCCTTGGTTTCCTCATCTGTAAAATGGAAATAATACTAATACATACCTACCAGGGTTATTGTTAAGATCAAATGAAAGAATAATTGCAAAGCATCTTGCACATAGTAGGTGTCATATGAAGGTGAGATATTATTTTTCTAATCCATTCTCCACATGACCACCAAAGTGATATTCCTAACACATTTCTAAAGCACTTCACTCCCTTGCTGAAATAGATTCAATGGCTCCCTGTTTCTTCTGATCCAAAAAACACATTTCTTTGTCAGGCATTTAAGGTCTATCTACCTCTAGATCCAACCGAGGTTTTAAGTTGATTTCATTTCAGTTCCCTTCACCCACCCTGTGTTATTGCCATATTATCACACTTGCTATTTCCCATACAGGACTGTCCATCTCCTTCCTCTGGGCCCTGGCCCAGGCTGTTCTGCATACTTGGTATGCTCTCCTTTCTCACCTCCTCTTTTAGAACGCCTCTCTCCCTTCTAAACTCTCTAGTTACCACCATTCACAAGGACTTCCATGATCCCCCTGCCATAACTGTTAATAACATAGACCTAACCATGTCACTCACCTATTGAGTAAACCACTGTGGCTCCTTGTTGGCTCCAGGATAAAATATAAACTCTTTCATTTGGCTTCTAAAGCCCTTCACAACATGGCCCCAATGAGTTCAGCCTCATTATAAATTTACCTTCCTTCTTGTGCCATAATGTCTTGCCAAAATGGTCTCCTTGCTCTTCCCTAAATGGCACTCCATTTCCCATATCCATACCTTTGCACTGGTTGTGTTCCCATCAGAAATACTCTTCCTCTTTACTTAATACCTCACAGAGTCCCTTCAAGATTCAACTCAAACAGTGTCTTCTACGTGATGCCTCTCCTGATCTGCACAATTACTATTGCCTTTCCTCCCAAACTACTTTTTATTTATTCTGTATATACATTTGTATGTATATATTATTATTAATATATTAAATATATCTATGTGTAGAAATATATTTAATCTGTATATATACATGAGTTAAGTTCCTCATGAATATTCTCAAGGCTTAATATTTAATCAGTATTTAATAAATACTTGCTGATTGATTAAATTTCCATTAAAATTACTTTATATTGGCTTCATACTGTCTTACCTATATGCTTATTGTGAGCTCTCAGTAAAATATAAGCTTCTTGAGGGTAGGGACAGTTTCATTTTTGTTTTGCATCTAAAGCACCTAGCATAGTGCCTGGTACCTAGTAGGTAAATGCTTCTTAAGTTTAGAGATCATCTATTTGTTTTGAGTATTTATTTTCAAGGTATTGCCACCCTAGAACTCCTTGACCACCTCAGCTAAGGATTCAAGAAACCAGAGGCATTTGAATAAAGAATGTGTCACACCCAGACTAGACCACAGAGAGTTTGTCATTAGAACATTCACAGCTTAGTGGGATTAGAGAAGCCTTTAAAATACACAATATTGGAACAAGGAATTCAAAATGTTATAACAAGAAGTAACTTTAGAGATGATTTATTCAAGAGTCCTTAACTTTTTGCATGTGGCATGGATCTCTTTGCAGCCTGGTGAAGTCTACAGTCCCCTCCTCAGAATGAAATTTTTAAATATATAAAATAAAATGCATATGATTATAAAGTAAAACCATTATAGTGATTAAAAAGTTTTTTAAACGTGACATGTTCACACACCCTAGGTTAAGAATTGCTGATCTACCACAACTGTCCCTCTCACTTAACAGAGAAGGAAACTGAGACCCAAAACTGAGAAACAAAATAATTCAGTGGTATGCTAAAACCAGATCTGTCTAGTCTGCTAGAGTCAACTCTGTTAAATTTTCAGTTTATTCCCATTTATAGTTCTGTTAATTTACTAATTTGTTAATGTCTACTACAAAAGTGACGGTAAAAATATAAATACCGATTAAACTTCAAAATGTGAAGGATATTTTTTAAAGACATAGTTGTCAAACATTTACCAGCATTTTTGTTATTGTTGAGTCATTTTAGCAACTCTTCATGATCCCATTGCAGGGTTTACTGGGAAGAGATATTAGAGTAGTGTGTCATTTCCTTCTCCAGCTCATTTTACAGATGAGGAAACTGAGGGTTAAGTGACAGGGTCACATGGCTAATAAGAATCTGAGGCCAAATTTGAACTTACGAAGCTAAGGCCTGCTGATTGCAAGCCTCGTGCTCTATCCACTGTGCCACCTAGTCATGCATATACCAGCATGCCACTTCCGCTTTCCCTTAGCTAATAAGTAATAGATCCATGATTAAAACCCAGTCTCCTCACATACCATCCAGTACTCCTCTTGCTGTATCATGCTTTCTCTATCAAACCAAGCATAAGGATATTTAGTCAGAACAGACTGATAGAAGTCACAAGAAAATCTATGTAAAGAGTGGCTGTTAAGCCAATCCAACCAATTTAGAAGTGAGACTGATCTGCCAGGGTCACTGTAGCAGTGGGGTCCCCTCAGCTACCTGGTGCTCACAGATATAAGATTATTTTCCTGATATTGCATTTAAATGGAGCCAGGTCTTTCAGACACTACAGAGTCCTGCACTAAGACCTTTTAACTGATAATTACTCTGTTGCCATACTGTGAGATCAGCTATTAACCTGAGGCCAAAAGGGCGCTTTGCTAATCAGCCCAGGCTCCTATTCCATCAAACGTCTGGGCTGATTGCTGGCCTTAATCACAGAGGGGACAGTCACAGTAAGTATGGACACTGTTCTTCAAATACCAAAGGGGGAAAAAAATTTATGCTTATTATAAAAGCAGTGACATTTGGCAGGTTCTGCATGGGAGGTCACCAGGGTCAATGTCCCAGCAGAGTTGCTTAATAACGGAGTTGCTTAATAACAGTGTGGGGCTTGGTGGGGAGCTGGGGATGGAGAGGAACAGTCTAGCTTTAAGTACTATGTGGTGGAGAGAGCTCTAGACCGGAAGACAGCAGGACCCTGTGTTAAATCCAAGCTCTGATATTAACTCATTGTGTGAATATAAACGGGCAGGTTATTTCCCCTCTTTGGGCCTCAGTAACTAAATCTATAAAATGAAGGCGTTGGACAAGCTGATCTCTCATATCAATGCTTTGTAAATAATCAAAAGTAGACCCTCTTCCCAATACATAAACATGGTCAAAAAGATCGCAAAGAAAAAAATAGCAAACTATTAACAGCCATAAGAAAGAATGCTTCAAATCATCAGTAATAAGAGAAGGGCACATCAAAACAGCTCTCACACCCAGCAAGTGATCAGAGATGACAAAAGATGGAAATGGCTAGTGGGAAAGGGGTTGTGGAAGGATGGGTACATCCAGGCACTGTGGGAGGAAGTGTGAATTGGCCCCATCATTCTGAAAAGCAATTTGAAATTATTTAAAGAAAGAGATTAACATCTTTGACCTGGAGATTCTACTGCTTCAAGGAGGTCAACACTAAAAAGAAAGGGTCTATATACAGTAAGATATTTATAGCTGTTCTGTTTGTAGTTACAAAAAACTAGAAACATAGGAGATGCCCTTTAGTTGGGGATTGGCTAAACAAGTTGTGGTTATGGAATATCACTGTGCTATAAGCCAGTGGTGCCCAACTCTGGGCCCAGATAGCTAATTGGGGAGCAAGATTAAAATGTAATTGGAAATATTTAACAAAATAAATGAAAACATAATATAGATAATATTCATTTGTGGGGTTTTTTAAGTTAATACACAGCCAGCAGAGATCTGTTTTGCTTTGGGGTTTTTTTTTTAGTTTGACACCATTGTTGTAAGTAATGCTGAATATGATAAATACTGACAAATATGGAAAGACTTATATGAACTGATGCAAAGTGAAGTGAGCAGGAGCAAGAAAACAGGACATAAAATGACTATATCAATTTGAACAGGAAAAATAACAATATAAAAACAGTTGAAAGTGAATACTATGAAAATGCAATAACTATGCTTGGTCCTAAAGAAGAGATATGGAAAAGACTTGTTCTTCCTTTTACTGCAGAGGTGGAGTTGTTTTATACAACTTTCCCTTAGATACCCCAAACTCTCCTCCCTCCTCTAACTCTGAAAGGCACATAATTATAGGATCATAAGATTTTGAAGACAAAAGGAATCTTAGAAGTTTTCTAGCCTGACCACCCCATTTTACAGTTGATGTTATTGAGTACCAGAGAAAAGAAATAATTTGTCCCAGGTCACGAAGACAGTAAGAAGCAGTCAGGATTTTAAACTAGGCACTTTTCTTTAAAGCTCACCTTTTGACAAGTACATTGGAGGATGGAAGATCATTAGGATGGTGGAGAGTCACAACATTGTGCCATTTCAGAATGGGTCAAAGGAATTCGCAATGTTGAGCCTAGAAAAAAGAAGATTTGAGCAAGGGACACAAGAGTTAACTTCAATTAGTTTATTATCATACAATTATAAACTTATAGCTAGAAGGGACTTCAGAGGTCATACGATTCAGCCCCCTCAGTTTTATGTGTAAGAAAAGAAAGGCAAAAAATATTAAATTACCTACCCAGAGTCACAGAGGTAGAATCAGGGGTGGGATTTGAATCTGACTCCTAGTCCAGTACCCTTTTCATTGTAATATGCTTTTCTCTAAAGGGATATACTATGCTACTACTTATACTACTACTTGTAATTAACAGTAACTTTATTTTGAGCTTTAGATTTTCAAAGTACAAATATTCTCATTTTATTCTTACAGCAACTCTGAGAATTGGGTGCTGCCTCCATTTCACAGATGAGAAAATTGAGTCAGGCAGAGAGATTAAGTGATATTCCCAAGACCACACAGCTAGGAATGCTTTGAGGCTAGAGTTCAACTCAGGTCTTCCTGACCCAATATTCAGTGTTATATCTACTGAACTTCACTCCAAAAAGGTATTACAATTATACTGCTTCACCTCAGCAGGTGGAAATAGGAACAATGGTAGGAACCGCAAAGAGGCAGATTTGGGGTGAGGAGAAGCTCCTAACAGTTAAAGCTTATCAGCATAATGGGCAGCCCTGGGCACTTAGTAAGTTTCCTACATTACACTTTAGGGAATCAGAGAAGGATGAACACTGGTGATAAAGGTAGTTCAGTGGGTAGAGGAAGGATCAAAACAACATTCATAAGATTCTAGCTTCCAGAACCTTAAAGATCATCTAGTCAATGCCCTGATTTTACATCTGAGCAAACTGGGAATTTGACAAGGGGAAGTGAAGGTATAAAATCATAGAAACTTAGAGCTAGTCAGTCTCCCTCTACCTCAGTTTTCTCACATGGAAAAGGGTTGTGAGGATCAAATGAGGTATTTATAAAGTGCTGTACAAACCTTAAAAGCACAATATAAATGCTTACTACTATTATTTACAAATTTAATGGGAATCCCTGATACAACTGATTCCTCCTTTCTCTTTCCTTTCTTCTTCTCTTCCTTTCTTCCTTCCCTCACTCCTCTCCCTCTGTCTACATAGGGTATTATACTCTTACTAGTGGGTGCTCTGCCCAAAGAAATATAAATTTTGATTGCTGAAACCTTATAAAATATCTTGGGGTTTACTAGCTAGATTTCTTTTTCTTATGGACAATGCCTTAAACCCAAATCACTCTGGCTTTCACTGATTGTCCAATAATAGATCCCAGCCCAAGTCTTACTTGGTCATTCTTCGGGCCCTGAAAGCCCAGAATGAGTGTAAAAAGCAATAGTTTCTATTTTGGATAGAAACCCTGAGGCTTGATTTTTTCTTTTTTGAGTGGGTAAAAAAGGACATTCTTTGCCTCATTTTTTACCTAGCCCTGATCACTGAAGGGGTGTTGCCTCAGTCAAACTGAGACCTGGAAAACACTTTAACTTAAAAAGGCCAAGGTCCACCACGCATCCTGGGCCATCTTTAGTTGTCTTGATCTATATCTTGCCATTGGACTCCGATGGCTCTGGAGGAGAGAGTGAGGCTGGTGACTTTGCACAGTCCTCCCTCAGTTAAATCCAATTCACTTGCAAGTCATGCATCACCTTCCTGATGTCATGGTGTTCTTCGAGAATGAAGAGCAAACTATAATAATAGCATACATATTGAGACTTCCAGGTACAAGGTAAAGGGAACCCACTATCTGTCAAGACTATTCATTCCACTTTTAGGTAGCACTAATTATGAAAATGTTTTACCTTACACAAGCTAAAATCTATTTGTCTGACTCTTCTACCCATTGCTCCAATTTTGGCTCTCTGGGGCCACAGAGTACTGTCTTAGATACTTGCATTTAATTTGCATGAGTCCAACTATGTACACTGGTGCAAAGTGATTTCTGTAGTGACCAATAGGTTGTCAGTGTCCCACCATCCCTTTTCTCACCACTCATCCACAGACAAGCTTGGCAAGCTGATAGAAGGGTTCTAATATTTGAACCCAATCCATTTGTAAAATTCCTCAGACTTTTCTATATCCCTGGTTTATCGAGTTTATTTTTTCTTAACAACCTTTTCCCCCAGGCCCTATCTCCAGAAGTGCCCTCTCCTCTGCCTGAGTTCCTGGGGAAAAACCTCCCCCATTTCCCCTGCAGGGACAAGTTCAATAACTTATTACTTCAACCTCAATTGGCTGACTAGACCCTTGCCGTGGGGAAGGAGCTGGCCTGCCACATCATTCCTTGGGATAGAGAAATAAAGGTTTGAGGGTTTTGGGGAGGGGAAGGAGGGTGTAAAACCTCAGGGATAAAAAGTCTTTCCCTCCATTTACTCCTCTTGCTCATCTCTTTGTCCTTCTCCAATGTTGCCTTCATGTTGTGAGGGAAAATTTTCCTTTTAAGTTTATTCTGTCCAAATAAGAACATAATGACATTTCTAGCTAATTAAAAGTGAGAGAGGTATTAACAAAGACAGGAAAGGCATTAAAGATAGGGCCGGAAAACATGAACCAAAAGCTTGCACCTTTTGATGGCAACATGTAAAAAAAGGTTCTTAGCCTCTACCTGGTTGCTCAAAATTCCTCACACACACACCCCCATCCCAAAATGTACAGCCTAGTGATGAGTCAAAACAAGCCTAATAGATCTTCCATGTGACAACCCTTCAAATACTTGAAGGCAGCTTTCATGTAGCCCCCACTACTTCCTCCTTTTTTCAATGAAAGTGACCCCAACTCTTTCCCTGAGTCTTTGAATGATACCTCACACCACACTGACATCCTTCTTTTGGATTATCATTTTCCCTCCTAAAAGATAGTTCCAGACCAGGAATTAATACTCCAAAAAGATCCTGACCAGAGCAGGGAGCAACAGGCCTATTATCTTTCTCACTGTGGAGACTTTGCAGAGATACAGCAAGGTGGTTTAGTGAATAGAGCACTGGGCCTGGAGTCACAATACTCCTAAGTTCAAATTCAGGATTGGTTACTTACTAGATGTATGACTTTAAGCAAGTCACTTCAACTCTGCCTCAGTTTCCTTAACTGTAAAATATGATTAATAATATTCTCTATCTACCAGGATTATAGAGGATCAAATGAGATAATATTTATAAAACAACTTAGCACAGTACCTAGCATATAGTAGATACTATTTAAATGTTAGCTATTGTTACTATGCTGTTCTTAATGAAGTTTAAGCTTATATTAGCTTTTTTGTTTGCCAGATTGGGTTATTGATTCATACTAAGTTTGCATTCCATTAAAAATCCAATGGTTTTTTCATTTGAATTTTTATCTAGCCATGCTTCTCCCAGCTTGAATTTGTGAAGATTTTTTTTAAATCAAGACTTTAAACTCAATATATTTTCCCCTAAGTTTGCCTCTCCCTCTGAACTTTCTTCTTTTAGCTGCGATCACTAGCATTCCTCCAGTGACTCAGGTCTACAACCTAGGAGTTTGTCATTGTCAGCTCTGCACTCTTCCTCACTACCTACATCCTATCAGTGGTCAGGTTGTGTCATTTCAATCTCTTCAACCTCTTTAATATGTGTCCCTTTCTCTAGTTCAGACCCTCATCGTATTTCACCTGAGTTATTACAATATCTTCCTATTTTCTCTCTCCAAACTCTCCTCCATTCAGCTGCCAAATTGATAATACCAAGCTGCAGGACTGCCTATGTATCAGTCAGTAGCCTCCAATGGCTACTAGGATACAATGAATGTTCCTGGTTGTCATTTAAAACCTTTAACAACATGACTCCAGGCTATTTTTTCTGGATGATTATACATTTCAAGCTCTTACTCATTCCAGAGAAGCTAACCTGTTTGCTGCTCTGCATAGTGAATATATAATCTCTTACCTCTATGTCTTTGCTCAGGCTATGTTCCATGACTTGAATCTTCTCCATTCTCACCTCCACTTCTGGAATCCATAGTTTTTTTTGAAAAGTCTGCTCAAGTGTCACCTTCTTCAAGGATTTCCTTATTTCCTCAATTATTAATTCCTTCTCCCCATCCTGGAATTCTTTTATCCAGGTAACCTGTTCCAGATAAGACCTGGTCACCCAACTTTGCTTCCATTTCTATGACTTCCAACCCCTTTTCAATGTCATCTTGATCCTAGAAAAGAACCTTTCCACATTCCCTACAGGTCCTTCTCTCAATCAGGTCTAGCACAGCAGCTTCTGTCTTGGCTCCTATACTTCCTCTTAGTCCTGCCTGCTGTGAGTCATGTCTCTTAGGGCCTCTCAGTACACATCACCACATACCATAAGGTTTTATGTTGAAGGAGAGGCTTGAACAGACTAAGCATACATCTCTTTCAATGCAACTCTCTCTAACCACTGATACTTTGTCTGAATTTGTTCCTCAGTGGTTAGCACATTGCCACCCCCTTAAACCCTCCTTTTTCCAGTGATTCTGAACCTCCATCTGTTGCTCTACAAACCCTTTCTCCTGATCCAGTTCTCTGCTCCTTTGTTCCCATCTTACTCAATGGTTTATCTCCAATGTTCCACTTCAGATCTACCCACCCCTTCCACCATGCCCTCTGGAACAGATGCACCATAACCAAAAAAAAAAAAACCAAACTTCTTTCCATCTTAAAACTCTTCTTTTCATACTCCTGCCATCTTCTTTCACACAGTGGGACTTGGCTCCTTCCTGATGTTACAAGTTTCTTTGCCACCCTTCACCAACCTCTGTGTTAAGAGAGTTGCTCTTTAGACTCTCTCCTCAACAATCACTAAGCAACTTCTCCTTTGACATTCCTACTATCAACTTTATCATTCATTCCATATCCTGGTGTCTAAGACATTATATTGCCCCTGGATCTTCTTTTTCCAATTAGTTCAGTACCTAGTTCATAGTCTTTCTCTCCCCCACCAATTCTTACCCTTATACTAGGAGACTTAAGTATGCATATTAATATCCCTTCAAAAGGTCTAGTTTCCCATTCCTCATTCGATTCAATTCCCATGACATACTTCTCTACTCTATTTACACATAAATATGGTCAGACACTTTATCTTGCCATCATTCTCAAATGTTCCATTTCTATGTTTGGGAATTTTTGAATTCCTTTATCTGATCACAGTCTTTTATAATTCCATCTTTCATTATTTTGTTTTTCCTCTTCACTATAACTTTATTTACTTCACCCTTTAATTTTTTCCATTTTACCATCCCTGCTTTGAATATCCTCTCCTCCCTTTTCTAATTGGATTCCCTGGTGAATGACTTCAATGCTACACCATCGCTACTCTTGAATCCTTTGTCCCTTTACACTATGGTTGATAACACCTTGCCAAACTTTAATCCTAGGTTACTTACGATATGTACCTCCTCCACTCCTATTCACATGCTACTGAAAAAGAAATCATTAAACTGCTATTAGGTCCATTACAAATTTATGTTATCTAATCTGGGCTCACAAGCAGCAAGGAAATCATTCTATTCCTTAACCTACTCACTATAACACTCTCCTTATTTTGTGTTTCCTCAACCCTCCTATAGCATCTCCTTCCTCCATACTCTCAACTGAGGACCTCAATTCATACTTTTCTCAAAAAAAAAATTGAAATCATTTGCTGAGTGTTCTCTCTCATCACCTCCTTCTCCTCCTCCTATATTTCTCAGATGTCTCCCTCCACTATTTCTTCCTTCACTCTTCTCTCAGGTGAAAAAGGTAGCCTTTTTGATGGCCAACCTCAAACTTTTAATATCATTCCCTGCCATCTTCTCTGGCATGTCACCAGGGCTCATTATCATTTCCACTCTCTCTCTCTTATCTTTAATATTTCCCCACATACTAACTCTTTCCCTGCTACCTACAAACATTCCCACATCTCTCCCATCCTTAAATATGCTTACTTTGTGCTAATACCTGGTAATTGTCAACCAATTGTCCTTCCCTTCTAAGCTAAAGCCACCTACACCAAAAGCTTCTACTCCTCTCACTCTCTTCTAAATTCTAATCTTAATCAACTGGTTTTCAACTTTATCATTTACGTGGATATGCTCTCTCCAAAGTTACAAATAGTATTTTAATTACCAAACCTAATTGTATCTTCTAAATACTCACATTTCTTGAGTTTTCTACAGAACTTAATATATTGGTCATGTTTTGCCCTCAGATACTCTCCTCTCTCAAGCAATTCAATGCCTGACCTTCAGTGTTTCTCTCTCTCCCTATTCCAACATTTGTATTCATTCTTGGGGGGGAGGAGCTTTAATTTACATTTATCTACCTCTCTGAATAACCCTGGCATCTCCAATTCATCAAATTCCTCAGCTCTCATAATCTTCATTCTGCTTTAATCACACACAGATGATTATATCCTTGGCCTTATCATTGCCTAAAATATACCTCCATGGTCTATAACTACCACTCTTATCACAATCTCCTATACATCTGTCTTTTCCTTTTTCTCTCCTTTTCTAAATTTATTCTTCATCCTTTCACCTCTACAACCTCTAGTCACCCTCTCTTGTCTGCTTTCTGAGATAAATAGATGACTTAAAAAAGGAAGAAAAATTTTGAAACAAGTTCATTAAAGGTGCAAGATAATCAATCATAGAAGAACAAAAGGATTGCTGTACAGTGGTGAGGACCCATTTGAGATTAGCTAACATAAATTTGTAATGGACTCTATCTAATTATAACCCAATCATACCCCATCCTTGCTCTGGCCATCTCTTTACTCTCTTCTAAGCCTAAACTTTACCTGTACAATTTTGTCCTACCCCTTGCCCATTCATTTCAGAACTGCTCAACTTTTTCCAAATTATAGCCTTGGATTATTTCTAACATCTACCTTCTCCTATTTTCATGTTACTGCAGGTATCTAGAGGATGTCACAAAGCCATGAGTTAAATTCACTTCTGAACAGACTTGGAATGTTCTCCCTCCTAACTTCTAGCTTCAAAATGACTAACTGTACCAGGGTCAACTCCAGTATCATCTCCTACTGAAGTCCTTTCCAGGTCCTTGAAGGAGTTGGTAATTCTTCCAAGTTACTTTATATTAATTCCTTGTATTTACTTACCTTTATATATGCTGTCCTCTGTCTCTGTCTCCTACACACAAACACACACACACACACACACACACACACACACACACACACACAAGCTTATGGAGAATAATATCTTGTTTTGTTTTTGTTTTCAAATCCTGTAGGACAGTGCCTGTAACTTAAGTCCCTGGTTGTTGTTTATATGTGCCTGATGGAAAAAGCAGTGCCTACCACATAAAAGAGTTCAAATCTTTGCATGTTGCTCAGGATAGTATGAGAGATTCTGATTATGGCACTCTCCTAATCTGCTAGTCCAACACAGAAAAAGAAAAGAAGTTTGCAATTAATATGACATAACCTGATCTTGGTGAACTGATATTGGCTCTAAGTGATCAGCATTTTGTTTTCTAAATGTTGATATTTCATTCTAAAAATTTTCCCAGGTATTTAAGTCAAGCTTTTTAGCCTATGGTTTGCATAGTCCACTTTTTCTTTCTTCGAAAATCCAGAAAATATTTACCCCTCTCCAGTCTTAATGTTCCTCTCTCATTCTCCTCTTTTTTTCTGAAATCACTGGCAGTCACAAAACAATCATATTTGCCCACTCTTTCAGGTCCTTAGATATAGTTTATCTAGAATCAACGACCTGAACTTATTTTGAGTAGGTATTACAGATCCTCTCTTGCCATCTCCTCACTTATCTTAAGTTTGAATTCATAAAATTTAGAGCCAGAAATTACCTTAGAAATCATTTTGCCCAAATCCTTATTTTCTAGTAAGGAATGTATAGACAGTAGAAATCAATTACCCAATGTCACATACGTCACACACACAACAGAGCTTTGCATTCAAAATAGGATCTCTAACATTAAATCCAGTGTTCTTTTGACTATTATATCATCTCAGTCCATTTCATAAATATGTTTCCCTCTGGTGCTTCCAAGCTAAAAATTACTTTCACTGACAAAAAGACAACAAGCAAAGCAATCTTTTTTTTTTTGGTTTGGCCATTGGGTGAAACTGGTCAAGAATGGCCAAGCCTTTAGAGAATGTACACTATTTTCTGCCTGGTGTTAATCCATATGGAGGCATGTTGAACCTGTTTCCAGAAGTGTCTTATGGACAGTCCTTTCTCTCCACACTTAAGAGCACAGGTGAGTATTTTCTATTTCCAGTTGGCTTACTGTGTGAAGACAAAAAGCATTTTCATTTGTTCCTGAGCTAGTACTGAGTGTATATTCAGAAGTCTCCCACAGCTAATCTCTCTCTTCCCTGGTGGAGATCGAAGTTTCTAGGTGGAAAGAAAGTGGCAGCAACTGCCTGATTTTACAGTGACATTCATTTGATAGTGACAGATTTCATAACCAAAGCTCCCCATTCCTACTATCGACTGACTCTGTAAAGTTTATGATTTGTTTACCAAATTCTTTCTAGAATTCTTCCTTCTGTCCAGGTGGTCTATAGTACATTTCCATGGGATTATTATTTCTGCCTCCCTTATTAATGCTTCCCCACTCTGGCTCCAATATTCCCTTAGGAATTTATCTTCTTAATATAAAGTGAATTTTACTTTCTCTTCAATGCATTTCTTCCATTTTCAAGGAAGATTTTATTTTTTCTAAAAAAGTTTTGCTCTGGCCATCTAACTTTTTCCTTTGGAAAAGAGACATATTTATCATTATAATTTTTATATAGCTATTATTTGTTATTGACAAACAAATTATTACTTGTCATTGCCATAAACACAAAATTAACACAGAGCACTGAAAATTATCCTTGCCTTCCATACTTTCTAGAAATGATATCCATGAGGCCTCATTTTCCCTCTTGGTAAGTCTTGTAGCAAACTGACTTTATACCATGTTTGTTTACCTTACTGAGGGATCAGCTATTGGCAGCTCCTAACTGAGAGTTGGCAAAGTTAGGTTACACATCAAACAGAGCTCCAGGTCTTGAGTCAAGAAGGCTCACCTTCCTGAGTTAAAAATCTAGCCTCAGATATTTACTAGTTATGTGACCCTGTGCAAATTACTTCACCTTGTCTGCCTAAATTTCCTCATGAGATCACAGTTTTGGAACTGGAAAGAATTCAGAGACCGTCTTGTCCAAACCCCCCACCCCATTTTACAGATGAAGCAGTTGAAGAACAGTGGAATTGTGTCCAAGGTCAGATAAATTCAAAGCATCAGGTGGAATTTGAATCCAGATCCTCTAAGTTAAAAACTAGTGTTCTTTCTATTGTTTTGTGTTGTCTTCTGTGTCCTAATTTCCTTATCTCTAAAACAATTAATGATGTATATAATTCATGTCTCTTGGGATGTGATGCTCAAATTATATAATTATATAATTTTGATGCTCAAATTATATAATTATATAATTTTGATGCTCAAATTATATAATATCTCTAAAGATCTTAGCAAACATTCAAATACTGTATTGTATTCAAAGAGTTAATATGATACCTTCTTGTGTTAATATGTTAATATAGTTAATATGAAATATGAAAGCTTCTTATAGAGTCAGAGAATCCTTGAGCTAGGACATATCTTAGAATTGTTAGAACTCAAAGGGGCAACCCAATATATTAGAGTTGAATGAGACTTGAGAGATCATCTAGTCTAGTGGTTCTTAACCAGGGAGGTCCATGGATAGATTTCAGAAGAGCTGTAAAGTTGTATGGGGTAAAAATTACATCTTTATTTTCACTTACCTCTAACTGGAATCTAACATTTCTTTCAATTGTGATTTAAAAAATAATACATCATACTGCAAAAAGGTTCATAGTCTTCACCAGACTGTGAAAGAGTCTAACACACAAAAAAGTTAAGAACCCCCAATCTAGTCCAATACTGACATTTTCAAATGAGAAAACTGAGGCCTACATTCGCATGACCTGTCAGTGGCAAAGTTGGCACTGGGACTTCTCAATGAGTATCCTGTCATTCAGACTGTGCTATCTACCATTCTCTCATGCTTCTATCTCAGAAGAGATGCTAGACTATATATATTTTCTTTCATGGTCTCTAGTTAAGAAGAAGGCAAATTGTATTATCTCAGCTTCACAGGAGGTTTCAACTTAATTCATTATGCTATCATGATCTACCTGCTTCAAGAACAAGGATTAGCCAGCAACCAACTGAGAACAATAAAGGCACAGCGGATCAGCACCTCTGGAGAGTGAGGAGCTTACAGAAGAAATCTCTGAGGAAGTGGGGAAACCACAGGAGGGAAACAGGGGAGAAACACAGAAGAAAGGTAGAAGGGGATCTAAGGCAAATGTTTCTGATGTAATTTTGTTCTGGCTGGTCTGTTGCATTCGATAAGTATAGGGTTTGCTGTCTGCTGTATGCTACATCTTATGGTGTCATTTGGTCATCAACATCTGTTCTCCACTCTTCTTGATTGACAACCTCTGTTCTATGTTATCACCTGATAACCTAGAGAAATAGAGGGTCTAAACTGTGAAATTCAGGTCTTGGTCAATAGTTTTCCTTGCATCCTCTAACACATCAAGGTAAAATGTTAACTTGTAGGAAATGAGTGGCAAGTATAGAATGCGCTGAATAAGACCACTGCTATGTTGAATATGTTCCATATTAATTTTAAATCTCATCAGCCTCCCCTTTCTATGTATTTAAAAAAGGCAGTGTGTGCATTTGAATGGTTGTCTTACCTCTGTTGGAGAAGCAAGTTACTAAAGGCAAAAGTCACTTGATATTTTTTTTTCATCTGGGTCTCCCTACCTCACTCAGGCTGCATAGTCTTGATTCCACTATTAATTAGACCTGTTCTCTTTCTGATCAGGTTGCCTTCTCTTGGGCAGCCTATTGGCTCCTCACCCATGAAGGATAATTACATTGGTGCTACAGTTCATATGGACATCTGGTTGGCTTTAGCCCCACTGCAGCTCAGAACTCCCAAGCTCAAGCAATTCACCAGACTCAGCCCCCTCAGAACCAAAGACTCCAGGTCCAAACTACCATGACCATCATGATTTTTTTTATTATCCAAATTTTTTTTAATATTTTATAGCTGCTCTGGTACAGTGGAAATAGTAATGAACATAGTGCTTGGGGATTTGGGTTCAAATCCTGTTTGCAGTTACTTTGAACCAGAATAGAACCATAGATTTAGAATTTGAAAGTTTCCCAAAGTTTAATTCATCCATTTTTTTATCTTAGAGAAGATTGAGCCCAATCTTCTCCTTTTTCAGGTAAGTCTGGGATAGTTGGGTAAATTGCAGAAGGTCACACATAATAAATAGCAAAATTGGGACCCAAGTCTTCCAACTCCAAATTCAAGCCTAGTAGTTTCCCTTGTACCATTCCTTGTGATGTAATTAAGAGCACGTCATTCAATACCTCTGAACATCAGTCTCTTCATCTATAAAATGGGTATAATAATATCTATGTCATGTACTTCACAAAGTTGTCATAGGGAACATGGTTTGTAGATCGCATAACTATAAATTACTACATAAATATAAAATGTATATTTATATATGTACATATACACATGTGTATGTGTTATATGAATATATATATATATATATATATATATATATATATATATATATATATATATACATATATGTGTCTCTTTCTGTCCCTATAAAGAAATGTGAAAGGCAGAATGGCAAAGTGGATAAAGGGCTGGCCTCAGAATTAGGTTGATCTGAATTAAACTGATACTTCCTACATATACTTAATATATGATCCTGGGCAAATCACTTTACCTCTTAGTGTCCCTGGCAATTCCTTATGACTCTAAGTTGTAGAACAAGTAAGGTCCTGCTTTGGTACAGGAGGCTACTTAAAAGAAGCTTCTAAAATAATGACATCATAAGACTAGTCAAAGAAAAAAAATACTTCACAAGGATATTGTGAGGAAGTGGCTTTGTAAACCATTGTTATTCATTCAGATATGACTCTGTATGACCCTGTAAACCATATTATCCATGAAATTCTCTTGGAAAAGGTACAGGAGTGGTTTGCCACTTCCTTCTCCAGTGGATTAAAGCAAACAGAAGTTAAGTGATTTGCTCAGTCACATACATGGTAGATATCTAAGACCAGATTTGAGCTCAGGGCTTTCTGACTCTAGGCCCAGAACTCTATCCACTGAGCCACTTAGCTGTCTTCCAGGCAAGCAAGGGTTAAGTGACTTGCCCAAGGTCACACAGCTGGTAAGTATCTGAAGTCACATTCCAACTCTGATTTTCTTGACTCTGGACCACTACCCACTCTGTACCAATGAGCTACCTAGCTGCCTCCTAACCTTTGCCTTATAAACCATTTAGTGCTACCTCAATGTCACCTTCATTTTGTTCTCCTAAACATCTTATGGGTGGGCAGAACTCATATTATTCCCATTTTACATATGTGGAAACTCAGTCCCTGAGAAGCCAAGTGACTAGCTCATAGTCACACTGCAAATTGATGGTAGAGCTGAAACTGGGTCCCAAACCTCCTGATTTCCAGTTTAGAGGTCTTTCCATTGGGACTTCTCAGTGTCTCAGTGGTCAAATTCAGGGTACGGACCCAGACACCAAATCTGGACTAGACTCCATTGCCTTGGCCCTCAGACCAACTGTACAGGCATTAATGAGCCTGGGGCAGTGGCTGAGAGGGGTTACTCAGGAAGGAAAACACAGAAACCACTAATGGTTAAAAATAACATAAGGGCTTTTTTTAGCTCAATTGATGGTTTTTTTATCTTGCATCACTGTCATTTTTCAATGTTCCATCCCCTTCCCGATATAAGCCCCCCTTGTAACAAAAACAGTTATTCAGAAATAACTGATACCACTGCACCTGACAATATATATAGCATTCTTCACCTGTTCCCAGCACCCCCCAAACACACACACTCACACACACACACACACACACACACACACACACACACACACACACACACCTCAGCTAACTGCAGAATATATATTTATTGCTAGGATACCCAAGCTAACTCAGGAAATATTAGGTTTAGTCCATCGTGCCTCCACTTACTCATTTCCTCATTTCCTGCCCTTGTGGGTCTTTGGAACCTTGGATGCCTTGGGCAGGAGATAGAGCTAGGGGGGGTATAGCCTCAGACTGGCCTGCCTTTAAGACTACTGGGATTTAATACTCCTCTGCTTGGCTGGAAAAAGTACCTGTCATGCCTTCATGGGCTCCATTATCACCTGTGTTTACTCCTGGGATAGCCTTGTGCAAGGGCACATCAGAGCGGGCAGAAGATGGAAGAACCTTTTCACATGAGAGAACATGACTGAGAGCTGCCAGGGCCCAGGAGGAAGGCAGCATCCATGCCTGCCATGCCCATGTTTATGGAGTTAGCATTAAATGCTGTCTTCCCCATCCATCAACACTAACTGCTTATCTAGGCTCTTTGCTGGCCTGCCAACCTCCAGGCACTTGTCTAATGGACATGATTGTGAGACAGACGTGATCCTCATCCTTCTCCTTACCAAATTCCCTTCTCATTAACCCTGGCAGTTATTTCCATGTATATGTCTCAAAGGAACCCCCAGTCCCAGATAAAGTGCAATTGTTGAAACACCATGAGATTCTCAGTGCCTCTATTGAAATTCTCTCCATCTCCCCTCATCTCCTAATGGTATTACAGGATTACTGAGCCCTATATTCATCTGTCTTTAAAAGATTAAACTGTCCCCTGGAAAAGGCCACCATTTCCCAGAGGAAAAGAGTCCATTTCCATTCATTCCAGCTTTCCCTCTCTCCCACTCCCACCTCCAGCCTCCCCAACTAAGAGACTATCTTTTCAGGAAAAAAAATATAGGATGCCTGTTGCTAGAGAAAGATTTGTTGGTGATGACAGGAGGCAGGAGTCTGGAGGCAACATATGCTTTCCTTTGCCCTACCAGGGATAAGGAATCTGTGACCCCAAGACCACATAAGGTCCCAGAGGGCTACATTATTCTGTGAAGTTTGGATTAAGTCAGAGGACTGCACTTGAGGACCTAGAGGGTCACATTGTTCTATGAAGTTTGGATTCAGTCAAAGACCTGAATTGAGGACCTAGAGAGCCATGTGTGACCTGGGGGCTACAAATTCCCAACCCTTCTGACTCATTCATTGATCCATTCAACGAAATCTTGCATAGTTAATGCACTGTCCTGGGTGCTAGCAAAGATCAAATAATAATTTCCATTTCTATGTTTTACATTTTACAAAGGATCATAGACCTAGAGCTGAAAGGAACTTCAGAGGTCATGCAGTCTAGCTTCCTCATTTTACAGATGAGGAAACTGAGTACTAGGAGGATCAAATGATTCACCCAAGGTCACACAGAGGGTAAGCATTAGCGATAGTACTTGCATCCAAGTCTGCTAACTGCAGCTGACTCTTTTCATTATACCAACCATCCCTCTTTCCTCCCACCAAACTTGTGATGTATAGAGCAGAGATATCATTCTTCTTTTAAGAGTAACAGGGTTAACAGCTAGGAGAAAACTTCAAGATCATGTAATCTAACTTCATGTTATAGTTGAATATACTGAGACTCAAAGAGCTTAAGGTATGTGCTCAAAGTTATATAGTAATGAAGAAGTTAATGTTCATAGAGATTAGTCAATTTGTTTATATTTACAGGGTTACTAATTGTCAGGGCCAAAGCTATCTACACCCAAATCCAAGGCTCTTTCTACTATACTATACTGACTCTTTACAGTGATAAGGAAAACATGGCCTCCATCCTCAAGAACCTTTTAGTCTTGTGGGGAAGTGAAAGGCAAGAATGAATGAAATGAATGAAAATGCGTATGTTAAGTGTTTATGGAACTGTACTAGAAAATGGGGACATAAACATAAGACAGTCTCCACTCTCAAGGACCTTATATTCTAATGGAGCAGACAATACAATGAGAGGAGGAGTGGCCATGGAAGACAAATCTTTGGTTTGGGGATTCATTGAGATGGACAGAGTAGCCCTAGGGAAATTGATTGTCTCACCATTTCCAGAATGTAGAATTTACTGTATTACTGAATCTGTTGTAGTTGCTGATTGTTGTTTGTCTTTCCTTCTAGAAGAAGATTATGACATCAAGAAGGAGGTACCAGGATTTCTTTCCTCTGAAGCCATCTGTGTCCAGTGGCAAGATATAGATCTGGACAACTGGAGATGGCTTTGAATATAGTGGGAGACCTTGGCTTTTTAGGCTAAGGAAAGGAGTGGAGGGAAGTATGTGATGCAAGGTCAAATGGCAATGTGGCTGGACCAGAAAACTCAATGGGATGTGAAGCATGGTCTGGGTCTACCTAGATATAGTGGTTCAGATTACTTTCAATTTCCTCACCAAATCAGACAGCAAGACACATACAAAGATAAATATAATAGTAAGTAGAGTATTGAGAAATGCATAAATAGAGGACAACAATCTATGAGATCAAAGGAAGAGGAGAGATCACTTTCAGCCTCGAGAATAAGGGAAAGATTCATAGAGAAGAATTCATTTGAGCTGGACCTTCAAGGCTAGACAGTATGTCAACAGAAGAGATGGCAGCCAGGGACTTTGCCCTTCAATATCTTGTCTAAACACGCTTCGTTGCTTCCACCTAGGAGCACAGACACTTGCTACATCCTGAGATTAATTCTGGACTTTGGAAAGGAACAACTTCTGTCATGGGGTGACTTTATGTCATTGTAATGCTCCATTATGTGCCTTGATCCTTCTAGGACTTCTAGGACCTCTCAAGTAAGAAACATAGAGGGCTTTGATTCTAGGACTCATGTACAACTCTGAAGTCTGGACTCCTGATCCCTGCCTTAACAAACCTTATTTGCCAAGCTGGTCAGAGAATATCTGCCTATGTCTCCCCACCTGGCAGTGACCATACTAAACTTTAATTCAGACATATTTACTGAAGCTGCCAAATACTTATTCTACCTACCCAGACCCCTGGTTCTCATCCCTTCTGACTAAATTCCCATGTTCCTGCTGATGTTATGGATTAAATGATTTTCATAGACTTCTATCTCCATCTATGCTATTTTCCCCCTTAAGTCTAGGAATTAATGTTTATGGGGTATAGAGAAGAGTAGATTTGTTTCATGAGTACCTAGAAGGCAATATTAAAACTTATGGTTAAGAATTACAAGGAAATAGAATTTAGCTCAATATGAAAAAATAACTTTTTTTAGCCATTAGAGAAGTCCAACAGTGAAATGGATTGCCCTGTTGTAAAGGCAAACAAAGAAGAATCTTTTGCTATTTTTGTTTTAGTATAATTAAGTGCCTCTGATTGAATAATGTGATTAAAGGTCTTCCCCACCCATTAATGGACCTGGAAAGATTTGTAGTAAGTCCCATACCTTTTGTTAATGAGGCACTGGTTCTCAAGGGTTGTGAAGCCCTCTGGCTCTAAAAAATGTATAAATCCTCTGAGGTGAGGCTTTACTTTGGGGCTTACTCTTTGGAAGTTTTTGTTTGGCCAGACAAGACTCTGGGTAGCTGCTAAGGAGCCCCACTACCACCACTTTGACCCAGATGTTGGTGCTTCTCTTTCTGGTAACTACGTATATATGTAATGGTCTGACAACTGGATCTGTCTGTTGATCTGTGAAGTATATATTGCTTATATCAGACATTCGGAAGCCATGTCTGTTGATTCTGATTTCTCTGTATTTTCTCTGAAGTTCAGGGTGCTGACTTTTCCCCCTGAACTAAGTGAGTGATATATATGTGCTTAATTAAAGTGATTGTTGACCCCTCAAAAGTTGCCTTTCCTTTTAGAAAAGCAGATCTAAGAACTTGTACAGTAGGCCTTCCTGTGTATGTCAGGGTACTTATTGTTATAATTCTTAATAAGTGAACTTAATAATATGCAACAACAACAAAATAACTTTTACATAGTACTTACTGTATATCAGGCACTATGCTAAGTACTTTACAATTACCTTACTTGATGTTCACAAAACTGAGAGAGAGGTGCTTTTATAATCCCCATTTGACAGATGAGAAAATGGAGGTAAACAAAAGTGAAATGACTTGCCCAGGATTAACTATCTAGGAAATGTCTAGAGCCAGATTTGAACTCAAGTCTTCCTGACTCCAGACCTGGAACTCTATCTGCCATGCTATCTAATTGACATTGCCAGAAAGATTTGATCAGAGGTAAAGGATTCCCTATAAGAGGGGCTGCAGAGAGGAGTCCTCTCTGCATGATAGGTTTAACTTGATGGTATCTAAGGTCCCTTAGACTTTGAGAGTCTAGTACTCCAGAATAAAGGTGAGATTGTGTCCATCCTTCGTTGTCGAAGAAGACCATGCCATCAGAGAAATGATGACATGATTTGCCCTTGGCTTTGTTTTGAGTGAGGGATGGCTGTGCAAGGTCACCAGCCTCACTTCTCCTCCAGAGCCATCGAATAAAGATGGGAATGGTGGGGTGGATATCCAAGTAGGCACAATAAGCATTTAAGTACTTTCTCCATGCCAGGGACTATGCTAAGTGTCAGGGATACAAATACAAACAAAAAGAAAGTCCATCTTTGCTGTCTAGGACCTTACATTCTAATGGGCAAAGACAATGCATAAAAGGAACTAAAAAGGAGAAAGGGGTTGGGAAGTAACAAAGAGGAGGTATGGTGGCAAAATCTGGAGAGTGAAATTCACACCCAAGAGGGGTATGAAGCATGTCCAGGCTACTCCCATCCCCCAAATGGAGGCTCCTAGGAGGATTCACCAAAGGGAGGGTACTGGCATGGTGGAGGAATGTTCCAGGGTGAAAAATTCCTGGTGCTGAGGGAATTTCCAGTGTGAGAAGGCAACTGGATTATGGTGACCAAATCCAGGAGAGTAAGGAACACAGGCACAATGGAAATGAACTACACCCATCCTCCCCTAATGGACCTCTGTGTGTCTTTAAGTATTCTATGTGCATGTCTTTAATGCTCAAATGAGCTGTTCTAACAAAACCCGCTGTTGTCTGTAGTCAGTATCAGCTGAGAAAAATTATACCTACCCTCCTGACCACATCACTTATTAAAAAACACTCCCTGCAGGGTGTGGAAAAATCTTCCAGGCATTTTTCGAAATGTATCAGCTATTTGCTAGAAACCGCTGACAGAACTTCAATAACTACTCCCTGGATGTATGAGTTCTTCGTTTCCCTTTCTTCTAACAAGCACTTTTCAGTCCACCTCCTTGTCTATGACCAGCTTCCCTAAGTCTAGCACTATCTCTTCCATTAAAGAACATGAGAGAGAATCATAGAATGTTACAGCTAGAAAGAATCTCATGAGATAGAATCTTAGAGCTGAAAGGGAACTTAAAACATTAGAAGTGGAAACAGCCTAGAACACAGAACATCACAGCCAGGAAAGTTCTTAGAACATCTAGTCTAGCATCCTCAATTTATTTCTAATACTGAGTGATCAGCTAAGAAGCAGAGTTGTTAATCACTTTACTCTCCCTACCCCTACCACTGTGTGAGCAAAGCTTCCCCAGACTCACTTCTTCCTTGGGGAGGGACTCTCTTCAGCATTCCCTCCCTATTTCTTTTCTCAGGGCATAGTTTTCTTTCAATCATGGTCAAAGGTCCAAAAAAATTACAGTTGCCATCTACCTCAGCACAAGCAGTCACCAAGACCATCGTAGGGGGCACCAGTAGTGACTGTATTCTCCCTGACCTGGGAAGCTGTTAAAATAAACAATTCTCTTCTCTTTGAATATGTGCCCCCAGCCAGTGGCAGCTGGAGAAATAATCTTCTTGCATCTTCTATTCTAGGTTTTCCATTTGTCATCTCCCCTTACCACTCATTAATGCTGCATACATTTAGAACATACAGCTTAACAATTAACAGTGGTATCAGACACATAGGAATTTAGACACAACTTGGTCATCCATTAAGAGGGATAATGGGATTTCTCTTTCTTTCTGGGAGCTATGGAACCAGGATATCACTGAATAAGTAAATAAATGAATAAATAAACAAGGATGACTGAGTGAATAAGTAAATAAGGAAAAAAAATGGATCCATAGATAAATAAATGGATGAGGGGGAAGGCAAGTTTAGATTACAATGAAACCCTTCTTCAATGGCTGTCCATCATTCCTGTCCCAATTTCATCCCATCCTAGAATGCAGGTCCTGCCACACTTCTGTCAACTCCACCAGCTCACCACCATTCCCTGTCACAAGGTTCAGAGATATTCCATCTTTTCTTGACAACTGACCACTTTGGCAGTATTCTTACCCCAAGGTCACATCTGTTCCTATATTCCTCCAAAGAGCTTCATCCCTCTCCCTCAAACCACCCAGAGCCAGAAATAACTGCAGATAAAAGCAACTATTCATTTCTAATTTGTAGCTCCTGTAAGTCTGGAAAATGAATGTTACATGTAAAAAAAGGAAACTGAGGTCCTCAGAAGATAAGGAATCTGCCCTAGGTCATATAGGCAAGTTAGTGGCAGAGAAATTGACCAGATGCCAAGTGTCTGGTCTCCTAATTTAGTGCTCTATTCACCATACCAGAATAGCCCAGATGTTCAAAGTTCAGGTGGCTAGGACAGAGCTAAATACACACATGAAGGGATGATCCAGAGAGAAGCTGAGTAGAATTATTATGACATCACTAAAGCTTAACATCTTTAATTGACAGCTTGGTTTACTAGCCCCCTTCCTGAGCTCACCAGACTATGTGGTATGATTAGAGAGGTGTGGAGGATTCTCCACAATTGTAATCTGGTTGGAAAAAAAATCTGTTTCTTCAAGAATGGTCTCTCTACCTCTCTGTCTATGGCTAGGAATGGGAAACCAAGCACACTAACCCTAACATGAACTTCTCTGAATAAAACAGGACCCCCCCCCCCCATATCTACTGCTCTGACTCTGTCAGAGCTTCCCTAAGCATAGATTTAAGAGATGCCAAAAGATCCTTGTGTGGCCACATCCCTGGTCATAGCCTTCTAGGCCTGAAAATAGACTCTCACAAATCTGCCTTTATGCTTCCTCCTCCTGTTATAGCCTGAAGACCATTAGGCTGGCTGGAGTCATAATGATGGCATTCCTATATGTATCCCTTCCTGGGATTTTCCCTGTCCTAGTTTGAGGGAGTCAGCCTAAATACCAGTCATTCAGTAAACATTTATTATGTGACAATTATGTGCCAAGTACCATGATAAGTTCTAGCAAAGGCAAAAAATAATTCTTTCTCTCATTGAGGTCACAGTCTAATGTGTAAGACAACATTAAAACAACCACATACAAATAAGATATAGATAGGATAAATTAGAGATAATCACAAAGGGGTTCTATCACCAGTTTGAGCATTGGCAGCCTGCCCTAGTTTGGACGTATCAGACCCAGACCTGGTCTGCTGGGAAGGCTCCATGGGTAGCCTTTGGGGATATCAGCAGTTAGGTCAGTATCAGGGTGGGGAAAATTTGGATTAGCTCCAAATCTCTGATCCTGTCATTCTCAGAATTCACTACCTTCCCAAATAGCACATTTTATTTTGGGATAGTTCTATTGCATGGGGCACTGTTAGATGGGGACAGGTCATTGTGGGCTTTGAAACTGGATAATCAGTGAATAAATGTAGTGTTGATTTTCAACACCTGGGTTCCCAACCTAGGTGTCATCCTCATCTCTTCACATTCGTACTCCTTCTATATCCAATCAGATATCAGTCTTGTCATTTATACCTTCATTACATCTCTCAAATATGTCCCCTTCCCTTTTCTTACAATGTCACCACCCTAATGCAGACCCTCACCCCCTCATGTCTGGCCTATTATAATAACCTGCTGGTTGGTCTGCCTTCCACAAGGCTTTCCCCATTCTGGTCCTTACCTTATTCAGCTGTTAAAAGTGATCTTCCTAAAGCACAGGTCTAACTATGTCCCTCCCCTACTCACAAAACTCTAATGACTTCTCATTATCCTCAGGATCAAACGTAATGTAAAATCTTCTGTTTCATGTTCAAACCCCTTCAAAACCTGCAACAACCCCTCCCAACACACACACACACACACACACACACACACACACACACACACACACACACCTTTCCAGTCTTCTTAGACCTTGCTCTGCTCCATATACTCTGCTGTCTAGCACACATTGGTTTCTGCTATACCTTGAACAAAACACTCCATCTCAACTTCAAGCATTTTCTCTGGTTGTCCCCTATGCCTGGAACATTCTCCCTCCTCAAGTCTGCCTCATGGCTTCCCTGACTTCCTTCAAGTCACAGCTAAAATCCTACTTTCTACAGAAAGTCTTTCCCATTCCCCTTCCCCCTAATTCCTTTATATCCCCCTCTATATATCTAATTTGTACATAGTTGCCTGCATATTGGCTCACCCATTAGATTGTGAGCTCCCTGAGATCAGGGACTTTTTTAACCTTTCTTTGTGTCCTCAGTATTTACACAGAGTCTGGCATATAGTTGATGCTTAATAAATGTTAATTGAGTAACTCCAATCATCTCACCTCCCTGAGGTTATATAGCTTGTTGACAAAGGATTTGTGTGGTATATAGCACAGGGCTTCTTAACCTGGGGGGAGGGGAGTAATGTCTGTGGGTACATTTGGAGAAGGGTATGAATTTTTTTAATATTTTGACAACTGTTTCAATATAATTGGCTTCCTTTTTAATCCTATGCATTTTGTTTTAGTAGGAAGTAGTGGGATGGGATAGAACGAACCCTGGTTAAAATACCAAGAAAGAGGATTTAATCTTGGTTCTACCTTTTTCAAATTGTTTTACTTCAGGCAAATCATGCAACCTGTCGGAACTTCAGTTTCCCTATCTGGCCCTATCCTCTTTAATAAAAAAAAGAGGTTGGACCAGATGATTTCTAAGTTTCCTTTCTAATAAGCAGAAGGAAGAGCTGGATTTTAAACCTAAGGTGAAACAAGACTCTCATTTTAGTTGAAAATTGTCAGAATATTAGCATTTCCCCTTTTTTGTGTGTGGGTAATAAGAATATTCAACTGGAGTCCTACTTTCATGCCTCATTATGGTATGTGACTGACTCAGAGTCCTCCAAAGCCATAAAAGCAGAGCACAATCTCTAGCAGGTTATTCTAACGGGTGGGACAAGCACTATTGTTCAGTGATTATTTTATCTAAATTCAACTTTGATACAGGAAACCTAGTTCTGTTCTCTCATTACCATACCTAATCCTTCCATCATCATATTTTGAGATATTATTAAATTTTGGTCCTTTTGCCCCATTCTCTTCCGTTTCTCCATGTAAGCCACCCCAGTGTCTCTCACTTGATCATTGTTAACTTAAGGCCCACCATCACGCTGTTTGCCATTATCTGAACAGAGCACAGGTGACCAATGTCCTTCCAGAAATGAATTTTGGTTTAATTATTTTTATCATTTTAATTCTTATTTTTAATTCTTATTATCATTTTGGCTATCAAAATATATTCCTGATGCATATTGAGCTTGTAGTCTACTAGAAATTCCAGATCTTTTTTGGACGAAGTAGAATTTAACCATGCCCACCTTATTTTGTCCTCCTACAACATAAATCACAACTTCTTTGAAGTGTTGAAATATTGACGGTGCTCTCTTATGGGCAGAGAGAGCTGGATTTGGAGTCAGAAGATGTGGATTTTAGTTCTAGTTATGTGCTGTATGACCTTGAAAAAGTGCCTTTTCTGCTCTAGGTTTCTTTCCTCATCTATAAAATGAGGGGATTGGACTGGAAAAACTCTAAGGTCTCTTCCAACTCTATAATTTCATGAGACCACAGCTAACAATGACTTACATCAACCAAGTATTTGTTTATAAAGGACTTTGTGAAGTGCATATAGCAAGCATTATACACCCTCATTTACAGAGAAGGAAACTGGGCTTGTTTATTTTCCAATTGTCACTGAGCCAGTGAGGACTGGAACTGGAATTCTTGGAGTGGACATTATTCCTCCCTGGGCCCCTAGGCTGAAAGATATCTGCTAGGTTACTGGGCAGGGTTGGATAACCTGCCTAGTAACAGGTTTTTTGTTTGGGCCCCTGTCAAAATGTTATTCCCCTTTGGGTTGTGAACTATCTGATGAATTGTTAACAGTCATTTCTTGTTTAGTCCATTTGCATGGTAACCACCTGTGCCCCCCTAATGTTAGATCCCCATTTCCAGGTAACCACCTTCTGTTGAGCCCCCCCCTTCCTGGCAACTACTGTATGTTGAATGACAACCAGTCTTTCATTGGGTACCTCTCCTGGTACCTGTTTTCTGTTGGGGTCCTTTGCCTAGTAGCACCCTGACAACCACCTTCTGTTTGGGGGTTCTTGCCTAGCAGCAAGCCCCCCTATTGCTCTGTCAGAACTCTGTTTGTTGTGGAAACCACAAGGCTGTACCAAGTAGTGCCGAAATGCTTAAAATGCACTCACCCACCTCAGTTCAGGGCTGTCTCCTCTGGGTCTCTACATGAGGCAGCCACCAGCCTGACTAATAAATGACGCTCTCAAAATTCCCAATTAATTTTGCCTGTGACTTATTAACTCCATCCATTTCAATTCCAACCTAAAACTTCAGATTCCAAGTCCACAAAGATCAGCAGACACGTTTCCCTAAATGAAGGAAAATTTCAACTGAGTTCCTCATATGAGCCCCTTAAGCTTTCCTAGATAATCCACACTCTTTATATACATTTTCCCTTTCATGAGGGCTATGGGCCCTGCCATTCCCTTGTGAGAGGACTAGGACTTCAATTATTCACTGGCTCCTTTTATAAGGAAAGGCAATGGAATGAAGATGAATTCACAGAAGAGTCACTTGAAAGAGGACGAGAAATAGTTCCCTGAAGACAGAATTGCACAGCCCCTTCTTTTGTACAAAGAGCCAGTTGTCAATTCATTGGGGTAGGGATGTTGTTTTGTGTTTTGCATTTGGCACATTCTTACTCCAGAGCCCCATGTTGGAGAGCAGGGCTGCATAAATAATGGATGACAACTTGAAAAACTACAGGCGGGTAAATTAAACATGAGCATGGAAAATTTGGATGCTGATGCTGAGCTCAGCTGTGACCGTGCCAGATGATCTCTCCCACTCACCCATGAAAGATCCAGAGAGCCCCTTCACAAAGGCTTGTGGGCCTTAGGAACCAGGCCAAAGATTGGTTTGTGGGATTGCTTCATGGAAAAGATGAAAAGCCCAGGTGCCTCAGGTGCCCACCTGGCAAGAGGCCTGTGGCATTTGGGGAAAAACACCAGCCTTAATGTCAGGGATCTCCAGCTCTTTAAATCGCAACTTTCCTCAAGGCTCAAAGCGGGTTCCCCCCCATTTTATTAAAAGTATTTTCTGTTCTCCTGGAGACGAGTGTTTGTTATCTTTAAAAATTACCTTAGACTCACTTATCTATGGAAATGTTGCATTCCATCAATGACCTTAAAAAGAATAATATGACACTGACAAGCCTAGTTATTGACTAGTATACATATATATATGCATGTATGTATACACATATAGACATACTCATATATGTATATGTGTGTATATATAGACATGTGTACATACATATATACATGTGTATATACATACATGTGTGTATACATATGTGTGTGTATGAAACCCTTTAAAGTATCCAGAATAGTTTATGGTCACAATCTTATTTAAACACCACAACAATCCTGTGAAGTATCTACTGAAACTATTATTTTCCTCATTTTATGGATGAGAAAAGTGGGGTACAGAAAGATTAAATGACTTGCCCACAGTTAAGCAGTTCATTTGTGTCAGGGGCAAGATTTGCTACAGGGAATGATTTTGTTTTGCCTTTGTCTCCAGTACCTGAAAAAACATAGTGCCTTGCATATAGTAGGTGCTTAATAAATGCTTGTGTGATTGGTTGAAATCTGCATTTAAATTCCCTTTTTATCTGAGTTATTTTACTTCTCTGAGTCTCTTTTTCTCTATCTCTAAAATAGGACTAATACTACTTAAAACTACTTGTGTCACAAGGTTATTGTGAGGAAAACACCTTGAGGATCTTCAATCAGAAATACCAGGCATTGGCTTCATTATTATAAATAATTAAAGAGCTATTGAAACAGCCTAATATTGAGAAGCATTATGGGTGATGAAGGGGAAAAAGACCACCCACTGGCCTAAGAATCAGAAGACAGATGTAAAGGTTAGAAGACTGTGATCCTTATTGCCTATCTGACCTAGGCTTCTCAGGATCCCAGTTTCCACCACCACTCCACCACCCCTCCCCCCCCACTGTAAAATAAGGGTTTGGGGAACTATATGACTTCTCAGGTCCCTTCTGTTGCTGTTGAGTCATTTCAGTCCTGTCCAGCTCCACATAACCCCATCTGGGGATTTATTGGCAAAAATACTGGAATGGTTTGCCATTTCCTTTTCTAGTTTATCTTACAGATGAGGAAACTGAGACAAACAGGGTTAAGTGACTTGCCCAGACAGTGTCTAAGGCTAAATTTGAACTCAGGAAGAGCAGTCTTCCTGACTCCAGGTCTTGCTTGTCTGAAGTGCTTTAAGACCGTCAATGTGTTTTCCTCATGGTAACCTTGTGTTGCAGGGAGTTAAAACGTTATTAGACCCATTTTAGAGATCGACAAAAAGGAGACTGTGAGAGGCAAACTAGCTCATATGGGTAAGAAGGGTTAAACCAAAAATTCAAATCCAAATTTCAAGCAAGCAAGCAAGCATTTATTAAGTACCTACTATATGAAAAGCACTGTGTTTTTTCAGTTACTGGAGCCAAAGGCAAAATAAAGTCATTCCCTGTAACAGATAGAGGTCTGGGCTTAAAATTTGTCTTGCCTCTGATACAAATGAACTGTTTGACTATGGGCAAATCCTTTAACCTGTCTCTGATTGTGCCATCTAGCAAACCTGAAGTCCCTTCCAGCTCTACATATATGATCCTTTGACCTCTGAGTTTCAGTTTCCCCATCTCTAAAATAAGAATATTGGCATTTGTATATCCTACTTCAGAAGATTGCTGTGAGAAAATGCCTGGACTACTGCTCATACTCTACTAATTAGTCCCTCTGCCTCAAGTTTCTCCTGGGACTGCACTCCATATACCACTCAGCTACTAAAGGTTACCCCACATCATAAACCTCAGCTCAAAAAACTCCACTGTTGTTCATTCTTCATTCTTGAAGAGGACCAGTGACCTCCAGGTTCAAACACAAGGTCCTTTATTTAATACTTCAAATTGCACCCATTCCTATATTTTCAGTCCTCACACTTTACTTCTCCAATTACTCAAGTGACAGTGACAGTGGTCTTCTTGATGCTCCATCTCCGGTCTTGTGTCTTTGTATTAGCCATCCACCACACCTGAAATGCTCTCCCTTCTTATCTCCACCTCCATTTTCATGGCTTCCTTCAAATTTTAGTTTCTTGAAGACTCCCATCTTTTTAAACAGGCCTTCTATGTTCTCCCCAGCTACTTGGCGCCTTTCCCTCTGATATTTTCTCCCATCTACTCTTTATTTTGCTTGTATGTACACAGCTGATTATATGTGGCTTCACAGATTAGAATGGGGGCTTCTTTAGGACAGGAATTGTTTTTTCTTTCTTTGTTTTCCCAACACTAAGCACAGTGCCTAGAACATAGCAAATGTCTACCAAATACTTCCTGACTGACTAAAATGCAGAATGCTATATAAACATGAATTATCGCTCTCATCATTGTCAATACTATTATTCTATGTCTAGTACTGTATTAAGCATCATAGGGAGAGTTCTAAACATATACAAACAGATCTAGCTTCTTGATATACACTGTGGTCTTGCAAAATACACTATCTTATCATAAAGCAGGTAGCATTTACCCATATTGCATTTAGGGTTCATCATCCTGCCCAAGAACTTGACAAGAACTAAATCATATGTATAAACAACAGAAAGCAACCTGGTATAAAGTATAGAGTGCTGGGACTGGTTTTAGGAAAACCTGAGTTTGAATCCCTTGTCTGATGATTAATCTATTTTACTCTGATCAAGACATGACCTCTATTTACCTCAGATAACTCCCAAGGAAATACCTAAATCGCAGATAGATGGTAATCCGCATTGGTATAGATGATTCTGTCTCTGGCAGTTCTCCATATTTACTAACATTTTTCACAATGATTTGTTGGAGTTTAGCAAAGATACAGCAATTATCAATGGCTACACTTGTTTTTAAAAGAAAATTAGATTTTACAGTCAGAGAGAAATTATCTCTTTGTAGAGTCTTAGATCCTTGAGAGCTAAGAGGGGCTTAGGTAGTATCTAGTTTAATAATGCTTTCTTCAAAGGAGTTGGCTGAAACTCAGAAAGATTAAATTATTTGTGCGGTGTTCAAGCCCACATAGCTAGTAAGTGGCAGAACTGGGACTGGAACACAGTATACCTGACTCCCAATCCTGGCCTCTTCCTTATAAAAAGTTTGAAGATCAGTTGGCTAGATAAGAAATATACAACTCAAACAGCTAGTGGCAAAGAAAGCCTTCTCTAATGGTTCTACATGCATTCACATATACATACACACATGTGTATGCATGCATATGTATATATACACACATGTGCATGTGATTTGTGTCATGGTTACAAATATGGAATATGCATGCATGAGTGCCCATGTTTATACACCCATATGCACATTCTCTCACATGCACATATGATGGGACTAACAGGGCTTTGCCCCAGATTATTAATATGTGATGGAATATCTTGCTACCCCAGGGTCATCTCCTGGGTATGCACCATGGTCCCTTCAGCCACATTGTCACTGCCCTGCTCTCTCATTTATTCCAGTGTCGGAGAGGATCCTGTTACCATCACATGCTTCCTCTGTACCCTCACTGCCAATCTGGTGTCTCTCCAATTCATCTTTTCCCAGGAGCTGGAGGTCATCAGCTATATCATGGGGATGATCAAACTACACAGGAGATATGCTCCCCCCACACTACATCTGGCCAAAGCAGTCTATCATTTGCCCACTCCCTCAACTTTTGCCCCAGATTCCATCATTGCTAGTCACATCTCCAAGCACATATGCATCTTATCTATACTGATAGGCTATAATACTCATAACTGAAGACTAGGGTAAGTTAATAACAGCATAATACATACAATAAATTCAAAATAAAATATCAAAATACAAAATAGAAATCAGAAAATATGCTAATTCAAACTAAGAATACATATAGGAGAGTCTACATTCTAAAGTGCTTTCCAGTATTAACATTCTATTTTTCTAGACCTCATCAGGCTAAATGACTTACCCAAAGTCATACCACTTGAAAGTACAGTATCCAGGACTAGAACCTCCAGTTTCTTGATTCTAAGTACAATTTTCTTGCCATAGTATCATAGTGTCCACCTCCTTTATCTCTAATGGGAGCAGAGGGAAAGGAGGAAGGAAATCTACCTGTAGATGAGTTAGAGGCATAGAGATTTCCAGGACACCCGGCTTCTTCCCTGTAATTTATAGATGTGTGAGCAGGATGATGGGCTCATTACTTACATCCTGTAATTCAAAAAAATGCAGCTGCTGGAGAAAGATCAGCGAGAGTTATAAAAATATGTACATTTGATGGAGTATATTTATATGTTTGTAAATACAGTATGTTATTGCTCAGTGTTATTATATATCTATCATCTTTCTTCAGGTTATTGGAAACATAAAAAACTTTAAAGCACTAAAAAATACAAAGAACGATAAGTCACCAAGGCAAGTATATCTTCACTGGGATGATTTTATGTCTGAAGAAGTTTATACCTTCAGAAGATAAAGGCCCTGCCTGGGCAGGAAGGGAGGGGCAAATCAGAGGTGTTGCTGGTAGATGGTTCCCGTAGATGCTTGGCCACATTCTGATCATTTTCTCTACATTGTGCTATGCCTGAAGGTTGTAAACAATATTATCTATTAACCAATAGAGACCTGATCAAATAGGAATGACATTCACAAACTAAGGCCTGCCTCAAAAAAGGTAATTGAGGCAAAGCAAGTCCTAGAAACCCTATAAAGCCTGATTGAAAGAACTGGGAAGTTTATTCTGGAGAAGAGAAAGTTTTGAAGGGGATTTGACTGTTGTTGTAAGGTATTTAAAGAACTGTCATATGAAAGGCAGATTATATTTGTTCTGATTGGCCATGGAAGACAAAACTAGGGCTAATGTATGAAAACTGACTGGAGGAAGATTTTAAGAAAAACTTTCTAATAACTAAAGCTGCCCCAAAAAGGAATAACCTGTTCTATAAGTAATACTTGCCTCCTTCCTGGAGGTCTTCAAGTGCAACCTGTGTGAACATTTGTTGGAGGTGTTGTAGAAAAGAATCCCAGTCAGATAGTTTGAACTAGATGGCCTATGAGGTCCCTTTAAACTCTTTCTTTCTGTTTTGTTTTGTTTTTAAATAATGGAGGGAGAGAAGGGGAATGTCCACATATAGAATCCACTCCGTACTCTCTATCCACCCTCCTTTTATTTGTACTCACATTCTGAGGTTCCTAAAGGAATGATTGCTATTTACCTCCCTCAAGGTTTTAATGGCAACCGAAAAGGGTTAGATTTCCCTCACTATAGTTCCTGAGCTACTAATGGTATACTTCCATTAACAATTATTCTAATCAGCCTTTACAAAAAATATTTAATAGCAGGTACAGAAAGTACAATTGGTGGAATGCATTCATTCTCAAACTGGGGGTACATATATCCCTTTCACATACAAGCTCCCAGGGAGAGTGGGTTCAAACTTGAAATATAAATTTGATGAGATACATGGTGCAAAACGGTATCTTTCAAATTCTGGCACCAGTATCGCTTTTGACCATTATGGAGTACTAACAAAGTTCCACTTAAATATAGTTCTCTGTCTAGAAATCCAAGATTCTGTACCTCTGTTGAGGCTATTGATTTTGCTTCATTTTTTGAGTCAAATTCCCTGAAGTCTCTGCCATCCTTAAGTGTGTGTGTGTGTGCGTGTGTGTGTGTGTGTGTGTGTGTGTGTTTTACTTCTATCTACAGCTACTTCCACTGTCATTTTCCAGTACCATTCCAGGGGCCATTGCTCCTACCTCTGATCATCAGTGGGACCTCTGATGGGGTAGGTCTGGATCTCTAAAATTAATAAGGTCACCTGGAAACTTCCATTTCAGAATGCTCATTTACCCAAGATCATGATTAAATCAATAATATAGCAACAGAGGCAGTCATATACTTAAGCCACAGTGACTGCACAGGAGCTAGGGCTGATATTCTGTCTCCATCTAACTCTTCCAATCAGCTCAAACAAGTATTTCCTTGCTTACAAGTGAAAAATAAACAGAATCTCTTTGATATGTAAAGGTCTTTATAATTTCTGGGACATCCTTATTCCAACTACTCCTCATATGAACAAATCAGATCCCCAAGCAAGGCTCTTTCCATTAGGTTTCTGAAGAGTTGGTGATATTTTTTGCCATTATCTTGAGTCATCATTGTGATATATTTGCTCCATTATGATAATCAATGATTAACCCTTTTTACCACTTAACCAATTAACATCAATGAGCTTTTACAAAGGCATATTTACTGAGAATATATAGAAAGAAAAAAACTGCAAACATTCTTCCTAAACCAGTTTGGTCCCTAGGTAAAATAGATACAAATTTAAAACACATTAGACAAAACATTTTCCCCACCAAGTTCACTTGAAAATGAAGACTAGTTCATGGATGAGTAATTCACTCTTGTAGAACCTAGCATCTTGGCTATTAATGGTATTAATAATACATTGATGGACTGGATCACTCCTCAGGGCTATACTATTGGACCACAAACTGGCCTGGACTCTGACTTCTGCATCTCTGATTGCTTGTTCTCCCAAACTTTCCAGAGCACAAGATCAGAGTCCAGTACAGTTATTTCTTTCCCTAAGATATAGAAGCAATAGCAGGGTAATACACTCATGGACCACACAAAGCCCAGGTGAGGAGACAAGGACCAGAGCCCTCTCTCCCCACTCAGGGTCTCTTGACAGTCCCTGTCTACTCACTCAAACACAGCCAGGTTGGAAAGAAAAAAATGCTTTGGCTGGTACCAAGATGCATTCCCAGCTCCAGCTCAGCAGAACTTTTGAAGACTCTTCTTTATATAGTATGCAAAACAGAAAGAATGCCAGTGAATGCTCTGAAATGAACATAGAGATGGAATCAACAGAGCATCTTGGGTAAGCTCATAAAGACTAGGCTCATTGGCCAGTCCTGCACCACTGATTACAAATGCATATTCACTCCTGTCTTAGAAACTCCTGAGTCATCAGTTCTACAAACAATTAGAAGATTTTTGTTGTTGTTATTGTACAGATGGCTGGAAATCAATTCCACCTGAGATTCCTCATTGTCATGTAGACTGAAACAAGGTTACAAGTCCCTATACATACTTCAATAACTGGCCCTCCTAGGCTAGTTCACATGTACTACATATGTGAAGGATTGATAAGCAGCAGTTTCATTCTAGGTATTAGAAAAATTAGCAAGCTATGATCTAAGAATTGGAACACTTGGATTCTAATTCTTAATCCATTACTCAGTGTGACTTGGGGCAAGTTATTTTTCCTTCTCTTGGGTTCCTAGGATGTCTAATTAAAATGCTGACTTCTGAGATCTTTTCCAATTCTAGATCTCTAATCATGTAATCCTATGTACAAATAATTTCCTTTAGATATCTTTCTCCTGAAAAGTCTTGTCTCCCTTCCAATGAGCCCTATATGCCCCCTTCTTATTATTCAAATAGCTCTCAATATCCACTATGATTCTCAATGATTACTTAGGTGTTAGCTTATGGTGACTTACGGTAGAACCTGTTTCAAGAATATTTGTACTATAATATAATAATATCTCTGGAGCCAAATGGGACTTTTCTCTCTGAATACTGCATGTACTCTAACATCTTGCTGTTTTTCTCATACAATCCTATTTCTGTATTGCCTTCTCTTCCACTTTTCACCTTTTGAATTCCTGAAACTGTCCATTAAAGCCCAAGTAAAATATCACTTCCTTCATGAAATTTTCTCTGATTCACTCAGTAAGTAGACTTTCCTCTTTAAACCTCATATAGCACCTGAGGTTCTTTCTTTCATATGACCCTCCAGAAGAGCTACCACAGGTTGAAAATAATTTGTTAATCAATAGCCTCTCAAAACCATAGCTCACAAGACCCCGCAAATGTGCTTTACTTTTGCATGTGTTGGTTTCAACAAAATTTCAAGCAGCACAAAAAATGGAGGGACAGGAAGATTTCTCCCAGGGGCTATAGTTTCCCACAAATTACCATGCTGCTTTTAGGAGGCAATATACATTCAGAGAACACATATGACTGCAGATTGTTCATGAAGGGCAAAGGTAAGGAAAGCATGTGGCAGGAATAACCCACAAATTCAATGTTCTAGAGCTGTCGCAATTGTCTGGTAATTCTATCATGATCTCCCTGATGCTCTGTTCTGGACATCAGTTCTCTAGTCTCCACTGGATGCATAAATGCTGATAAAATGATCATTGCTAGGTGTTGCTCCTTGGTGGAATCTTGTAGACTCCATTTCTTTAGGGCTATGTGCTGCCTGTCTTAGTTCCTTTATGCTATGATGCAGTGACTAGAAAGTCCCTCCTTGCTCTTTGTGGGTGGTCAAAGGGTCTTAATCATTATATCAAAGTAAGAGGTTTTTCCAGGCTAATATTAAGCTTTTTCTTTTAAGACTCTTTGTCCAAAACTGATACGTCCCAGACAACCATCTGATTTAAGGATAAAAATTTCTTAGAATTCCTGTTAACCTCTTATGAAAATCTTCTGTTCTTGAGCAAAAACAGGGACTTGCTTGAACTCTCCCTCAAACCCTTCCAAGTACCTGTAAAAATGACTCTAAACAAATTCTGGAGCTGCAGAACCCATAGAATGACAATGTGAGGCAAATCTCCAGCATAAGGCACTCTGGAACATCAATGGGAAGAATCTATTGGGCTGGACTAAGAGTGGAGCACAGTCTAGTACAGGTTGTACCTGCACAGACAGGGCTTTAGCAGGCCTCTGAGGGACTGAATCACAGGCAACTGACCCTAAAATGCAGAGGACAACTTAGATGATCAGTGAAAAATACCCTGTCAGATCTGTGTGAAAGAGTAGTATGGTCTGGCCCCAGGCCCAGGGTGGTAGAGGGGGTGATGGAGCCTGCAGCAGCAGGGGCAGTGGCTGT
>CM053769.1:337699677-337715677 GCA_028658325.1 Potorous gilbertii | reverse complement strand
CAATGAGGAGAAGAATGCCTTTAAATGTACAACTGGCCAAATGGAAAAGGAGGTCCAAAAAGTTACTGAAGAAAATAATTCCCTAAAAATTAGAATGGAGCAGATGAAAGCTAATGACTTCATGAAAAATCAAGAAATTATAAAACAAAATCAAAAGAATGAAAAAATAGAAGACAATGTGAAATAGGTCACTGGATAAATAACTGACCTAGAAAATAGATCCGGGAGAGACCATTTAAAGGCTAGACATTATCTTTCAAGAAATTATCAAGGAAAACTATCCTGAAATTCAGGAACTAGAAGATAAAATAGAAATGGAAAGAATCCACCTATCACCTCCTGAAAGAGATACCAAAAGGAAAACTAGTAATATTGTAGCCAAATTCCAGAGTTCTAGGTCAAGGAGAAAATATTACAAGCAGCCAGAAAGAAACAATCCAAATATTATGGAAATACAATCAGGATAACACAAGATCTAGTAACTTTTACATCAAGGGACAAAGGGCTTAGAATATGATATTCCAGAGGGCCAAAGGAGCTAGCATTAAAACCAAGAATCACCTACTTAGAAAAACCCAGTATAGCACTTCATGGGGAAAATGGTCATTTAATGAAATAGAGGCCTTTCAAACAGTCTTGATGAAAAGACCAGAGCTGAATTGAAATTTTGATTTTCGGATGCAAGAATCAAGAGAAGCATGAAAAGGTAAACAGGAAAGAGAAGTCATAAGGGACTTACTAAAGTTGAACTGTTTACATTCCCACATGGAAAGAAAGCATTTGCAACCCTTGAGAATTTTCTCAGTATTAGGGTAGTTGGGAGGATTATATACATAGAGAGAGGGCACAGGGTGGGTTGAATAGGAAGGGATGATACCTAATAAAATAAAATTAAGGGGTGAGAGAGGGATATATTGGGAGGAGAAAGGGAAAATAGAATGGGGTAAATTATCTCTCACATAAAAGACAAGGAAAAGCTTTTACAATGGAAGGAAAGAAGGGGTAGGTGACAGAGAAAGAGTGAACCTTATTCTCATCACATTTGGCTTAAGGAGGGAATAATACATATTTTCAACTGGATACAAAAAATCTATCTTCCCCTACAGAAAAGTGGGATGGAAGGGGGTAAAGAGGGACAGGAGGGATGATAGAAGGGAAGGCAAATGAGAAGAGGGAGCAATTAAAAGTAGATAATTTTGAGGAGAAACAAGGTCAAAAGAGAGAATAGAATAAATGGGTGGTGGGATAGGATGGAGGGAAATATAGTTAGTCTTTCACAACATGAATGTTATGGAAGTGTTTTTCATGATTACATATATATAACCTATATCAAATTGCTTGCCTTCTCAATGGAGCTGGTTGGGGAGGGAAGAAAGGAGAGAAGATGGAACTCAAAGTTTTTAAAACAAATATTAAAAATTGCTTTTATATGCAACTGGGAAATAAGATATAAGGCAATACATAAAATAGAGAAGGGAATAAGAGAAAAGATGTGTGATAGAAGGAAAGGAAGAATGAGGGAAGGGGTAATCAGAATGCATGCTATCTTGGCATGGGGGGAGGGGATGGATGAGGAGAAAATTTGGAATTCAAAATCTTGCAGAAATGAATGCTGAAAACTAAAAAATAATTAATTAATTAAAAGAAGATGAAAATAAAAAAGAGAATCTTGTGCTCCTGAAACATGTCAGGGGGATTTGCCAAAGAAACTCCATAGGACACATGTGAAAATTGAGCTATGAAGTTAACTGCACTCTAAAGAGTATCACCAACTTGGCATGCAAATGAATTTGGCCTAAACAAAAGCTAAGGAAAAGAGGCATAGTTACTTTTCTTCTATCCTGTTGACCCACATTCCAAGATTTATGATGCATACATTAGCAGTGAAATCCCCTGATCATTTTGTTGTATTTTGTCTAGTAGAAACCTCATCGTCTCCCTACACTCACATTGGACTTCATTTTGTAATGCTATGATGCACTTATTATATCATATTGTATATCTTAATTCATGTGCTTGTGTCTTAACTCCCTACTAAATATAAAATCCATAATCTTAGAGACTATGTCTTATCTAAGTTATTTCTTATTCAGAAATTAGCATAGTGTTCTATACTTCAATAAGTACTTCCTGTATACAGTAGGTATTTAACAAATGTATTGTGATTGAATGGATCATTAATCAATGATAAAGAATTCAGGAAAAAAATGAAAAACTTCAACATTTTCAGAAATGAACCTGTAATGGAAGAATAGCAGGTATGTGTAAACTAGAAACCCTGCCCATTTCTCCTCCAGTCTCCCCATTCCCTTTACTTAGGCTGACCTGTCACTAAGAGCAAGGATCAAGATATGTATCAGTGACCACAACTCTATGGAATGAAATAACGATTGGAGTACCAAGCATAAGGTATAATCAATAGTATGGATGTGATTTTCAAGTGAAATTAAAGATTTTTAAAATATAGATTTTCTTTTTCTGTTCCTTTTCTCTTCAATATCTTGGTTTCATATTTCTATTCCTCAGCCTAAAACTAGAATAGAACTAATCATTTGGGTCAGGTTTCCTTTGGACTAATGTAGTTTGGCGTTTAATGAGTAGGCTTAAGTCAACTTCAGAACTTACTAGGTGTGTAACATGTGACAAACTATTGAATTCCTTAGAATCTCATTTTCTTCATCTGTGTAATGAAAGGGTAGGACCAGGGCCAGGTGCTATCTAAGGCTCCTTCCAGCTCTAACATTCTGTGATCTAAAGGAGCCCCTTAAGCTCTGACATTTTAGCAATCTTAGAGTCCTTTCCCAGGGGGCTACCCGTTAGTTTTTGGACATAAAATAAGAGGACCTAAATTTATATTCCAGCTTTGGATTTCCTAGCTATGTGATCATCAGCAAGTTAATTAACTTTTCTTAGCCTCAGATTTTCTCATTTTAAATTAGGAATAATTATACTTTCCCTATCTACCCCATATAGAGTGCTGTGGGAGAAGTATTTTGTTAGTCACCTTGTATTTATTAAATGCCTACTGTGTGCCAGGTTGTGATAAGCACTGGGGATAAAAAGAAAGGCAAAAAACAAGTCACTGCTCTCAAGGGGCTCACAGTCTAAATGGGAGAATATATGCAACAACTATGTAGAAACAAGATACATGCAGAAAAAATTGCTGGGGGTGGGAAGGTGTATCAGTGGGAAGGCAGTAAAATTAAGGAGGACTGGGAAAGACTTTCTATAGAAGGTAGAATTTTGGCTAAAACTTAAAGCCAAGGAAGCCAGGAGGTAAAGATGAGGAGGAAGAGTTCACACGTGGGAGACAGCCAGTGAAAAAAGATCAGAGTCTAGAAGTAGAGTGCTCCAAGGTAATGAACAGCAAGGAGACCAGTGTCATTGGATCACGGTACTTGGCAGGGAGTAACGTTTAAGAAGACTGGAAAAGTTGCAAAGGCAAATTTATGAATTTATTTGGAATTCAAAATCTTGCAGAATCTCTATTAAACAAACAGAGGATTTTATATTTGATCCTAGAAGTAATAGGAAGCCAATGGAGTTTATTGAATAGCGGAGGGGAAGTAGTAACATGATCAGACCCATGCTTTGACAACTGAAGGGAAGATGAATTCTAGAGGGTAAAAAATGAGTCAGGCAGACTCACCATCAAGCTATTGCAGTGGTCTGATATGAAAAGATAAGGGTTTACACAAAGGTTGTGGCAGTCAGAGAGGGCATTTGAGAGATGTTGCAAAGGTATAAATGACAAAGTTTGTCAACAAATTGAATATGGGAAGAGGCAGAGAGAGTGAGGAGTCAAGTCTGATACCCGAGTTGCAAATCTGAGTGATTAAGAGAATGATAGCACCCTCAAAAAAGTAATTAGGAAGAAAGGAAAGTTTGGAAATGTTGAGTTTAAGATGTCTATGTGACATCCACTGCAAGGTTTCTAATAAGCAGCTGTAAGAGTGGAGTCAGGAGAGAGCATAGAGCTGGACAAATAGATCTGAGAGTCATTCTCATAGAGATGATAATTAAAATTATGGGAGATGATAAACCCACTATGTGAAAAAGTATGAAAGAAGAAGAGGACCCAGGACAGAGCCCTGGGAATCACCTATGGTTAACAGACATGACCTGGATGAAAATCTAGCAAAGGGCAACCCAACAAGTAGAAGACTCAGGAGAGAGTAGCATCATGAAAACTTAAAGAAAAGAAAGTATCCAAAAGAAGAGTGTGACCAATAGTATCAAAGGCTGCAGGGAGGTCAAGGAGAGAATTGAGAAAGGGCCGTTAGATTTGGCAATTAAGTGATCAGTAGTAATTTGAGAGAGAAACTTCAGTTGCATAATGAGGTCAGAAGCCCAAAGGCAAAAAGAGAAAAAGGAAAAGAAGTACCTATTATAGATGTTCTCTATAAAGAGATTAGCCACAAAAGGGAGATGTGTGAAAGGACACTTTTGTCTACTTTAAAGCACTACTAGGTGGATTTCAGAAAAACCTGGAAAGATTTGCATGAACTGATGCTAAGTAAAGTGAGCAGAACCAGGAAAACATTGTACACAGTAACAGCGGCATTGTGCCGTGATCTTTGATAGACTTGGCTCTTCTTATGCAACACAATGATTCAAGACAATTCCAAAAGACTCATGATGGAAAATGCTATCCACCTCCACAGAAAGAACTATGAAGCCTGAATGAAGATTGAAGCATACTATTTTTACTTTGTGTGTGTGAGTGTGTGTGTGTGTGTGTGTGTGTTTTCTTTCTTCTAGTTTTCCGTTTTGTTCCAATTGTTTCACAACATGACTAATGTGTTTAATGTGGTTGTACATGTATAACCTCTAAAAGAAGTGCTATGAAAATGGAAGCTAGTATATCACATAATGACTACCACTGAAGTACTTCTGTGATGCCTTAATAAGGCGACTTGACTCTGGGTCTTGAAGTTTCTGGAGGCACCTTGATGGCACAGTGAATAGAATACTAGACTTGAAGTTATGAAGACCTGAGTTCAAATCCTGCCTCAAACACATAAGAGCTATGTGATCCTGGTCCAGGCATTTAAGCTCTCTAAGCCTCAGTTTCCTCATCTGTAAAATATGGATAAAAATAGCACCTACCTCTCAGTGTTGTCAGGATCAAAGGAGGCAATGTGTGTACAATGCTTTATATACTTTAAAGTGCTATATAACTGTTAGTAGTCATTGAAGGCCCTGTCAGTAGAATACAAGTTCTAGGAGGAATCAGAAGGCTCGAAATCTTCAAATACCAGACTAGATTCTCCTGCCTGAGCATTCACTTAGCCACATTTAGAGATATTCATCCCTCAGTTAGTGAAAAGCTGATGATTTTTCTGCCATAGTTCACTCTAGAAGATCTGTGTTCAACTCCCACTTTTAACACATTCTGGCTATGTGATTATAGACAAATTACAAACCCCCAGGACTCTGAACAACTCTCTGATGCTATCACTGGCAGAGGAGGTGCTGATCTACATTGGTAGAGTGACTTTCCTTATCCCATGAATTACCTATGACAATGAAATTACAGAGCTAGTCCTTATCCAGCAACTCTAGAAGAACGATCCATGAGAAAAATTGCAATCTGCGTTGGTGGAGGTAGTATCCACCTTACTAAAATAATACTTCTTTGAAACATTGGACTAGTACCCATGATGACTGGGGAGCAATGTATTCAGTGATAGATGTTTTCTCTTAAAGATAATACCTAGCATCTAATCCTTTCCAACGAATTCATCATCCTGTCCAATCCAATCCACTGAGCCATAGAACAGGTGTTAATAATATCATTCCCACCCCTCCCCATTTCTATACTCCTTTATGTTTTACAAAAACAAAATACTAATATCAGCCTTGTGAAGTAGACTAATCAGGTAGGCATCTCCATTTTACAGACAAAGCAATCAAGGCTCTGAGGTAAATCAGCTTGCCCAATATATGGAATAAGTGGAAAGAAAATGGCAACTAAATTTAAGCCTCCACTCCTCCAATCTAGGGTATCCTAGCCCCGCCTCCAGTACCCCACTTCTTGCCCTCCCAAAGAAAAGTGGAAATCAAATTGTTTTGGAAAGTTGCTAATTACCATAATCACTTGGGAAAAGTGCAAGCAGGTTTCACTAAGAGAAGCATGGCTCCTGCTTGTTCATTTCCCCTGTCTGTCTCCCCAGAAAATATTCACCAGCTATCACAGCATCAAATGAATTTCCAACCCGTGTCATATTATTTACCAAACCTTTCACACAGCTCCCAACGCTGGGACTTCGAGTGATAATAAACTCTATTCTGACATATCAACGGCTCAAGAAAATTTTCTGCTGCAATTTTCAATACAGAATGAAACCCCCTTGCTAGAGTTAGGGCCGGGAGAATCCATTCAGAGAGGAATGATTCCAGGTAGTTTATGAGTTGAAAAAATGCAAAAGGCATTGAGAGGACTTATGCACCTGCACAAATGAGTCCTATTTTGTAATACCCATAATCTACAAGGCTTAATGTACACCCTTCGTCAGGTCAATAAATAGGGAGGCAGTTAATCAGCCCCTAGTTATTCCCAGCACAGACTCTGAACCTTAGGAAGGATTCATCGTAAATAGAACCCTTTGAAGTGTGGCTGGCATTTTTTACACAATCATGCTTGGAGGTAGTGCAACATGGTAGACAGAGTATTGGGCTTGGGATCAGGAAGATTCAAGTTCAAATACTTCCTCATATGCTTAGGAAGTGTATGACAATGAGCAAGTCACTGAATTTTTAGCCTCAATTTCCTCCTCAAAATGGGGCTCACATACCTCCCTCAGGTGGTTGTCATGAAGCTTAAAGGAAATGATGAGGAGAGAAGTTACTGGAAATTTTTAAATCACGCCCACATATGTGTGCATATATGTATGAATGTGTGTATATACATATATGTGTATATATGTACATGTGATTTCATGAATATAAGGGACTCCAAAAAAGTAAATTTCCTCTACAAATGTGTATCAATAACTCTTCTGCAACTTACAGTCCCAAAGAGTGTCCTGGGGCCCAGAGAGGTTGGTTGTATGACTTGTACAGAGTCACACAGCTGGTGTGTGTCACAAGCATTACTTGAACATAGGTTTTCATAACTCTAAGGCAAGCTCTTTATCCACTACACCACACAGCTGTACAAAATGTCCAACCTACATTTTTTAATGCACTCTATAGTTCAGTCAAACCAATCTTCTTCCTATTCTTTACATACCACTTTCTATTTCCAACCTTCATGTCTTCTTACAAGGCTGTTCTACACCTAGACTCTATTCCTTTTATCTCTCTTTTAATCCCTAGTTTCCTTTAATGCTCAGCTCAAGCACTACTTCTTGCTTGAGGCATTTTCTAATCTCTCTCCACCTAGTTTCTAGTGCCTTTCTCTCCTAATTTCCACACATTTTATTTATGATATGTTTACATATATATGTAAATGTGTATGTGTGTTTATATGTATACATCTGTGCCCACAACAAGATACAAGTTCCTTAAAGACGAAGAGAGTTTCATTTTTTTCTATTATCATCTCATAACACATATTATATAATATGTAGGCACATATTATACAATAAGATGATTAGTTATTGGAGTATAAAATGAATGTACCAAATACAATGTCCTTAAGAACCCCTATATCTCTTTGTTTCAGAATGAAGACATTCTGGATTGTCTTAAGCATCTCTTTTCACAATAGGAATATTCTTTAAAACGTTCATAAGATCCAGAACTAGAACTTGGAAATCACATAGTGCAATACCATCATTTTAAAAATAAGGAAACTAAGGACCATCCTGAGAAAAGAAATGAGAATCCAGATCACATAGGCTATATTTGACAGAGGTGGAGAGATGAGCTTGTTGGCCTAACATAAGGACTCTCTCCCTTGTCATCATTGCCTTTTCTACCTTGGGTGTCTCCAATTAAATCACATGGGTGTCTCCAGTTAAGCCCCACAAAAGTGAGTGCCATATGGTCTCTTTGTGACCTTTTCTTTGAAGGACCAAATTAAAGGGTTGATTTATTTTAATAATCTATGGTTCTACAAAACCCTTTAGTTCCCAGAATAGACCTTGGCATCACTTTTGTGTTCAATGATCTTTGGTGTGCAGCCATGATCCTGACCCAATCACTTACCAGTTGGATGACCTTGACCAAGTGATTTTGTATCACTGTAACTCAGTATCCTGAAAAATGGAGATAATAACACCAGTCCTAATCACTTTGATTTCTAAAATTGATGTCTCTAGAATTGAAAGAGAAAATAACCAATATGCAAATGTTAACCATAATTATTGTTAGTGTAGAGAAACAAATTATGCCTTTCTGTATCCTGTAGGAAATGCTAAGTTGTACTTAGGTTTGAAGACAATAATCCAATTCAATAAACATTTATTAAACACCTACTATATGCCAGATGATAAGGTCCAGAGATACAAAAAGAGGCATACAAACAAAGCAAGCCAAACATAGGATAAATGGGAAAAAATTAACAAGGAAGGGATCAGAATTAAAGGGGTTTAGGAACTGTGAAAGGCTTAGCTATTCTGATCAGTACAATGATCCACGACAATTTTGAAGGACTTACGATGAAAAATGTTATCCAGCTCCAGGAAGATAACTAATAAATATAGACTGAAGCATATTTTTTTTTCATTTTCATGATTTTTCATGCTTTTTTTTTTTTGCAATGTGGCTAATGTGGAAATGTGTTTTGCATGATTTTACATGTATATTTGATATCACATTGCTTGCCTTTTTGGTGGGTGGAGAGAGGCAAGAAGATAAGAGAGAATTCAGAATTCAAAATGTTTATTTTAATATATTTTTAAAAGAGATATTGAGGAAGGCTTCTGTAGCAGGTGGGATTTTAGTTGGGATCGAAAGGAAACCAGGAAGTCCTGTTGCAAAAGTGGAGGAGGAGAATATTACTTGTAAAGGTGGGGAACTAAGGGTATTGAAAATGGTAAATACAGTAAGGATTAATAGATACATTGTGGAATTAGTAGAATTCCTTTTTCTCTTCTCTTTTTATTCTTTTGCTATAAGAAGGGATGGCTCTCTGGGTAATGGAGCGGGGACAAATTTAGGAATTTAGGTGATGTAAAAGCAAAAGATATCTCTAAAAATCTGAAGTTTTAAAAATAAGATATTTTTAAAGCTCAGGTATGTGGGCTGGCAGCAGATGGCAAAGAGGAGAAGAAAGATTTTCTTCAGCAATTCTGTATAATGGAGAAATGAGTGTTGTGGTGAAAAATAAATGAGGATTTCAGTCATCAGTGGGAAGAGATATTTAGGATGCTGGGGGTTGGGGAAGAACAGGGTCTCCTTCACAGAAACACTGACATCAGATAAAAGAATACCTTCTTTTCATATGAGGAAGGTCATTCTAGGATCTAACATAACAAAAATGTTATTTTTTCACCCCTGACCCTGAACCCAAATGGGAGGCTGTACCCCATACCATAATAACTTTCATAACAGAGAAGTCAGAGGGTTTGGGAACCAACAGTTTTCTGAGGTTTGTTGATTTGATTTCAACATTGATATCCCTGCTTCTTGGTCCAGTACATCAACATCTTTCTCAATAATGTATCTATTACTCATATCTATGTCATCTTGTTATTCTGAAGAGTAAAGGGGAGAGAAGGCAGATCCAGAGAGGTTGAGAAGAAAAAATTGATAAAAGCAACAGAAAAAAGCCATTCTGCTACTCATTTGTTGCCTTAGACAAGTCACTTTGGTGGAGGAAGGTGCTCAGTTTCCACCTTTGTACAATGAATGGGGTTATATTAGATCTCCCAAGACTAAATTTTAAAATTTAGAAGAGACCTTTGGTCCAACCCACATTGGACCAAGGATCCTTCTACACCATACCAGACAAGTGGCCATCCAGCCTGTGCTTAAAGACCTCCCATGAGGGGAAGCCCATCATCTTCCCAAACAACTCCTATTTTTTGGACAGCTCTAATTAAGAAGTTTTTCCTGACATCAAATTTAAATATGTCTCTGTTCAGCTTGCACCCATTGTTCCTGGGCCCTTTGGAGCTGAAAAAAGCAGCGATAATAGTCTTTCATACATCATCCCCAAAAGCCTTCTCTTCTTCAGAACTAATATTAATATTCCTTTTAAATGCAACTCATATGGCATGACCTCAATGCCATTCAAGCATCCTGATTCCCTTAGATGCTCTCCCCACCAATGTGCTTCCTAAAATATGGGCACCTAAAACTGAACACTATCCTCCAGATAGGGTCTGACCACGGAAAAATGTCAGGATGACCAATTCCCTTCTTGTGTCCATTATACCTTTCTTACATAGCTTAAATTTGCATTTATGTGTATGCATTTTTAAATTTTAGCTGACAGACTGGTTCTTCATATTAACTTGCAGTCCATCAAAACTCCCATATCTTCTTCAGATTAATTGTTATTTATCCATGCCTTCTCCATCTTGTGTTTGTATAGTTGATTTTTTGAACCCTGTGTAAGACTTAACATATATCTTTATTAAGATTTCGTTTTGTTGAGTCACTTCTAGTTCTAACATCCTGCAACTGAAGGTTCCCTCCAGTGTTATTAGTCTATGATCTTAGGTCCTTTTCAGCTCTAACATTCCCTGTTCTAACATTTTTGTTTATTTTTCTTTTACATTCTGTGTTCTAAGGACCCTTCCTTGTTCAAATTTCTGTTTTCTCATTTCCAACATGTGTCCTAAGATTCTAACAATTCTATGTTGCTATGACAGGTAATCAGTGTCTCCAGGGCTACATCTGAATGGCCTGTTGTAGAAAGGGGTTTATGAAACAGAGAGAGCTCTGCTAAGTCTGTGAACCTTTGAATCTAGGGCAAGGAATCAGAGCAGAAACAAAGGGGGGACCATTTCTGAGCTGGGGAGGGCAGGGTTCAGAGTTTGAGAACGTCCTTTGTCAACATCCTTCCATCTCCCTGAGCACCAAGTCAAGTCAAAGCAGAGGAAGAAATACAAAAGTGCCCGAGCGACCTCCTCAAGGGGCAGGTCTCCATGCCGTGTGTGCTGTGAATATCTACATCCCTCTGTTTCCCTCATGGGCATTCCCGTTCGTTGGAAATCTGGCCCTAAAGAGGATAAGCAGAGAGGGCAGGCTTACCAATTTAGTGTGGGGTAATGGAAAGAATAACAGATTAGGAATCAGAAGGCAAGTTTAAATCCCCTCTCTGCTACTTACCCCGGTGCTCCTAGGCGGCTTACAGCCCTTCTCTGGGTCCTCAAAGGAGGGGGTTAGACTAAATGTCTCTAAGGTTCCTTCTAGCTTTGAGTCATGTGGTCTTAATGGAGTTCTCCTGGATAGCTTCGTGGAGCTGGGAAAAGGGAGTCAGTATGGGCAGTTTTGTGCTTTCCAAGGATCAGAGGAAGAATCTGGGGAGATAAAGAGGGGGGATTTCTAGATTTCAATGCATGGGTAGGGTGACATTTTTAATAAGCTTTCTTTTTGTGTTTATATTTTAATGCTGCTTAGTTATACTCTCCATGGAATGCCTCTCTGTCTCTCCCTGTCTCTGTCTCTGTCTCTCTCTCTGTCTCCATCTCTCTCTCTGTCTCTGTCTCTCTCTCTCTCTCTCTGCTCTCTGTCTCTCTCTGTCTCTCTCTGTCTCTCTGTCTCTCTCTGTCTCTCCCTCCCTCCTTCTGTCCCTTTGTCTCTCTCTCCCCCCCATTCTTTTTCTACTCTTTATCTCCACCTCCTCTCCTTTCCCCCTCCAAATCTCCTGTTCCTCTCCTGTAGGAAAAAGGACTCATCACATTAGAAAAAGGAGGAGCAGAGCAGGTGGTACCATTCCCCAAAGAATTTTTGGGGAGGGAAACAGAGGAAAGAACAAAGGACTGTTTATGTAAACAAGATTGAGCTGTCAGGAGCTCCTATGCAGTCTGATTCGGTTTCTGAGAGCTAAACTATTGGCCCTGTCTCTGCATCAGAAGATTTACTGCCAAAGGAATCTCTGTTGGGTTGATGAAGACATCATTCAGCCTGAGGCCTAACAGGCCCAAAGCATGAAGTTGGGTCCAGCATTCTGTGTTGCAGCCTATGTGTAGAGATTGACCTATTTGCAAACTGCCTATTTGAACCCTCCCAAACACAAAGAGAAGCTTAGTTCAGAGCTTTAAAACCAGCACTGTCCTGTCAGATGCCTTATCATAGAATATAATGGATTCTTAACTTTCCAAAGCTCTCATAGTAGGGAATAAGCTCTGGCAGGGCAAGCATGCCTTTGAGAGGGCTAAATGACAAGCTGTCTGTCATGTGAGGAACAGGAAGGTGAAGGATATAACATCTCACCAGAAGTTTGACCACAAGGGAATGATTCTGTTGGTGATAGAAATGGTGAGGACTGTGACAATAATAACTAAAGTGAAACTGATAATTTTCAAAAGAAATATTTATTGTAATTTAAAGTCTCAAGTTGAAAAATATTGCCTTTTAATACATTTTATTGTTTTAAAAATATTTTATGAATAATTATTATTAATTAATAATCTGTCCCACCTACTACACACACACACACACACACACATACACACACACACGCCAAATTTCAAAGTTTATATATACATAAACTAGTAAAATAAATGACTCTTTCTGTTCATCACCTCTCTGGCAGGAAGTGTGTCATATTTCATATTCATTCTTTTGACTCATGTTTTATCATTGTTTGGAGCAGAGTTTTAAATTTTTCAAATTTCCTCTTCTTAAAATGTTATCATTATATAAATGGTTCCCTTATTTCTATTCTCTTCATTTTGCATCAGTTCATAGAGGACTTTCCAAGTTCTTCTAAAATTTTCCATTTCATCATTTCTTTTGACACAAAAATATCTCGTTATACTCATGCAGTAGTTTGTCTAGCCATTCCTCACTGGGGCTTCTTTAGCCATCATTTTAAAATTTGGCCATTGTAATTTATAATAAAATTATATGTAATATAATAAAATAATAAAATTTAGCCATAATAATGACTAGCATTTATTTATTTAGCTTTAAAATTTGAAAATATCTCATTTTATCCTCACAATAACCTAGGGGCATATTGTGGGCCTTATTTTACAGCTACAGACCTGAAGGATAAAGAGGCTAAGGACAATATTATCCTATTTGACGCTCACAATGTCGCTGGGAAATAAGTACTATTATTATTCCCATTTCCCAGAATGAGAAAACAGAGACATAGAGCTTAAATGACTTGCCCAGGGTAACAGAGCTATCAAGTGTCTAAGGCAGAATTTGAATGCAGTTTTTTCTGCCTCCATGCCCAACACTTTAGTCATATTGTCATAATTATTAATACTTTCATCATCATTATTATGCCTAACTAATTAATGCATCTTGATAGGGGCAGTCTCTTACCCCTTCATTTATTCAGCAGGCAACTATTAAATGCCTACTGTATGTCCACACTAGGAATACAAAAATAAAAATGAAACAATCCCTAACCTCAAGGAACTTGTGTTCTATTGAATTCTTCTTGTTATGGGAATATCAATTATTATAACACTTAAAATGGTAACTATGAGCTCAATAGTCAATCTAATGAGGAACATAGCTACTCAAAAGAATTTGAGATGACCATAGATCTTGAGTAGAGGTTCTTAACATGAGGTCTATGTTTTTTTTTATAATGATTTTTTTATTTTTAAAAATTTATTTATTTCAGTTTTAAACATTTACTTCCACATAATTTTGAATTTCAAATTTTCTCCTCCTCTCCCCACTCCCCACACCCTAGGGCAGTGTGTATTTTGATTACCCTGTCCTCCAATCTGCCATCCCTTCTATCACTGCCCCCATCCCCTTCCCTTCTATTTTCCTGTAGGGCAAGATAGATTTCTATATCCCATTACCTATATATCTTATTTCCTAGCTGAATGTAAAAACAGTTTTTAATATTCATTTTTAAAGCTTTGAGTTCCACATTCTCTCCCTTCACCCCTCCCCACCCACCCCCATTGAGAAGGCAAACAATTCAATAGACGTTGTAGTCATGCAAAACACTTCCATAACAATCATGTTGTGAAAGACTAACTATATTTATTTCTCTCTATCCTATTCCACACTCCATTTATTTGATGCTTTCCTTTGACCTATTTCTCTACAGAAGTGTTTGTTTCTGATTTCACCTGTCCCAGTCTGCTGTCCCTTCCATTATACTTCTTCTCAGATACCCTTCCCCTTGCTTTCCTTTACAGTAAGATAAATTTCCATACCAATTGATTATGTATGTTATTCTTTCCCGAGGCCAAATCCAATGAAAAGAAGACTCATTTATTCCCGCACACCTTCCCTTTCTTCCATTGTAAAATCTCTTTCTAGCCTCTTTTATGTGAGATGATCTACTACATTCTACCTCTTCCTTTTTCTTTTTCTTAGTACATTCCTCTCAACACTTAATTTTCTTTTTTACATGTCATCCTTTCATATTCAACTCATTCTGTGCCCTCTCTTTCTCTATCTATCAATACATATATATGTATATGTATTATCAACAGTAACTGTCGCTCTTTCCCTTTCAGCTTGATTTACTCATATTTCTTTCCTTTGCTTATTAAAGGGACCATAACATGATTACTTCTTAATGAGACCTATTCACTGAATGGGTGTCACCTCACTCTAAGTGAGTACTTGAATAGACCTTTGGAGAAAAAGGCCAAGGTCTTCCATTGCATCCTGGGCCATCTCCATTCATCCTGATGACTATCTAGTCACTGGATCCAGATGGCTCAGGAAGAGAAAGTGAAGTTAGTGACCTAGCACAACCCTCCCTCACTCACAACAAAGTCCAGTGCAAGTCATGTCATCATTTCTCTGGTGTCACAGTCTTCTTCAAAAATGAAGGATGAATGCAACAACAGCACAACATATATATATTTTGTGTATGTGTATATATGTATATGTTTGTGTGTGCATGCATGTGTGTGTGTGTGTGTGTGTGTGTGTGTATTCCTTCCAACTATCCTAATACCGAGAAAGATCTCTGAGTTACAAATAACATTTTTCCATGTAGGAATATGAACAGTTCAACTTTAATTAGTCTCTTATGGGTTCTCTTTCCTGTTTACCTTTTTATACTTCTCTTGATTCTAGTATTTGAAAGTCAAATTTTCTATTCAGCTCTGGTCTTTTCAACAAGAATGTTTGGAAGTCCTCTATTTCATTGAAGTGCCATTTTTTTCCCTAAAGTATTGTGCTCAGTTTTTCTCAGTAGGTAATTCTTGTTTTTAATCTTAGTTCCTTTGACATCTGGAATATCATATTCCAAGCCCTCTGATCCCTTAATGTTGAAGCTGCTAAAACTTGTGTTATCCTGATTATGTTTCCACAATACTTGAATTGCTTTTCTGACTGCTTGTAATAATCATTATCTGGAAATTATGGAATTTGACTATAATATTCCTAGGAATTTCACTTTGGGTATCTCTTTGAGGAGGTGATCAGTGAATTCACTCCATTTCTACTTTATCCTCTGGTTCTAGAATAACATGGCAGGTTTTTTTTTTGATAATTTCTTGAAAAATGATGTCAAGACTCTGTTTTTTATCATGACTTTCAGATAGTTCAATAATTTTTAAATTCTCTCTCCTGGATCCATTTTTCAGGACAGTTGTTTTTTCTAATGAAATACTTCACATTATGTTCTATCTTATTCATTCCTTTGGTTTTGATTTATCATTTCTTGATTTCTCATAAAGTCATTAGTTTTCATTTGCTTCATTCTATTTTTTAAGAAATTATTTTCTTCAAAGAGCTTTTGGGCCTCTTTTTCCACATGGTCCATTCTAGTTTTTAAGCAATTCTTCTCCTCATTGACTTTCTGGACCTCTTTTGCTATTTGGGTTAGTCTAATTTTAAAACTGGTATTTCCTTCAAGATGTCTTTGGGTTTCCTTTAGCAAATTATTGACTCACTTTTCATGATTTTCTTGCATCACTCTCATTTCTCTTCTCAATTTTTC
>CM053769.1:337678684-337699177 GCA_028658325.1 Potorous gilbertii | reverse complement strand
AATGTGGGAAATTCTATCTTATCATCCCAGGGAACCATCTTTGGAAAGACACATCACAGTTATCTCAAATTCCAAACAATCTCAGGATTTCTCACTAGAACAAGAAGTCTCTGTAGCTTTACAAATGATCATAATTGTGAGAACTGGGCAGAGCAGGGTGTTAGACCATGAGTTTCCAAAGGCCAGGGACTCAATTAAGAGTAATCTTTATTTAGAGCTAAAATATGCTTTGACATCTTCACAACTCACACATCATTTTCTTTTATACCTTTCAAACATACAAGTAATATTGCATATCATAGTTATTAGCGTTGGTGTCTTATCCTTTACTAGACTATAAGCCCCTTGAAGGTAGAGACTGCCTCATACCTAAATTATGCATCTTCCCCAGTGCCTATTAGGATGCTCTTTGCATAGTAAATTCATAATAAATATTTGTTGAATGAATGTTCCTGTCCTGTCACACCTATTAGATATTAAACATTACCTTCAGACATATAGAAGGTTCTTCTGATGGCAGTAGTTTTGCATTTACTATGATGAGGGTAGGAACCAGGAAACCTGGCTTCTAGTCCTGGTTCTGTGACTAACTCTTCACATGACAAAGTCATGACACATCTTTGGTTATCATTTTCCTCCATTGTTAAAAAAAAAGAGGGATTGGAATGGGATGGCCTCTTGGGTCCCTTCCAGCACTGAGAATATATTAATCTGTCACATACTTTTCATTAATATTCAGTGCCTCACAGTCAAACACTTGACTGACAGCAGAGTATTGCAAGTAGAATCCAAAGAACTGAGTTCAAGACTCAGCTCACGTTTACTTACCATGTGGCTTTAAGCCAAATAACACAAGCCTTCTCCTCTTGGATCCTGAATTTCCTAGTCTATAAAACTATAATAATAATACTAGCACTACTTTGCGAATCACACAATTGGAGATTTAGAACTAGAAGGAAATAACTAAGAGGTCATAAAGTGTAGTCCACAACCTGAGCATCTAAGTTTATTTCACAGGGCTATTGTGATGTTTTCTCAGTAGTTTGTGAGCTCTTTAAGAATAGAGGTGATGTCTTTTATCTCTTAGGGTTATAGGAAATTTAGCCTACAACAGTGTCATCTAGTCCAGGGGGTGGCCTCAAGGCCACATGTAGCATATTAGGGCCTTGGGTGCAGTGTTTTGACTGAATCCAGGTTTTATAGAACATATCTTTTTATTAAGGGGATTTATTCTATGAAGTTTGGATTCAGTCAAAGGGCCACACTTCAGGACCTAGAGGGCCACATGTGGCCTCAAGGTTGCAGGGTCCTCACCCCTGATTTCATCTAACTCCCTCATTTTACAGATGAGTAAATTGAGGCCCAGGAAGGTGAAAAACTTGCCAAACTTCTGACAGCTCTTTCACTCCAAATCTAGCTTTCTTTCTTCCAAATTCTGACTTCAACACATTTGATTATGTAATAGTTTGCAGTGTGCTCTAATTATTTGCTGTGTAAATCTCATTTTAGTAATAATACTGTAAGGCCCCTAAAGACAATGACTCTATCTTGCCCTGTCTTCCCCATGATGCCTAGCACAGGACTTGATATTGGAAAGTCTGAATGAAAGGTAAACTTTCTACTGGATCACTTTATTGAACTAGAAAACAAATTCAAACCTTGATGCATCTGGCTTTAATAATCCTCATTACAGAAGTAACTTTCCTTTCTTGAGCCATCCCTCCTGTGAGGGATCCAGTTCCAATGAATGCATGTTATTTCATAGGAATTAGAAGGAGGATCATCACATAGGATGACTTCCCTCCCATACCCAATTGCTGTCATAGCCCCATCCAAAGAGTGTATCCAAACACTTAAGAACACTAAAGAAAGCCTTCTCCCTCCATTTGCTAAACCTAAGACTTCCCTTCTGCCTTTATTTACAGCCCTTTGGTGGCCTGTTTCTCCCTAATAATAGGAAACAGATGTGATTTCAGAAGCTATTTCAGACAGACTGTGTATTAAGTGCCTTTCTTCTTAACGATGATCATGAAATCTCAGACATAGAAAAGAATTACAAAGGTCTTAGTGAGGGGGAAATATGACCAGATTCAAGGACCCCATCTAATTCACCCCAGTTTTTTAACCCTACATTGACAGAGATGTATAGCATGTGCCTGCCAATAGGCTTGAATTAAACAAAGGATTATAGGGAAGCATTTTTCATAGTTAGTATGTTAAAGAATACAAACGACAGTTCCACCAATTTTGTATTTTTTTTTCTTCATGAGAAATAGGACTATGGAATGGAAACTTTCAGCCCAGGAAAAGAACCTGTGAGATCAGCCTTGGCACACACAGTCATTGATGTCTGCCCATCCCACCCACCCCCTAAAAATAGGAAAGGCTTCAGAGATTACCATTTTCTCTTTCCACCTCAGTGGTCAAAATCGTTGTCAAGCAGAAGTAGCCTATTTCTTCTTATTAATAAAAAGATTTTCTCCTAGAAGGAAGTGCTAATGAACAATTCTTCCCAAACAAATGAAGATGGAATGAATTCAATTCTGTGACCACATGCTATTCCCCAGATATGGAGTTCTTCACTCTGTCCAGGAATTGGCCCCTGCAATTGAAGGGGGCTAATTTTCCAGCAGGACTGGCCAAAAAGCTCTGCCTACTTTCCCATACTCACCCTAAAATTTACCCCAACCCTAATCAACTCTATAGTTTTCATCACCTGCAGGCCTTGTGGCTGAACCTCTTCCCAGCAGGCTCTTGTCAGGTTGAGTCCAAGACAGGACGAGAAGAAAAAGATGGGTATAATAGAAAGAACATTAGACTTTAAATCCGGAGATCTGGACTCATATTCCTGCTATAATACTTATTGACTTTAGCATTTACCACATCACTTATTTTCTGAGTCTCAGTTTTCTCAGCTATTAAAATGGGCATAATTTTACTTGTATTAATTACCTCACTGGACTATGATGAGAAAAGGATTTTTATAAACACTGAAGTGCTACAGAAATTTGAGCTTTTTTGAACCCTGGATTATAAATCAGGAGACTTGAGATGTAGCCCTGGCCCTACCTCCAGCTATCTCAGTGGTCTTGGACAAATCCTCTCTCCTTTCTTGGCCACAGTTTCCCCATACACAAAATGAACAGGTTAGATTATATGATTTTGAAATCATATTTTCAAAATTGAAATTTTCCCTATTTAAAAATTATATGATTTAAAAATCATTTTTTTCTTAGTGCTAGATCAAATCAAATCAAGTTAACAAGGATTTATTAAGCATTTACTATGTGCAAGTACTAGGCAAGGAACTGACAATGCAAATTCTAGAAGAAAGAAAAATAATACCTGCCATCAAGGAGTTTATATTCTTTTTTTAATACAAATTTATTTATTTATTTTTAGCTTTTAGCATTCACTTCCATAAAATTTTGAGCTCCAAATTTTCTCCCCTCCCCCACCCCAAGATGGCATGTAATGGAATATAGGCTCTACACATACATTCATATCAAACCTATTTTCACATCAGTCATACTGTAAAGAAGAATTAGAACCAATGGGAGAAACCATGAGAAAGAAGAAACAAAAAAGAGAGAGATAATAAGTAATATGCTTTGATCTGCATTCAGACTCCATCTTTATCTGGATGTGGACAGCACTTTCCATCATGAGTCTTTTGGAGTTGTCTTAGAGCCTTGCATCGCAAAGAGATAAGTCTATCAAAGTTAGTCATAGAACGCTGTAACTGTTACTGTGTACAGTGTTCTAGTTCTGCTCACTTCAGTCAGATTCAGTTCATATATAAGCCTTTCTCGGTTTTTCTGAAGTCTTCCTGTTCATCATTTCTTATAGCACAATAGTATTCCATTACATTCATATACCACAACTTGTTCAGGCATTCCCAATTGATGGGCATCCTCTCAGTTTCTGATTCTTTGCCACCACAATTTCTGATTCTTTGCTATAAATATTTTTGTACACATGGGTCCTTTTCTCATTTGTATGATCTCTTTGGGATACAGATCTAGAAGTATTTTTATAGACCTTTGGACATAGTTCCAAATTTCTCTCCAGAATGGTACGATCAGTTCACAAAGGCGTTTATATTCTAATGGAGGAGGAAAATACATAAATTAAAAGTGGAGGAGGAGAGGGAAGAACATGGTGGAGAAAGTCTGCAGGGTTGGAAGGGTAACCTGAAGAGGCAAGAAGGCATGACTGGCCTGAGCCTGGTCCTTAAAACACAAATGCTGAGGGGAAATAACCAATCAAAGGGAGACTCTGCAGAGGCAGAGGCTACTTCCAATGTGTGAAGTACAGAGGTAAAGGGATCTTGTGGGTTGAAGAGGGTTCTACTGCATAATAGAAAGAGGAAGTCAACAAAGAGTGAGGAATGCCACCTGATGAAGACGGAATAGTTTTCCTCCTAGCTACTTTGTTCCTATTACCTATAGTCATATACATAGGCAGAGCTTAGCACAGCTCATATTGTGTAATTTGAGGGATATCAAGAAGGTATCCTGATCGAATATACTCCTCCTCTTCTTGATTTTCATTCTTCCAAGTGGCAAAGCTTTGGATCTGTTGTTACCAGTCAAGTAAGCAAGAACAGTCATAATATTCCAGAAATAGAACCTGACTTAGAATCAGAAGAACTGAAGTCAACTCTAAATTCTGCTACTTACTAATCTTTTGACGTTGGCTAAGTCATCTCACCTCCCTGGTCCTCTGTTTCCTCATCTGTAAAATGAAATCATTTAGTTCAATGCCTTCTAAGGTCCAAATTCAGTGATTCTATAAGGTTACTGAAAGAGGGGTAAAAGGACTGGAAAGGAGAAATGACATGTACCAGCAATGATCACCACCAAGATAGTGATTATGTTATTGCAGAAAGTTGAAGGTAGCAGCAGGTTAAAGGGAACAGGTGAGGTACTAGGTGCTTATTGGAGAGCGCAAAAAATAAGGAAGAGTCAAGGTAACTGAAGGCATGAGGACAAATACTACACTCCAACAAATATTTAATTACTCATTAGGTTCAAGGCACTAGGATAGGTGCTTGGGATTCAGTGGAAAAAACCGAATAAATAAAATAAGCTTGAGACAGTCAAGGAATTTACATTCTACTGGGGTGGTCACAGGCATAGAATACATACAATTATAATATAATTTGAAATGGGAGAGAGGTTTCATGGAGGAAATGGCACCTGAACTGAGCAGCCTTGAAGAAAGATAAGAGAGAGGGAGCAAGAGAGAAAAGGAAGAGCAACAGGGAAAGAAGGAAAGGGAGGGGAACCAAGAAGAGGAGAGAGAAGGAATAAGAGGACAAAGAGAGGATGTATTTCTGGCATGAAGACTGGCCGTTATAATTGTGCAGGCATAGACAATGTAATGTGCAATTCAGAGAGGTGCTAGTAGTCCAATCTGAATGACAATTTTGAGTGTTAGCCCAGGAAGCCAGTGACTCAGTGACAATTAATCCAATGCATGACTCATTTCTCTAGGATTTTATAAAAACACTTAACAAAACACATTCTTCACAGTGACCCTCTAAGGTATGAAATGTAATTTTGTTTTTAACCCATTTTGCAGATGAGGAAAATGAAGCTCAGAGAGACTGACTCACACAATAAGTAATTGGAGTCCTAAATTGAACTCAGATTTTGTGACTGCAGATCATAATTTCATGAATTTGGAGCTGGAAGGGAACATAGAAACTATGTACTCTCTCCCTTTATTTTATAGATGAAAAGGAAACAAGGCCCAGAGTGGGGACATGATTTGTCCAAGTTCACACAGGTGTAGGTATCAGAGACATGATTTGGACTCAAAATTGAGGATTCTTTCCTTCATACTACACAGTTAAAAATTCACACAGTTGTCAAGAGGAATGACCTTGGACTCTTGGACTGTTTTGATTCTCTGATCAGCAGTAGTCCCCTTACCAAGACCTCACCTCTGACTTCTGACTATGGCTCACTACCCTGGCTCCAAGTTCTGCCTATTTTTCTGCTTTGGACTTGCTTTCTTTTGTCCTAACTTTAGTTTCACCGTTAGGGCAAGTTTCTGTCCCTCTTTGGGACTCAGTTTTTTCATCTGTAGAAAGGAAAAATAATACTTTTATTCCCTACTCCACAAGATTATCATAAGGAAATTACTTTGTGAGTTTTTAAAATGATATATAAATATGTTATTAACATTATCAGTCACTGACATGCAAAAAAGATCTGTGTCTCACTTCTTCGGCTGAAATTCTGATTTACCCTCTTTGCTATGATTAAAATGGATAATCACACCACCAGGAGAGGTCAGGCAGGGGCACCTGCAAAGTCATTATCTGACAAAATTCTGAAAACAAAATGTGCCAAGAACTCATTAAATGTATTTTTCAGATTCTTTTTTCAAGGACAAGGAAATGGCTATGTTCCATAGCAAGAACCCAGTGAGATTTCTCTCACCCCTACCCCAGTCACCACTCCATACTGAGAATCAGCCAAGAACATCATAACTCATGATGGGCCATGCACCTAACTGCCGTGTACAATCACGATCACCTAAAAGGTAAGCATGGTGTAGAAGGTAGAGCACAAAAAACCTCGGTTCAAATCCCAGCTTTGTTACATAGAATGATAGGTCTATAAAGGACCATAAAGATCATTTGGTTCATTCCCCAAAAATTTACAGACAAGTAAACTGAGGTCCATAGAGGTTGAACTTCTTGTCCAAGACCATATAAGTAATAAGAAGCAATAAGGAATTTAAGGTTCTATCTATAAACCCAGTTCTTTTTCTACAATACCACGCATCATGACCTTGTCCAAATCATATTATTTCTCTGGTCTTTAATTTCTTCATCTATAAAGGGAAGGAGTTGGAGTAAATTACTTTGGAAGTCCTTTCCACCTCTAAGGTGTATTTGCTGAACATCTACAATGTGTTCAGCTCTTCACTAGACCCTGTGAGAGGCAAACTGAAATAAGGTAAACTACTTGAGGAGGTCCTAGAACCTCAGAGTTCAGATACCTCAGAAGCCATCCAACCAAACCAAGCCTAAAGAGCAATCTTCTCTGCACATACCTGACAGATGCTCATGCAGCCTCTGCTGCAAGACCTGTGGGGATGGGGAGCTCATGGAGGTAGAGCTGTTCCTTACATGCAACCTAAACCTACTTCTCTGGAAATTTACCCCCACTGCTCCTAATTTTGCTCACTGGGCCCAGGTACGACAAATCTTATCCCTCTTCCATAGGACAGTCTTTCAAATACTTGAAGATAGGCTGTTGTACAGCTTGCCAACTTCATTATCCAGATCCCTACCCATGGCAGGTCAGGCCCTTTAAGGAACAGAAGGAAGTATGACCAGGAAATGTCATTCCTGACAGAACTAAGCTCTTGTGAGTGCAAGTTCCCATGACCTTTTTGACTCAGGCCCATTCATGGCTCTTCTTTTATACCCAAATCTATTGAGGTGTTCCACGCCCCCACTCTCGCCCTCACCCTCACCTGTTTGATAACATTGTCCCTAACTGTGCTGGTTGGACTGTAGCTTTATACTTCTCAAACTATTTGTCCTTGTTCTTACTGTGATTCTGTATCCTTTTTCCATGTGATTAAAAAAGAAAATTGATCCCCAAACACAGCCTCCACCTCTGGCTGCAACTGCCAATCAACCCATAGTAGTAAAATGAGGCTCTGCCATTGCTTCACATGGTTATCCTCACGCTTCCCATGGAAATATTAATTAACCCCCTCAAATAATACCTAAAATCTCATAGGCAATCAACCATAAGTGATCTTTTTTAGACTGGATCTATGATTTCGCTCAGAAAGAGGTCTTTTCTATTGGTGTATACATGCAACTTCTCTGTCATTTATGATGATAGAAGATTGCCTGGGACCCTTGAGAGATTAAGTCCATCTAATGTGCCAACTATATTAAGGTGAGCTTGTAACCCAGGTCTCCCTGGCTGTGACTCTGGTTCTCTACTATGCATAGTGAGCCAAAAGAGTGTGCCAAACTTGGCTTCACAAGACTTGGGTTTGAACCCCTCTGTCCCTTACTCCTTGTGCCACCTTAGGCACACAGGTAGTCACATGGCTAGAAATCAGGATTTGAACCCAGGTATCCTGGGCCCAAGCCTAGCACTCTTTCCATTACCAAGCTCCCTGTTATCCCAACCACCACCACACATGAACAAAGGAGTTCAGCTTCAGCTGTCTGTTGTCTCTCTTACAAGTGCAACTTTCCAATTTCTAGTTACTTTAATGCAGAACCTAATGTCCTGTGGAAACTGATGTGAGCTAGGCATGCATGGTTTATTATCGATTTCCTTACAAAGGCTTATTTTGGGACTACAAACAGCATGGACATAAAAGTTAAGGCAAAATACTATCTAAACTGTTTGACACAAAGGGAGCCTATTTCCATCCGCTGGTGGGTGAATGGAAGGCTATTGCTATGATATCTGGTTAATCCTTTCAGGCAGAGAGAAAGGTTTCCTTTGGCTCCAGATCTCAATGCCTGTATAAACTGCCGTTGCCAAGGAACTCAGGCTAGAAGCGTGGTCCTTGTCTCCTGGGTCATGGTGGGTACATGAATAGTGTTTGGAAGACAGCATGATCACCCAAATGTGTTGGGCGGGTAACTTGCAGTGTGATTGTAAAGGCCAGAAATTTGAGTGCGGGGATGTTCAACCTCTCCCTATTTGTGTTCTCTCCTCAGTCCCTCTACCTCTGCAATGTTCCCTCCTACCATGCAAATGCACCTTTCCATAACCTGGTATTCACTATTCCTTCTGCCTTCACACTATCAGAGCCTGTTCTCAGCAGTTCTTCTAGCTGTCATTTATGTCCTAATGTGTAAGTTACTGTGTTTTCCTTCTCAGGGAGATTTGTATTTAAACCTACTTCTCTTGCTATAAGGACAGCTTGGTGGTGCAGTAATTAAAGTACCAGGCCTAGAATCAAGAAGCCTCCTCTTCCTAAGTTCAAATCTGGCCTCAGACACTTACTAACTTGGTGACCCTAAGAGAGTCACTTAACCCTGTTTGCCTCAGTTTCCTCATCAGTAAAATGAGCTGTGAAAAAAAATGACAAACCACTCAAGTATCTTTGCCAAGAAAACCCCAAATGGGGTCACAAAGGGTCAGGCATGACTGACGAGGACAAAACAATTCTTATAAAATGCTTCTCATTAAATAGTAATAGTCATAATAACAAAAAAACACACATATGATGTATATATATCATATGCATATATGTAGTGTGTGTGTGTGTGTGTGTGTGTGTGTCGGGATGTACATACCGGGGATTCCAAAAGTTTTAAGCCGTTACAGTTTGACTTCACTAAGACTTTTCAGATGCCATATATGCATGTCTGCCCAAGTATGTGTGTGTGGGAATATATATGTGTATATATATATATATATGATATACATACAAATACATATATAATATATGTGTATATTTGTGGGGTATGATTCCTGGTCCCTCTGAAATCACAGTAGGGAACAATCAGAAAAAGAATCTTTTTGTACGAACACACACATAGGTAATTACAATGACGATGTCAGTGATGACAGGCGCAAGGATGATGATGACAGCCCACATATTTTTATGGCACATTATCTCATCCAAGAGACAATTTGGTTAGACAGATAGAAGGGTCGCCCTGAAGCCAGGAAATTGTGAGTTCAAGTTTTCCCTCTGACGTACACTAGCCATGTGATCCTAGACCAGGGATGGGGAACTTACGGCCTTGAGGCCACATGTGGCCTTCTAGATCCTTAAGTGCAGCTTTTTGATTGAATCTATATTTTACAGAAATTTTACAGAAAAATTTAGATTCTGTCAAAAGGCTGCATTGAAGAATTTAGAAGACTATATGTGGCCTCAAGGCCACGGGTTCCCCACCCATACCATAGACAATTCACTTAACCTCTCAATGCTCTAAAAAATATTCTAAGAGTGTGGATTGTAGAGAAGGTATTGACCTGAATTGGTTGAGAGAGTTTCCTCCACCAGGACCATATACCAATAAACTGACAAGTCTATTCTCTACCCTTTATTTAAGATGACAGATGATAGATAAGTAGATAGAAAGACAGACCTTACAAATAAATACATGGCCCATAGATTTTTGTTGGGGATCTGGGATTCATTTGTTTTCATACTAGTCTAAGCTCTCAATAGGAATTTCAAAGTCAATGAAAGAACTAGAATCTGATTTTGTTTAACTTTCCTGAATAGTATTTTAAGATGTGATAATCAGTCATTATATATACCTCTGTCAGCTAATTCTACATTCATTCATTCATTGTTTACTGAACATTTAACTATATGCCAGACAATATGCTGGGTGATATAGCTTATCTGTTTATCCATCTATCTATCAATATGTGAACTGTTGTGTTTAGTCCTGGGTGTCACCTTTTAAAAGGGACATTTGTAAGTTAGAAGGTGACCAGAATGATAAAGAGAAATTGAAACCAAGTTATATGAGGATCCATTGAAGGAACTAGAAATTTTTATCTCAGAGGGTTGAAACTATAGGAAAACACTTGTGTGCTATTGTAAGTTATCTGACAGGAAGCAATGAGGAAAAGGAGAACATTTATTGAGTACCTACTGTGTTACAGGCATTATGCTAAGCAGTTTTAAAATATTATCTCATTTGAAACTCGCAGCAACCTGGGAAGGTAAGTGCAGTTAAAATCCTTGTTTTTAACAGTTGAGGAAACTGAACCACAGAGATGTTAAGTGACTTGTCCAGAATCACACAGTAAGCGTCTGAGGCTGGTCTTGAACTCGGGTCTTCCTGACTCTCGAGTTCCAGAGCTCTATCCACTTCACCATCTAGTTACCTCAAAAAAAGAAAAAAAAAAGCTAGACTTGGTTCCATACAATTCCAAAATGCAGAATAAGACTTCAACTGCCTGTGGAATTTTTGTATTTATCTTCACAAACCTTCAGTGGCTCCCCTTTGTCTATCAAAGTATAATTTCTTAATACTGACTTTTAAGGTCTTCTATCTTTTTCAATTTTTTTAAGTTAATTTACTTTTCAGTTTTCTATAATCACTTCCACAAGTCTTAAATTTTCTCCCCCTTCCTATCCCCTTCCTCCCTGAGACAGCATGCAATTTTATATGGGTTCTATACATACATTCTTATTAAACACATTTTCACATTTTTGAGGCAATTGGGGTCAAGTGACTTGCCTAGGGTCACACAACTAGTAAGTAAGCATCTGATGCTAGACTTAAACTCAAGTCCTTCTGACTCTAGGACAAGGGCTCTTTCTATCCACTGGGCCACCTAGTTTGATTCCTCAACAATCTTTTTCTACTCCGTTTCTCCAGCCTAATGATATATTACTCTTCTTCACATACTCTCCATTCTAGTCAAAGTTTTTTATTATCTTTCTTTGACTTCATCTTACCCTCTCCTTTCTTTGTCTCTGCTCCTGTTGCTGCCACCCAAACGGCATGATAGAAACTGACTCTTCTTTTCCCATCTCCATTTTCTTAATCCCTTCCATTTCTTCAAGACCTAACCCATATGTCACTTACTCCACAGACAACCCTAAAATTTAAGTCATCTCTCCCTTATATCACATTGTACTTCTCCTTTGCATTTATCTCACTCTCTTGTATCATAATTATCTGCGTAGTAGCTCTTCCCCATTCTATTGTAAGCTTCTTGACAGCAAGGTCTGAGTTGCATCCATCTTTGCATTACCATCATTTAGCATAGTGTCCTGCATATATTGGGCTTGTAATAAATACTCATAGTATTGCTGGATTGACCAGTGGCAAAAATCTCAGGAAGGCAAATGTAAGCTCAACATAAAGAATAACTTCTTCACAATTAGAGCTCTTTAACATTGCAGTGGCCTACCTCATTAGTAGTCAGTCAACACCTTATAACTGGGGGTTTTCAAGCAGCATGTGGATGCCCCCCTGTGAAAGGAATCATGGATTCCTACATAGACAACAAAATTGAGCTAGATGACTGCTATAGCCCCTTCCAACTCAGACATTCTGGGGTCCTATGATCCAAACTGTATCTATAAAAATTTCCCATCATGAATACAGTTGTTACAATAAAAAAGGATGTCACCCCAGGTCTATGGAGATATTTAGCAAGAAAATCTATATGACCCTAGTGAAATCACATCCAGAATATTGCATTTAGTTTGGGGCACCTCATTACAAGACAAATTGGATGAAGCTCAGGAAAGAGCAATGAAAATGATTAGGGGGGATAGAGAAATTGATTCCAGTGGAAAGATTAAAGGGACTGGATGTGTATGGCCTAGCTAAGTGGTGACTGAGGAGTAAGGCAGGAGAACTGTCTGTCAATATATGAACAGTAGGGTATTGAAAAGCAAAAAGGTTCGGTGGACATGAGAAACAAAAGTATGAAACAATACCACATATGGTACAATACAACAGCTATGTATTGAGCAGCCACCATATGTGAGTTCTATAATGGGTTATAGTGAATATACCCAGTCCCTTACCTCAAAAAGTTTATGGTCAAGTACAAGGGCCAGCTAACTGTAGCCCTGCAACCTGGATTTTTATAGCCCACAGGCTAAGAATGGTTTTGTATTTTTAAATAAAATTATATTGTATTTAAAAATGTAAAGACCAGTCTTATCTGGGTGGTACAAAACCAAATGGCAAGCCAGATTTGGGCTTTGGCGCTGTAATTTGCCTCCCTCCCTGGTTCAGTCAAGTTGATAGACACCAATATTGATGATAACATAAAACAATATTAAATGATATTAAAGTGGCTTAAAATATCTGTCTGTATAAGAGAGGGGAAAAGTGATTACCAGCTTGTGGAAGAGGGGGAGATTGGAGTGAGTGGAAATCATGGTAGACCTCCAGGAGAAGGTGAGATAGAAGTTGGACTTTAAAAGATGGGTGAGTATTTAATAGGCAAAGAAAGGGAAAAACAACATACCAGACATAGATTTGAGTATAGATATAGGGAGAGACCATAGGGTTTTTGGGGGTAGGGGCATAGTAGACCTATTTGGCTGGAGAACAGAGAAAGCGCACAATAAAACTGTAAAATAAGGCCAGAAAGGACAAGTGGCAACATATATTAGAGAATTTTGAACGCGGAGCGGAACTCTCAGTCTGAATGCTGCTTAGACCTGAAACTCCAAAAATAGAAAGAGAACTTTGTCCTTTGTGTGATTAAAAGATCAGATGAACAAACTATCAATAGGAGATGAGAGACTGTGCTGTGGTAACTGCCAGCTCCATATTAAATCTTATCTAATACCCCAGGCTCTGAGCCGGGTAAGAGGTCTGAACTAAGAACAAGGCCTACATGCACCAGGATTAGGTGGCACTAGACCTGCAAGAGACCTTCAAAATCTTCAAGTCTAAAATCTCATTTTTTTTTTGGAGAGGAAAAGGCAAGGTAATGGGGATTAAGTGACTTATCCAAGGTCACACATCTAGTAAGAATCAAGTGTCTGAGGCCAAATTTGAATTCAGGTCCTCCTGACTCCAAGGCTTGTGGTCTATTCACTGAGCCACTTAGCTGCCCCTAACATCTCCTCATTTTGCAGATGAAGATACTGATGCTGAGTGATTTATTGAAGGTCACAGAGCAAATTAGCGGCAGAGCTCTGACTAGACCCAGGTTTTATAACTCCTTATCTAGTTTAATACTATTGCTAATAACATAGATAGATAGATAGATAGATAGAATTTACATAATATTTTAGATTTTACAAATATTAGCTCATTTGATCTTAACAACTCTGAGACATAAGCACTATTGCTGGCCCCATTTTTACAGATAAAGAAACTTGGGCAAATAGAGGTTTAAGGGATTTGCTAGTCATATAGCTAGGAAATGTGTGCAGTTAGATTTGAACTCAGGTGCTCCTAGCTCTTAGTCTAGCACACTTACCCCAATTCGCTACCAAGATGCCTCATGTATCTGTGTGTTTATGAATATTTGTGACTTGCTTTATGGAGCAGATGTGTTTCTAATATGTCAGCTAGATAGAGAAACAATAGTATTCAACATAAAGAGTCAAAGGACCTAGTTTCAAGTCCCTCCTCTTGCTCCATGCTGCCAATATGGCCTCGGACCAATCACTTTCCCTTTCTGGACTTCAGTTTCCTCTTTTGTAAAAAAGAGAAGCTGAACTAGGTAGCAGAGTGGTACGTGGAAAGAGTTCTAGGTTTTGGAACTAAAAGAGACCTTGGTTTCCAATACTCAATAGCTATATGACCACGCTCAACCTCTCTGAGCCTATTTTTTCATTTGTAAATTGATGGAAAATATAACTGTAGCACATAGGATTGTTGTTAGGATAAATTAGCCTCTGCAAAGCACTTGATGAATCTTAACGCAATAAAGAAGAGGTACAGTGGAAATTGTGCTAGATTTGGAATCATCACCTCTGCTACTTAGTACCTGCATGACCCTAAGCAATTCACCCTAGCCATTCACTTAACCTCACTGGGGCTAGTTTCCCTCACTAAAATGAAGGAGCTGGATGATGGCCTTTGAGGCCCTTGTAATTCTAGCTCTATGATCCTATGCTCCTGTGTTCTTATGGTCCCTTCCATGTCTGAATCTATGATCCAATATATATTATCTCTAAGAGCCTTTACATGGTCCCTTACATCTCTAAATATACAGTCATATATACACATATGTATACATGCATATGTATGGTTACATGTTTATACATGTATATGTGTATGTATGTGTATCCATATGTGTATATACATATATAATGCACACATATACACAGAGATACATATACACATGTGTATATATATATATATACATGTATATATGTGTTTTGTATATGTGTATATTTAGTTTATATATGAATGTATAGTTTATATGTATTTGTATGTGTGTATATATGTGTGTGTATGTATATATATATACATATATATACGCACATATTTTTTTCAAAGATCCCTTACAGCCTTTTTAGGGTTATTCATTTCAGTAAACTGGATCAGATTTTTCCATCAGCTTCCATTTAAACTTAGGTGTAGAAGGCATTTTAATGCTACAAAAGATTTGATTGCAACAATATGAGTCCTCCTTCCCTGACACAGATTGTTACCTTTCCATACCTTAATAGACGGCTTCAGAAATTACTGTCGTCAGAACATTCACTGGTTGATGACCAATCCTGTGATGAATGTTTTTGCCTTTGCAATGTGTTGTATAATAGCCTATTTCCAGGCCTTGGACAATATTGTTGGGCTCATTCCTAGTGTGGTAGAATCCAGCAAAGATTATTTACTGCTAACATAGCCTTCAAGAGCCCAGGGTCATTCCCATACCCTGATGAGGAATAAAGAAGCCCCTTAGTGAAGGATCTTGTATTCACAGCAGGCATGTATGTTCTCATACTTCTGCCTTCTGTATTCAAGGTAAGCTAGCTCCTATCTACCACATACAAATGGCAGAGTCCCTTTCATCCAAGGTTGTTAAGAACATATGGAATGGGTGAACAGGAGATCCTAGCCAAGTCTTTGCGGTCATGACAAGGAGGAAGAATTGGAAATCTGATACCTGCCTTTTGTTAGGGTCCTCATAACTATCGACTTCAACATCCTTGTCATCATAAGCTCAACAAATATTTATGGAGGGCATAATATGCACATTGCTCCATACTAATCGATATGCCCCATAACACAACCTTTAAATGACCTACTAATAGGCAGCCAGATTGACTTGATTTGCAATTAACCACCATTCCCTTTAGAGGCCTTTCTAATCTAATGATTAGTAGGCCATCTTTCAAATGTGAAGGTAATGCAACTGACCTAGCATCAACAGGGCACTGAATGTGAATTGCATCTCCAGTAGTCAGGGTGGGCTACACTGAGACAGCTACACTCTCTACAGGACTCACTCTGTGCCCAAGGGACAACTTCTGAAAGGTGACTAAAGGTCACAATCTAGATATTGGTCAGGAAACAGAATTTTTTTGATCCCTGAATAGATGTCAAGAATTAGCCTTCTGGTTTGGGCTAGGGTTTGACAAAATGACCTCAAGTTGGCCCATGAGCTGGATAAACTGGACCTGGATAATAGAGCTGACATCCTTCAGAACACATCAGTTCAACTGCTCTGTAGGGTTTAAGGTCTGAGTACTTTGACCCCTATATACTATTGCAATAGCAATAGTAACTCACATTTCTGTAGTACTGCCTAAAATAGAGAAGACCTGAGTTCAAATCCACCCTCAGACACCTACAAACTGGATGACCCTAGGAAAGTCCTTTGACCTCTGTCTGTCTCAGATTCCTCAACTGTAAAATGGGGATAAAAATAATGCCTAATTCCAGGATTGTTGTGCAAATCAAATGAGATAATATTTATAAAAGCCCTTAGCACAGTGCTTTTCACAACAAATGTACCTGGCTTAATAAATGTTTGTTTCCTTTCTGTTTCTTTCTTTCTTTCCATATTTCTTTTTTCTCTTTCTTCTTTTTCCCATCTTTCCTTCCTTCATTCCTACTTTTCTCATACCTCTGTGTGAGGTTAGTTGTGCAATTAATATTATCCCCCATTTTACAGATAAGAAAACAGATTCAGAACTTTGAAATGACTTGCCCGTGGTCAAATGCCTAGTAAATGACTAAACCAGAGTTTCCACTCAGCTCTTCTGATTCCGTCCACACAGCCCTCACCCTCTTGCTGTGGTGGTTCTCTTCTAGCAGTGATACCGGCCAAGGGAGCATCACACAGGCACCACAAAGTGCTTTGGGAGGACAGTGGCAACAACCTCACATGCCCATAAAGTAAGTGCAACCTAGAGGCAGCCTGGAACGGTGAAAAGAATGTGGAGCTGACAATCTCTTCTGAATTCCTGCCCCACATTAGCAACTAGCTCACTATGAGACCTTCAGCAAACTGCTCCCCTTCTCTGAACTTCAAGCAAGATGGCTAATGTCTGTTTTGACATTCTCCTATTCTAAATGCGTCACTTAGCAAAGGAGACCTGCTTCTGAAAAGTTACATGCAAATCAGACTTTTTGTAAATTGAAACTTATATGAAGTGTGCTAGGAGAGGCTGCTATTTAAAGTACCCTGTGGTGAATGCTTAGCAAAGTGACGAGTCATTTCTATTCTTTAATGAGGTAACTTCCCCTCACCCCCACCATGATCCCATGTCTTCAGTTTATTAGATGTTTGTTTGTATATCTAGATGTCACTTTTTCTTAAAAGGGGATCCACTTAGGATGATAATTAGAGGTCCTATGAGCCAACCCACATTTATATAGAGGTTATTTGTTGATTTTTAACCCAATATGTCTAGCATCTCTGACACCTGTCACTGCACAAGCACCAGAGTCTTCAAGGTCATGGTTTGAAGCTTCCATGGCTGAAAGGGCAGAGGTGTCATTTATCTGGAAGATAAATCCCCCCTTGGGCCATCTGAAGACTATTGAAAAAGGACACTAACCAGATAAATCATCATCTACCCTGTGGATATTGCCTTAATATCATTAACATCCATATCTTCATCAGAGATTAGAGCAAGGCTGTGGTGAGGAAAACAAGCCATTCCCTAGTGAGAAATGGGCGGCATTCTGTTGAAGGAATCCTTTCATCACTTGTGATGATGTCTGAAGGACAGATTTTTTTCCCTTATACTAATATCTCTCCCTCCAGCTGGTGGAGGAACGATTTCACTGTGAAATCAAGCAACAATATTGATTAAGTAACTGTCTTGGGCAATGCGTGAGGCATATCAAAAGACCACTCAATGTTTTAGAACAGGAAAGGAGCATCTCTCCACATCCTTGGCTTAACTGACATGCCTGAATCAAGAAGGGGGTGTCAGACACTGATGCCATGGTACAGCATTGTACAGCATGGCATGGCAGGAGTGGAAAGTATACCAGACCACTGTGTCTGGGGAGACAGGCTGAGATATACAAATAGTCAGCTCCTTGTCATTTGCCATCACTATCCCCTCCCAGCAGAAATCTCTCCATCCTCCCTGCTTTTATTTTCTTCCTTAATTATCTCTCACTGCATTCCGGAGGCTCTACTTTGGGGTTTATAAGCCCCGATTCAGCTGCAACCCCTCTTTTTCTCCCTAGTCACCAGAGATACTAGTTCCTCCCACTCACCATGGGGAAGGGGAGGACAGCACCAGAGAAGTCATCTAGCCCATTTTTTCTCTTTTTACAAATAATAAGACTGAGGCCTGAGAGGTAAAGCAAAATAACTGCAGCTCCACAATTTGATTTCAAGTCTCCTGCCTCCCAGTCTATTCCCCCTTCCACTGCCCTCATATTACCCAAATCTAAGAAGTGGTGAGACCTTCTGTTTCATTTTCAGACTGGTCTTCAGGGAGGATTTTAACTGATCTTCTCTCTGATGTCCTGAGGGAAAGCTTGAATCCCACCCCATGGCAAGGCATTAACATGTTGAGATTTGTAAACCTTAGAGCTAAAAGGAACTTCAGAGATCATCCAGTATAACTCTTATTTAACATATAAAGGAGCTGACAGAGGGAAAGTGACTCACCCAGAGTCACATATAGTAAGTGGAAGAGACAAGATAAGAGCCCAAATCATCCTGTCCCAAGACCAGGACTATACCATTATGAAAGCCCACCCAAAGAGATCCTCTTGCCAACTCCATATCTAACACAAATGCCATTCACTAACACTCAATCAAACAATTAGACAAAAAACAGATGCTGAAAAGCTAATGAACCCTCTGAGGCTTTTATTGCTGCTTATCACATTTTACATGGAATGCCATTTTCTCTGCTTGTTAAAGGCATGTAGGAAAATGTAGAGACAGCAGCACTTGGCAAAGCCACAACATATCCAAGAAAGCAGGCCTGATGTTTGCTCAGAACACCCTTAGGAGGACGGGTTGCCATCACAACAGTCACCAAGACATCAAGAAGCACAAAATCTAATCTCTGCCCTTGAGGATGCAATGCAATTCTGTAGCTCAACTATTTATTAAGCACCTACTGTGCGCAAGACCCTGGACTCAGCATCAAGAATTCTAGGATGAAAACAAAAACAGTCACTGCTTTCTAGGAGCTTCTCATTTCATTGGTATGCTACGAACCATGTAGCCAACTCATAAATGTTAGCCTGGATAGCAACATACTGTAGTGCAAAGAATGCTAGACTTAGAATCAAGAGAGACCTGAGTTCAAATCTTGCCTTTGATACTTACTAGTTGTGTGACCATGAGCAAGTCCCTTAATATATCTGAACTTCTATTTTATCATCTGAAAACTGAAGAAAATAAAACACATACTTCACAAGGCTATGGTAAGGTCTAAATGAGATCATTTATGTAAAGTGCTGAGTGAGCTAAAAATACCATAGTATGAGAAAGACGCCCATCTCTTTACAAAGCACACAGCCATGGGTTACCGATTGTTATAACCTAAAATGTTAAGGAAGGAAAGAACTTTAGAGCATGGTGAGTTATTTCTAAAAGGAATCTTAGTTTAAAAACTGAGGTCAAGAGAGATCAAGTGACTTGGCCAGGATCATGTAGTGAATGACAAAGCTGAAACAATTTCTCCTAAACCCCAAATGAGCGTTCTTGCCATCAAATGACACTCTCCCTCTTGAAAGATCTTTTGCCATTGAAAATCAATTTCCAGATACTGTCTTCATTTGCCATTGGATGAGCAAAGTGAGTTTGTGTATGTGTGTATGTTTATGTCATGGACCTCCAACTTTAAGCAATAAATATAATAATGAATCTTCATATTTGTACAGCACTTTTGAGTCTGTAAAGTGTTTTCATATCTTCTACTTCATTAAATATTATTTGTTGTGAATACTTTTTCCTTTAATTTCTTTTTTTCTATTTTTTTTCTTCCTTACCTTCCACCCTGCCCCAGATATGGAAACATTCTGGCAAGATGGTCAGAAATTACCAGGCTGGGAGGGAGGAGCCAAGATGGTGCAGTAGAAAGATTCACATATGCTAGCTCTGAACCCACAGCCCATAAATTTCCTGTAAAAGGAACTCCCAACAAATTCTGGAGCAGTGGAAGCTGCACAGCAATGGAGTGAAGGAGATTTCTGTTCCAGAGAGCCCTGAAAAACCAATCCCAAAGGTCCGTCACACACTGGACGGGAGTGGAGCCCAGCCTTTTCCTGGCCACGTGGCACCAAGAGGAGCAGATCTGAGCAGGCTTCAGGGACAGAATCTCCAGCAGCCACAAAAGTCCCTCCACCCATAGGCTCACAGGTCAGTGAGAGAGACTTCTGGGCTGGCTGAGAGGGAAGTGGGGTGTCTCCATAACACAGGCCCCCTCAGGAGGCAGCGGCAGAGGCAGCGGGTGGCCAGAGGCTCCCAGAGCAGGCAGGAGCTCAGCAGGAGCTCCATTACTGAAGGTCTCCACATAAACCCACTGAGGGAACTGAGCCTGGGAGGTGGCCCTGCCCCCACCTGAGCACCAGAACTTAAGCTCACATTGAATAGCAGCCCTGCC
>CM053769.1:337663080-337678184 GCA_028658325.1 Potorous gilbertii | reverse complement strand
AGTAGAGATCCCTGTACTTCCAACTGCTACTTCTGTGCAGAAAATTCTTTAAATCGGAAGGAATATGATTTTGTGGAAAGAATTCTGTATCTGAAATGAGAATGCCAAGCTTGTCCAATCCACATCCTCATAAAGGTCTCTTCATCTTTCTGGGCCTCAGTTTCCATGAGGAATTCTAAGGACCCTAACAGCTCAAACTTCTATAATCTCTCAATGAGATTCTTGCCAGCTAAAGTAGACCTGAACTGTCTAGCAGGGCAAAGACTTCCCTAGTAGATGAGCACTTCCTCCAAGGTACTTGGAGGTACTTTTCCAATTCCACTCTTTTTACACAGTTCATTATTTAAAGAACCTTCCATCTCACTGCGCAAGCGTTATTTTTCCCTGGTATCATTTGAGAGCTATTACTAAATTTATATTGAGTCCAATTTCTCCATTTTACAGAGGGCAAAAAAAAAGTCAAGAAAATAAGTGTTCATTTTGGTTATGACTTCTTTCTAACCGTATTCACTTAATAAGGCATTCGCCTCCAATATAGTCTGTTCTGCATCCGTGTTTTATAAAACATCTCTTGGGGAAAATAACTAGCAAAACACAATTTTTCGGCACCATCTCCTTTTATTAAGAATAATGAAAAGGAAGCAGGAGTGATTCTAACAGTCAAACACACTTCTTCTCTTCCTTATTGGTATTTTTATGACAACCGTCTGGCAGAAGGAAGAGGCAAGGTGGCTGCCTCCACATGGATGTGGGTCTGTTTACTGATGCCACACATATTTACCTGTCTGTGTATCAGGCTATATATGTATACTCTGTTTGTCTGTGTGTGTGCGCGCGCGCGCGTGTGTGTGTATGAATAGATAGGCTGCATTTATTTATGTATTGCTTCATCTTTGGATAACTATCTGGGATGCTGAACAATATTGAAATTAAACAAAAACAAATGGGCTTTTTGCCCAGAAAAACAATCACCCTCCAAAAGAGACAGAAAAAGAGAGGTAGGGGAAATTAACTTAGAGATGAAAGTACAGAGAAAGGAGAATTCAGTAATGGTCACCACAGGAATAGTGATAATGGAAGCCCCATGCTGTGTCTTCAAGACAGAATTATATAGTCATAGAATTTGGAGCTGAAAGGAACCTAGAACCTAGAATCTGGAATGTCAGAGTAAAAAGGGACACTATCAGATATCTAGTTCAACCTCCTCATTTGACAAATGAAGTAACTAAAGCTCAGATAAATGAAATGAGTCCAAGGTCATGCAGGGAGTAAGTAGCAGTAAGAAATTAAGACCCAGGCCTAAATCCAGTGCTCTTTCTTCTCCATATGTTGTTTTAGCTTTTAAACCATAGGTATGTATGTACAATGGTGGTGGGAAGTGGGGAAGAGATGGAGGCAAGAAGGGAGATTGGAAAAAAAAATATTCTATCCCAGATACCTCCTTGATATCTGCCCTACTGATATACTCACCATATTTCTAGAGATCATAACCTTGGGGATATAACTTCTCATCTTTGAAAATCCTAAGCTGGTGCCTATGCTATCCTGATTGAGGAGCATATCCCTTGGTCCATTATATTTCACTGACACCATCCGTATTCCACCTGGCTATCTTACCACCCACTATGCCAACGTTTGCATACCCATATACACTTTCACGATTCCAATATACACTTTCTACCCCTAAAAGTGTAATCAAATCAATAAATCATCATTGCTAATTCTACTGAAAAGGGAATATCAAGAATTTACCCTCACCCTTGTTCCACACCCCATCCCTGTGATCTCCCAAATTGGAGCATTTCACTTTGACATTACTCCCCTCTATGAACTGTCTTCCCCTATTAGAATGTAAACTCTGCATGGTCAGCAGCCATCTCACTTATGGATTTGTATTCCCAGCAATTAACACAGTGTTTGTCACACAAGTAAGTACTTAATAAATTATTTTTCATTCATTAATTCCAGATCGTTACTGAGATAGTTCACTTAATTGAGGATATACAGGTCTGTGGTCTGAGGATGTCAGAACAGAAGACATCACCATAACTGGAAGTACCAATGTCCTTCCTTTATCCAAACATTGTTTATCTACCCTGTCACTCATTCCTATTCTCTGTCCTCATAAAAATGTCTATTCACCTCCACCATTCTCCTAGGTCAATTGACCAATACATTTTTATTAAGTACCTACTACATGCTAGTGTAGGAACTGTGATAGTGTTGGGGATGCAGGCCCATAGAATGAAGCAATCCTTGATTGCACGGAACTTACAGTCTCATCCATATTCTTGCTTCAGTTTTCTCTCTTCAAAACCCTGACCATAGAGCAAACAAATGGCACTTTACATAGTCAGCTGCCGTTGATTTCTTTGTCACCTTGTCCTATCACTGCTCAGTCTTTTTCAAGGTCAAAACCTGGATTTCTTCCACCATCCATCTTCTTCCCTCCTACTTATGAGTTTCTGAATAAAGTTAAAAGAATTCACATAACTGTACTGATTTAGTGCATGAAAATTTTATCTAATCTGAATTGGATTCTCATTGCTGCATGCATAAATGCTTTTTTGATTGATCGGTGATCTCATCAGCTTCCATGGCCTCAAATATTGTCTCCCAAATCTCCATATCCAACCTTATTTTCTCTCCTTTACTCTTTCCTGCTTTACTTTCTATTTCACTCCCCATAATGTCTGTTTCAAGCCCTGTTCTCTGTCCTGAAGTCACTTATATCACCCTTCCCCTCTCTCTCAGAGAATTTTTTCTTATGCTTTAATGAGAAAGTCTATGAGAAATCAGAGTAGCTCTTCTTAAACTTAACATCAAAAAAAAAAGTTGGAAGAGGGATGGCCCCAATAGCTATAGCAGAAAAGAACACTGAATTTGAAATCAGAAGACCTGGGATCAAATTCCAACTCAGCTACTTGATGTCTGTGTGATTTTAGAAAAATCACTTAAACTCTACAGGCTTAAGTGTCCTCATTTGTAAAATGACAATTTAGACTACATAATATTGTAAATTTTTTTCAGTTCACAATAATATCATAAGATACGTAACATGATTTAGTTCTCAGGGACCTTCAATGTGGCCCTCTCTTCAGAGACACACAGGTCCACAGATACTAATCTATTCTTCTATTTCCTTGAAGGCTTTCATGCCACCATCATTACAACCATATCTCTTGTAGTCCCTGAGAAGTTACAGCACTTTGTGGACTCAAAAGTTCCATTTTGAGAGTGTTCAACACCAATATTGATGGATGGCAGAAAATAGTTTTTGCCATCACAGCCATCAAGAATATGGGTCAAAGATATGCTCATGTAGGAAAGTAGAGGACTTGTGAATTCGCTGAAGACGGGATGGAGCATGTGACCATCATCATGCAGAATCCCAACAATGCAAGATTTCACACTGGTTCCCTAACAGGCAGAAGGATGTAAAGAATGGAATATGTAGCCACATTCTGGCCAACGTCTAGACAATAAGCTGTGTGAAGATCTGGAACGACTGAAGAAGATTCAGGCACATCATGGGCTTTGGCACTTTTGAGGCCTCCAGATCTTAGGCTAGCATATGTAGACAACAGGCCACAGGTGGGTCACATTATGGGTGTGTCCAAGAAGTAAACGACTTCACTGGCCTTGCCTGCTAATAAATAGTTTATAACAAAAAAAGATATTAATCTATTCAAAGCCATAGATCACCAACCACTTTGCTTCTTTTACCAGATAAGGCCAAGACAGATTACAACGAATTAAAAACAAACACATTTAATGAAACATAATAAGACAATATCAAGATATTAAATCTGGCATTAAATGCTTTTGCACCAATTCCCAAATGGCCAATGCTCCAATACATATCTCCCAGAGAGTAATGGCTTCAGCTCCCAATTAACCACTTTCTCACTTTAGTCGAGTAAGAAGGAAATATATCAGTTACTCACAAAAAGACACAAGGTAAATTTAACACAGCTCTAGAAAACTTTGAGCTTCCTGGCACTCTCCAGAAAGCTAAGGAGTTCTGGGTTCATCAACAAGGGAAATGCATGATCCCAGAAACCTTTGGATATTACTCATAACTGTCTCTCATAAGCTGTTCCCAGTAACTACCATCACCAGTCTCCATTCAAGCTATCTAACTGATGCAATCTCTTTGCTAGATTCAAGATATTCTGGGAGTCTCCCACAACCACATGCCCACCAATAAGTAGCAATTTTATCCATATTAGAGTTGTAGGAAATCCAAAACTGCACTGGGATCATCCACTTAGAGCAGAGGAGTTCTCCACTCTTATGACAGTACTCTCCCACTAGTACAAAATTTTGAAGTCCCTACAAAATATTACTGGGCATCCAGGTATACTTGTGAGCCCACATCATAGACATCCATTAATTTGCATGTAATAAAGTCATGAACAATAATCTAAGTGCATAGCCATATATATAAAACCATATGTCAAGGTTATATTCCAAGTATATATACTCTATTAATGGGAAATAACTATCTACAAGTATCACCTCCTCTTCAGTTATTCCTGCAGCATCATAAATCAGCCTGGTAAATAATAATATGGTAATATCAGTCAGGCAACAAGCATTTATTAACTGTCTTCTATGTGTCAAGCACTGTGATGAGTGCTGGGGATGCAAAGAAAAGCCAAAACAGTCCCCCACTCTCAAAGAGTTCATGCTCTTATTGGGAGAGAAAACATGGTAATAACTATAGATACTAGATATATAAGATGTAAGGTAATCTTAAAGGGCAATCTTAGTGGAGGGTAGGAACTTAGGTGTGAAGAGGTGGTAGCATGAAAGACTTCCTGTAGAAAAATTGAGTTAAGACTTGAAGGAAGCTAACAGGTGGAAGTGACTAGAGAGAGTATTCCAGGCATTGGGGATAGCCAATGAAAAAACACAAAGTCAGGAGATGGAATATTGTACTTTGTGAAAATAGAGAAGGCCAGTGTTGTTGGATCTTAGAGTAAATGCAAGAGAGTAAAGTGTAGAAAGTCTGAAAAGTTAGAAAAAAGGCAAGATGGTGAGTGGCTTTAATGCTAAGCAGAAGGCTTTATATTAGTTCCTGGAGATAATAATGAGTCACTGGGATTCATTGAGTAGGAGTATAACATGGTCAGATCTATGCTTCAGAAAAATTACTTAGGCAGTAGTAGAGAATGGTTTAGAATGGAAAGAGACATGAAGCAGGAATGGCAACCAGGAAATTACTGCAATGAGTCAAGAATGTGGTAATATGGATGAGCACTAGGATGGTGGCAGTATCATGGGAAGGGGGAGGAGGGGTCTATTCAGGAGATGTAAATGTTGAAAACCCAAGATTTGGCAACAGAATGGATGAGCAAGTCCAAGAGAGGAGTCAAGGATGACGCTGTGGCTAAAAGTCTAGGTGACTTGGAAGATGATGGTTCCCTGCATTCCTGGTATAAATTCTACCTGATCAAAGTGCATTATTCTCATGATGAGTTGCTGTAATCTTTTCACTAATATCTTATTTAAAATTTTTCAATCTATATTCATCAGGAAAATTGGTCTATAATTTTCTTTCTCTGTTGTGGCTCTTTCCAGTCGAGGTATCAGCACCCTATTTGTATCATAAAAAGATTTTGGGAAGGCACCTTCTTTGTCACTTTTCCCAGAAGTCTATATAGTATTAGAATTAACTGTTCTTGAAATGTTTGATAGAATTTGCTTGTAAATTCATCTGGCCCTGGAGATTTTTTCCTCAGGAGATCCTTGGTGGCTTGTTCGATTTCTTTTTCTGAGTTGGGGTTCCTTAAGTATTTTACTTCCTCTTATGTTAACCTGGGTAATTTATATTTTTATAAACATTTATTTCATTAATATAATCAAATTTATGGGCATACAGTTGGACAAAATAATTTTTAATTATTGTTTTAATTTTCTCTTCATTGGAGGTGAATTCACCCTTTTCGTTTTTGACACTGATAATTTGGTTTTCTTTTTCTAATCAAATTGACCAAAAGTTTATCAATTTTTTCATAAAACCAGCTCTTAGTTTAATTAGTTCAATAGTTTTCTTAATTTCAATTTCATTAATCCCTTCTTTGGTTTTCAGTATTTCTAATTTGGCATTTTATTGGGGATTTTCAATTTGTTCTTTTTCTAGCTTTTTCAGTTGCATGTACAATTCATTGATCTCCTCTTTCTCTATTTTATCCATGCAAGCATTCAGAGATATAAAATCTCCCGTAAGAACTGCTTTTGCTGCATCCCATAAGTTTTGGTAGATTGTTTCATTATTGTCATTCTCTTGAATAAAGTTTCTAATTGACTGTTCTAAAATTTGTTGTTTGAACCACTCTATCTTTAGAATTAGATTATTTAGTTTCTAATAATTTTGGTCTATTTTTCCATGGCCCTTTATTACATATAATTTTTATTGCACTATGGTCTTAAAAGGATGCATTGACTTTCTGACTTTCTGCCCTGGATTGTGAGATTTTATGCCCTAGTATATGGTCAATTTTTGTGTATGTGCCCTGTACCACTGAGAAGAAGCTACATTCCTTTATACCCTCATTCAGTTTTCTCCAGAAGTCTAGCATACCTTTTTACATATATTTTTTGTATACATACACTATTGTATATACATATACATATACATATACAATACTTTTATAGAATTCTATTTGCCTCCATAACTTCCTTCTTGTTTATTTTGAGATTAGATTTATCAAGTTCAGAGAGGGGGAGTTTGAGGTCCCCTACTAATATAGTTTTGCTATTTCTTCCCTTAGCCCCCTCAACTTCTCCTCTAAGAATTTGGATACTATACCACTTGGTGCATATATGTTTAGTAATGCTATTACTTCATTGTCTATAGTAGCTTTTAGCAGGATATAGTTTCCTTTCTTATCTGTTTTGATTAGATCTCTTTTTGTTTTTTCTTTGTCTAAGATTAGGATTGCTACCCATGCTTTTTTTTTTTTTACTTCAGCTGAAGCATAATATATACTACTCCAGCCTTTTACCTTTAGCCTGTGTGTATCCCTCTGTTTCAAATGCAATTCTTGTAAACAACATATTTTAGGATTATAGTTTTTAATCCATTCTACTATCTACCTCTATCTTATGGAAGAATTCATCTCATTTACATTCACAGCTGTGATTACTATTTGTATCTTTCTCTCCATCCTATCATCACCCTGCCCAATTGTGCTTTTATTTCTCCCTTCCCCTCCCCAAAAGAGTTTTACTTTTGACCATTACCTCCCTCAGTTCTGCTTCCCTTCTAACTACCCCCTCTCTTTTCTTTCCCCTTTCCCTTCCTATTGCCTGTAGGGCAAGTTAGATTTCTATGCTTAATCAGATGATAATAAAGCTCAAAGTGCTCATCTTCCTCCCTTCTTTCCACCTACTATAATATGTTTCTATGCCTTCTTAATGTGATGTAATTTACACCTTTCTGCCTCCTTTCCTCTTCTCCCTTCATACACCTTAATTAGTTTTTTTATCATCACAACAATTAACTTAAACTTCCACCTTATATCTATGTATATCCTTTTTAAACATCATATTAAATAAACAATTCTCAAGATTAACAATAACATCATCCCATATAAGGATGTAAACAGTTTGCCCATATTAAATAACAAGATTTTTTCCCCTTTTTATTCCCCTGTTTGCCTCTTTATGCCTCTCTTGAGTCTTGTATTTGAAGATCAAATTTCCATTGAGCTCTGGCCTTTTCATCAGGAAGGTCTGGAAATCCCTTATTTCATTGAATATCCATCTCTTTGCCTGAAATATTATGTTCAGTTTTGCTGAGTAATTGATACTTGGTTATAGTCCAAACTCCTTTACTTTACTGATTATCATATTCTAATCCTTCCAGTCTTTTAATGTAGAAACTGCAATATCCTGTGTGATCCTGACTGTAGTTCCTCGATATTTGATTTGTTTCTTTCTGACTGCTTGCAGTATTTTCTCCTTGACCTGATAATTCTCAAATTTGGCAACAATATTCCTTGGTGTTTTCATTTTGGGACCTCTTTCAGGAGGTGATCAGTGGATTCTTTCAATGACTATTTTGCCCTCTAGATCTAGCACCTAAAGATAGTTTTCCTTAATAATTTCTTGGAAGATACTTCCCAGGCTCTTTTATTTCATCATGGTTTGGTAGACCAATAATTCTTAAATTTTTCTCTCTTGGATCTATTTTCCATGTCAGTTGTTTTTTTCCAATGAGATATTTTGTGTTTTCTTCTATTTTTTTCATTCTTTAGATTTTGTTTGACTGATTCTTGATGCCTCATAGAGTCATTAGCTTTTACTTGGTCAGTTTTAATTTCTAACCAATTATTTCTTTCAGTTAGCTTTTGTACCTCTTTTTCCATTTGTCTAATTGTTCCTTTTAATGAGTTATTTTCTCCAGGTAGATTTTGTAATTCCTTATCTATTTGGTCAATTTTACTTTTTAAGGAACTGTTCTCTTCAGTGAATTTTTTTTTTTTGTCAATTGCATTTTTAAAATCATTGGTCAATTTTTCTTTTACCTCCCTAATTTGACTTTTAAAATCCTTCTTGAGCTCCTCCAAGAATGCTTTTTGAGTTTGAGACAGTTTGTATTCCCTTTTGATGTTTTAGGTGTAGGTATAGTGTCAATCCTTTCACCTTCTGAATTCATATTTTGATCTTCCCTGTCTCAGTAATAAGATTCTATGGTCTTTGCTTTTCTAATTTGCTTTTTATTCATGGTGATTTCCTTTTTCCTGGATTTTAGAGTGGATCTCTGCTTCTAAGGCATAGGGAACTCTGTTCCATATTTCTTATGCTGGGAATTAGGGGCTTGGTTACTGACTTCGTGTGCTATAACCTTTATTTCTTTCAGCTAGAAGCTATGTAATGCTACAGTACCTGGTGCTGGGCTAACTGGTGTGTGCCAATGCTAAGGCCAGGGGAAGTTTGAGTTTCCCTGGGTTCCACTGAAACTTGGAGCATGAGATGTGGGGGATGGTTGTCTGGCCACTGGAGGTCTCCTCCTCTCTTAGGACTGTGCTAGAGCATGGACAGATCCAGTGACTGGTAGATCCCTTCTATGCTGGTGTCTTCCCAATTCCCCTGGCTGTGTTAAAGTATGGCTGGGGTCCTGGTGTTGGTGCTTACTGGCTCCACCACCCTGAGGCCCAGGATCTCCTGCTGGTCCACTAAGGTGGGGTTTGCTGGGCTTCCTTTGGTCCTTTACTGGTCCCCTTTCACAACAGCAAGAGGGACCCTTCCCTTCAATCTAACTAGTCTCCCAAGTTAAGACTACTGTGCCCCTTCTGCTAGCCATACAATTCTCGGATTTTTCCTGGGACAATATTGTTCGGGCTTTTCAAGGTCAGCAAGGGAGAGTGAGAGCACTTACAGTTTACTCTGCTATCTTGGCTCCCAAAAGTTCAAATAGATGACTTTCAAACATTCAATTTGTGGACTGATAGCTCCAGGAGTAGCCTCTGTTACTGTCACAGCCCCACACTTCTTTCTCACCCAGCTCTGCCTGACTCCAGTCCTAGGTGAGATTTGGGAATCACAGCTTGTGATTGAGACTGCCTGGGGCCATTCCCACTCCACTATGTCCAAGTCTGTGCTGGTACAGAGCACTTGCAACCCCTGGCCAGGGTAGTCTTGCTTGACCTCTTTCTCTGACTTTCAAGAGAATACTAAGTTCCCATTTCCTCCTCACCTAAAACACAGTCCAGCTACTTTCAATATAAGTCATAGCCTGGTTCCTTCAGTCCATAGGAAACCAGAGAAGAGGTCTTTCTTCGACTTTACTTTCAATGCTCTCCATCACTCTTGGCTTCCTGATCACAGGAAGTACATTAAGTTCCTTCTGGGAAGGAGGAAGTTGCAGTATGATCTTTGCAGAGCCCCAACTATTTTATCGACCTATCATCTAGAATGGTATGAGGTGGATATCTATTAGCCCAATTTCCTGTACACTGAGATTTCTTAGCAAAATTCCACTCTCCAGCTTTATTTCTTAACAATAAACTCGAGCATTATACTCTTTTTTGTTCTTTTGTGAATTCTTCAAAGCTTGGGTCGTAGCTAAGGGGAGACCTCCTTCCACAGCTCTCTCAACCAAAAGGTGAGCTGGTTCTGAGTGTCCACAACTTCCCATCATCAGGGACTCCAAAAACAAATCAGTAGATACATGTAGCTGACACACAAACACTAGCAAGGAAGGAGTGAAGACCATGGCATCATTCCAAGAATGCATTATGGGCATGTACTATAAATGCTGTTTGCTAACTCCACTGAGACATCACCACTCAGAGTCCCTTTTATGTTCAAGAATATATGATTAAAACACTCTGATTTGAGCTCTGTTGAAGGTGGGCTGTCTATGTATAGTAAGACATCATCAGGACCCATTATGTGGAAGGAGAGGAAGCAGAAACCAATATAATTTACCACAGTCAAGAAATTCCAAATAGAATTTGGGATCTAACTATCTTGTATATGTATTTTGTGGGGGAATTTTTCATTCTTGGTAGTTTCATTAGTTGGTTGTGTTTTATATCCATTATAATATTGGTAAATTTCAAAGAAAATAATAATTATTTAGAAAATTCTGTGGGTTGTAAAAGACAGACTATATAGATTCTAATCAACCAAAGAAGTACTATTTCTATATTAAGAACAGAATAGAATTATGTTTTAATGTAATTCTTAACTATATAATACATATTTCATTTTCAGTGCATGCACAATTCTGAAAATAGCTTGTAAACTTGTACCATGAAATGAACATTTTAAGTATTTCTGACTCTATAGAAATTTGTTTCTGAACTTTGACATAAGAATGGAGCCTTATTTTATTATGCAGAGTTGAAGCTTTCCTGAATTTTTTTTAAACTGTAATTTTTATGAATAAAATTGAAACTTGGGAATTTAGAGTACAATTTTATTATGACAAAGTATATACTGTATTTAATATTTTAAATTACAAATGGTGAAATGGACTAAATGTATATTTACAAAATATTTTGAAAGATTTCCATTTTCTCTTAATTTTCAACTGTGTATTTCATATCAAAATCATAGAAATTAAATTTTATTTTTAAATTTAGATTTTTATTTTAAAACATTTTATTTTTTAATTTCACTCTCATTAAAATTTAAAAACCTGCATTTTGTAAGTATTCATTTTCAATGTGTTGCATTTTACAAGTGTTTGAATCTGTGAAAAGTTGAATTGCTTGGCATTGCATTTTGAGAATTTTTACTACAACATAAATTGTAATGATGTGATATATGTGAATTTGATTCATTTTTATGTTCTTTTATTTGTTATATTTATATATTCTTTAAGAATAAATATTTTTTCTTTCCATTCTTTGTTTCACTTACATACCAAGCAGGCTATATTTAAGGAGGAGAAAGGGAAGGTTTGCACAAATCTCCTGCAAAGATTTTTAGCAGTTCTACAATATTGTTGTCCTGTCCTGTCCTATATACTTCTCTTCTTCCCTCTGTTCTCCTTTCCTTTTCTCTCCACCCCTCTCTTTCAATACTTTCCCCTTTTCCTCCCTCCTCTTTTCTCCTTTACTTTTTTTTCTGACTTTGATGGTTTGGTTTTTCACCAACACCTCACAATAAAAAAATAAATCATCAGGGCCTAAGTCTGCCCTCAATAGCCCTAGATATAGTTCTAAACATCTTGATTCTTACCAACACTAAAGTTGTTATGTGTGTTCTTCATTTTCCGAGAGGACCATGACATCAAGATGATTACATGACTTGCAGTTGACATTGATTTGAGTAACAGAGGGCTGTGCAAGGTCAACAACTTCACTTTCTTTTCCAGAGTCATGTAAGTACAGTGGCCTGATATTCATCAGGATGACTGGAGATGGCCCAGGATGCAATATGAGACCCTGGCCCTTTTTCACCAACACTAAGATATCCTTGAGTAACTTAGTATCAAAATGTTGCCACTGGGGCAGTTAGATGGTACAGTGGATAGAGCACTGGGCCTTGAATCAGGAAGAACTAAATTCAGCAATAACTTAAGACACCTACAAGCTATGTGACCCTGGGAAAGTCACAACCCCAATTGCCTCAAAAAAAAGTTGCCACTGGTTAGAATAGATCCTAACAGGGAATCTGTGAATCAAAGAATACTACTACTATAGTACCTTGGCAATTTAAAAACATTATACAGATGTATCCTGGGTGAAATATTTGGTTACTACTAGTGGAATACCTTTATCTTCTTGCCTCTCTTAAGAAATTAAAGTCTGTGACATAAGCTCCAGAGACTTGCTGGTACTTGTGCTGTCCAGAAAAGTAGTTCAAATCAGATCGACTTGCCTTTGAACACAATGATCTCAGATTCCACATTTTTAACCTATATCTGCTGCCGTCTTTAGGCCTGTAGCATCAATTTTGCATCAGACACAGAGTTGGCTCATATGTCTAAGTGTAATCATGCTGCGTTGAAGTAGTATGCCTTGGGCTCTAACAACTTCTTTCATGTACCTCATTCTGGATCACACAATCACAGAATTTCAGAATTAGGAGGGTTTTTAATGGTCGTATACTCCAATCCATACTAGAAAATGAATTCTCTCTGCAATATACATGGAAAATAGTCCTCGGGAATACCACCTATGATGGGGAACTGACTTATAGTCATCCCATAGTGGAACCCAAAGCATCTTATTCCACTTTAGCATAACTATAAGTATTTTTATGTTTTCCCTGATGTGAAACCTATAGTTCCCTCTTTGTAACTTTTTAAAATTTGTTTTCATATAAATTTACTTATTTTCAGTTTTCAGCATTCACTACCACAAAATTTTGAATTTCAAACTTTCTCCCCTTTTCTCTCCCTCCCCCCACCATAGGACATCATGTATTCTGATTGCCCCTGTCCTCCAATCTGCCCTCCCTTCTATCACTCCCCCCTTATCCCTTTCCCTTCTATTTTCCTGTAGGGCAAGATAGATTTCTATACTCCATTGCTTGTATATTTTATTTTCTAGTTGCATGTAAAAACAACCTCTCACATTCATTTTTTAAAGCTTTGAGTGCCACATTTTCTCTCTTTCCCCTTCCCCCCCATCCTCATTGGGAAGGCAAGCAATTTGATAAAAGTTATACATGTGTGATCATGCAAAACACTTCCATAATGATGATGTTGTGAAAGACTAACAATATTTCCCTCTATCCTGTCCCATCCTCCATTTATTCAGTTCTCTCAAGTGACCTGTCCCTCTACCAAAGTTTTTCCTTCTGATTACTCCTTCCTCCAATCTACCATCCCTTCTATTATCCCCCCTCTCTTATCCCCTTCCCCCCTGCTTTCCTGTAGGGTAAAATAAACTTCCATACCCAATTTAGTGTGCATACTATTCCCTCCTGAAGTCAAATCTGATGAAAGGAAGGCTCCCTTATTCCCTCTTACCTTCCCCTTTTTCCCCTCCATTGCAAAAGCTTCTGCTTACCTCTTTTATGTGAGATGATTTACTATATTCTACCTATCCCTTTCTCTTACTCCTAGTACATTCTTCTTAACCTTTAATTTTCTTTTTTTAGATGTCATCCCTTCATATTCTTGTGCTCTCTCTCTCCATATATACATACATACACATATACAAATATATATGTACTGATGTGTGTATATACACATATACACACATATATACATATATATGTATGTGTGCGTGTGTGTGTGTATATATACATTATATACATTCTCTCCAGCTATCCTAATACTGAGAAAGGTCTCATGAGTTACAAATATCATCTTTCCATGTGGGAATGAAAACAATTCAACTTTACTAAGTCCCTTATGGTTTCTCTTTCCTGTTTACCTTTTCATGCTTCTCCTGATTCTTGTATTTGAAAGTCAGATTTTCTATTCAGCTCTGATATTTTCAACGAGAATAACTGGAAGTCCTCTATTTCATTGAAATTCTATTTTTTCCCTGAAGGATTATACTCAGTTTTGCTGGGTAGGTGACTCTTGGTTTTAATTTTATCCCCTTTGGCCTCCAGAATATCATATTCCAAGTCCTCTGTTCCCTTAGAATGGAAACTGCTGAGTCCTGTGTTCTCCTGATGGTGTTTCCACAACACATTAATTTTTCTTTCTGGTTGCTTGAAATATTTTCTCCTTGACCTGGGAACTATGGAATTTGGATACAATATCCCTAGGAGTTTTCCTTTCAGGATCTCTTTCAGGAAGTGATTGGTGGACTCTTTTCATTTCTATTTTATCTTCTGGTTCTGGAATATCAGGGCAGTTTTCCTTGATACTTTCTTGAAAGATGATGTCCAGGCTCTTTTTTTTCATCATGGTTTTCAAGTACTCCATTAATTTTTAAATTATCTCTTCTGGATCCATTTTGCAGGTCAGTTGTTTTTGGTTTTTTTTTCCACTGAGATACTTCACATTATCTTTTATTTTTTCATTCTTTTGGTTTTGTTTTATAACTTCTTGATTTCTCATAATGTCATTACCTTCCATTTGGTTCATTCTAATATTAAAAGAATTATTTTCTTCCATGAGATTTTGGACTTCTTTTTCCATTTGACTCATTCTACTTTTGAAGGCATTCTTTGCTTCATTGACTTTTTGAACCTCTTCTGCCATTTTGGTTACTCAAATTTTATATATATATATATATATTTTTTTTTAAATAAATAAAAATTTATTTATTTAACTTTTTACATTCATTTTCACAAGACTTTGGGTTCCAAAATTTTCTACCCTTTTGTCCCATCCCCCACCCCAGTACACCGAGTATTCTAATTTCCCCTATCACCAATCTGCCCTCTCTTCTATCATCCCTCTCTTCTCTTGTCCCCATCTTCTCTTTTGTCCTTTAGGGCCAGATAACTTTCTACTCCCCATTACCTGTATTTCTTGTTTCCTAGTAGCAAGAACAATACTAGACAGTTGTTCCTAAAACTTTGAGTTCCAACTTCTCCCCATTCCTCCCTCCCCACTCATTCCCTTTTGGAAAGGCAGGCAATTCAATATAGGCCATATTTCTGTAGTTTTGCAAATGACTTCCATAATAGTCATGTTGTGTAAGACTAACTATAATTCCTTCCATCCTATC
>CM053769.1:337636714-337653106 GCA_028658325.1 Potorous gilbertii | reverse complement strand
ATATATATACACACACACACACACACACACACACAAATATACATATATATACATACAATACAAATGTTTACTATATATATATATATATATGTATTTATTGGTTGATTTTTAAAAATTTTGACACCTTAACATCTGAATGTACTTCTCCTTCCTCCCCTACCCAGTGAGCTCTCCCTTCTAATAAAGTTTTTTTTAAAGGAAAAGAAAAAAGGACAAAAAAATCTAATCAGTGACAGTATATGCAGTGTTCCATACCTATTATCCCCGCCCTTTGCAAAGAAATGAGGGAGAGTCAAATTTGGTCATTATAATTGTAGTGTTTAATTTTTTTCTGTTGTTTGTTCCATTTATATTGTTGTAGTTAGTATATAATATTTTCCTGGTTCTACTTACTTTTCTGTATTAGTTTTTGTAAGTCTTCTCCTTGTTTTGGAATTCTCCATATTAATTGCTTCTTATAGCACAGTAATATAATATTTCAGATGTCCAACGGATGTTGATGCTTAGTGGAAACTCTGGCACTGGAGGAGCCAGGCCTTTGGCTTCAGCTTGCTCAGGTACCACCAATTCAGACTCTGCCCCTCTCCCTAGGAAGGGGCTTCCCTTCCCTTGCCTCAGTGATTGCCTTAATCACCAGCAGGTGTCTCTCTGTCAGAGGACTAGATAACACAGGACTGCAGCCCTCATGGGGTTGTTACAGCTAGTGAGTACCACAGAGGTCAGTTGGTCAACCCTCTCACTTTACAAAAGTAGAAACTGAGGACCAGAGAGATTAAGTGATTTGCCTAATATTACAAAGGGAGTAGATAGGTTACATAACAAGGATTAGAACCCAAATTCTGTGCCCTTTCCATCACACCTAGTCTGCTGTCCTTGACATTAACACTCTAAGTCAAAATTAACTCCTGTTCCCCTCTTCTCTGCTTCTATAAATGCCATTGAGTTCCATTGCCTTACCTTCTTTCATGAAGATATACAGGGTGCCTCACAAGTCAGTGCAGCTTTAAGCTTTAATAATTTAAAATGGCACCAAGACTTTTGGGACACCCCACGTATTCATTCAGTGAAACTGCAATGGTTAAGAAAGAAAGAAAGAACATTCTCCTTTGCAATTAGCATTCTTTCTGACCAAGCACATCGATTGTAGAATGAAATGCAGTGGTTATTATTGGGCACTGTTTGTTGAGGACTTAACTCCTACTAAATGTTTGAAAATCAATATTACTGAATTACAACTGAGAGCAAAGACAGCTAGCAGCGCCCCTTATATTTGGGTGACTGGTTCAAATCCTGTTCTCATAGTGATAACAATTAAAAAAAATTTGCTATTTTTAATTTTTACATCACCTACACTTTTAAATTGTAACACTACCTCCTCCTAGAGAGTTATCTTAAATAATAAAGCCTAAAAAAAGGTGGAGGGAAGAAAGAAATGTTCAGTAGATCCAACTGACAGATTGAAAAAGTCTGACGTTATACAGTGTTTTGCAAAGATGCGGGGGGAGGTGCCTTCTCATATCTCTTATTTGGGGCCAGCTTTGGTCATTATAATTTCACATAATTCAATTTCAATCAGTTGGTTATTATATTTTTTCCACTTACATAGAAATGACTACACTGCTTTAGTCATTTCATATATTCTTTTCCTGGGTTTTCTTTTCTATGTGTCAATTCATGTGTTTTCCTGTGGTTTTATATGTTTATCATAGTCATAATTTCTTGGTGCATAGTAGTATCCTACTGTCTTTATTTACCACAACTTGTTTAGTCATTTGATGGGTACCTACTTTGTTTCTAATTTTTTTGTTACCATATAAACTGTGACTATGAATATTTTGGTGTCCTTAGCCTTCTCAGGATATATGCCAAACAATGGAATCTTTGGGTCAAAGGTTATGGACATTCTAGGTACTTGCTCTGTGGAATTCTAAATTGCTTTCCAGAATTGTTAATGATAACAAATTGCATTTCTTTTTCACTTGAAAGTTGATGAAACCACTTCCGTATCACAGACCTGGGTGTAAGGTCCAGGTGGTAGATAATGCTTTCTTCATTTCAGATGTATGGGAACTAAGGCCTAGGGCATTGAATGATTGGCTCATGGTTACACAACTAGCCAAGATTTGAACCCCAAGCTTGAAGTCTGGCCCCCCTTTCATTTTTACCACACTGCTTCATCACAACTCTACTGAGGATAGTGCGATGTCATTGAAATATATTGGTGCAGAAATTTAGGTCATCTTTAAACACTATCTTGGGGGAGTTGGATCTCAGAAGTGCTCAAAAGTGCCATAGTTATATAACCTCTCATTTGTAGTTGGTTACCATGGGCTATATTCCAGGGAGGTTCCATCAGGGGTGGGTAAGATTCTGTGGTTGGCTAATTCCTTTATCGTAAAGGCTCCTTTGGTAAGAGATTCACAGAATTTCACAGTTAAAAAGAGACTTCAGAGACCACCTTGTCCAACCAGTACCTTACCAAGAATCCTCTCTCTAACACTAAACATGGTTATCCAGACTTTATGAGGTGCCTCTAGTTAGAGTTAATCCAATGCTTCCTAACAGAGGCTTTTGTATAACTCTAATTATTTTAACATTTTTATGTTAGTCTGAAATTGGCCTCTCAGAAACTTTCTGAGACCTATACCCTCTTTGCTTCCATTTCTTCCATGTGGGCCCAAGCAGAACAAATCTAATCTCTTTGCTATATGACCATCTTTCATTTGCTTGAAGACAACTCATGAAGGTCCTTATATGTCTTGTCTTATCTTCTCCAAGCTAAACATTCCCAGTTTCTTAAACTAATTATTACTTGATATTATTTTCAGTTCTTTCCTTATGCTGTTTACCCTCCTTTGGACACTCGCCAGGTTGTCAATGTCCTTTCTGAAAGGTTGCCCCAGAACCAACTGGAATGCTCCAGGTCTTTTCCCACCAGGGCAAAGTATAGAAAGATTGATTAGCATCTTCCTTGTTCTGAACTTCTGTTCTTTCCTAATACTGCCTAGAATCTTACCTACTTCTTTTGGCCGCTAAATCACATACAGTCTCCCAACAAACTCAGATCTTCTTCCAAGTAAACCCTTACATAGTATCATATACTGGGTCCTTAATGAATATTTTATGGGTTGAGTTGAGACAAACTATTTTCTAACCACATCTCCACCAACTTGTGCTTTTAAAATTCATTTTTTAACATGTGTAATACTTTACATTGATCCCTTTTGAATTTTCTCTAATTGATTTGGTCTGTAGAGAGATCTTTTTCTATTTGGATTCTCCTCCCAGTCTCATTTAATAAAGGGATTGTTCATTTACTCATTCAACAAACATTCTACTAAGTGGCTGTTGGATACCCAGCATTTTCTAAAACTCTAATCAGGTTCTCTTGTAGCTCTCCCCCATTCTAATTTCCCTCCACATATTCATTTATACTTTTGCACTTTTGGGTCTATCCCCTTCATTTAATAGATAAGGACAATTGAGAAATGAAGTGTTTTTTTTTTCCTAAGTCATACAGATATAAAGTGACAGAACCCAGAATTCAAGGCCAAGTTCATGTTCCCCTGGCCCACCAACTCTGAGTCCTTCCTGGTTCTCAAGGTCAAGTTCAAGTATTCCCTCCTCTAGGAAGTCTTCATGGATCCTGAAGTGACCTTTGATCTCTCCTCTGATTCCTTAAGTACCAACAGTCTATTAACAAATGACTTTTAGGTGTATATGGTCTTAGTTAAATTTTTTTGTGGCTGTTCTGTGTCCAACTGGTTAGGGATCATTAGAATAACAGAAATTCCATGACAACAATAGAAATAGTTCACATTTATTTATCTTTTTAAGGTTCACAAAACATGTTTCTTATGAAGTTTTAATAATAATAAATAATCTGTATAAAGTGCTTCAAAGTCTGTTGAGTGATTTTCATACACTGTCTTATTTGAATGGAAGAAAAAGCATTTGTTCAGCCTTTATTACATGCAAAGTACTGTACAAAGTTGTGGGGATAGAAATAGAAGAGCAAGACATCTTGTGATCACACTCTGAAGTAGGTATTATGGTTATTAGCATCCCTGCAGATGGGGAAACTGAGGACCCGGGAGGCTTCTGTGACTTGGCTATCATCCAGCAGTGAATATCTGAGGCAGGACTTGAACCCAGGTGGTCTGCTTGTCTCCAACACTTTGCAGCAATGTTACTCTGTCCCCTGAAGGTGGGCAGCGTTGAGTCTGATTGTTCTTCCACTTTACAAATCAGTTGTCAAACTTTTTTTTTTAATGTGCCAGGCACTAAGGATAAAAAGATAGAAATGAAAGAATTTCTTCCCTCAAGGAACATACATCTTATTGGGGAAGGCTCTTATCATCTATCCATCTCTGTGTATATGTACACATATATACATGTGCACACACATATACATATTTATGTGTGTATTTATCATCTATCTGTGTATTATACACATAGATGTGCTTGTATGTATACATGTGTATCTATCATATTTACACACACATATACATAAGTCGATCAATCAATCAATCTATATATCTACATTTAAGGAGTCTGAGGTTAAGAGAGGTGAAATTTCTTTGTCTATATTCACACAGTAAAAGTCCCAGAGCTCTTTGATTCTAAGGTCAGTGCGTTCTGTACCATCTTTTCCTCCCCCCACTTCAAATTGTGTCTAATGCAGTGCTGGACTGATAGCAGGTTTTAGGTCTTCATTCATTCATCAAGTATTTATGTATCTCTGATGTGTCATGCCCAACTCTACCCAATAATCATAGTTATTGGCTACTAGGGCAATTTTCTCTCATAGCTCTAAGTGCTCAATTATGAAACACCCTTAAAAATAAAACTCTTCTTGAATTGCCTCCCTAGGTGCCAACACCACTTACCCAGGCTAGGGTAGTGTGAGTACTATTTTGGGCAGTGGTGATGCACAGTAGGAAAATGTCTTTGACATCCTCCCTCCCATACTTCCTCCCTCTCCCTTCTTCACCCTGCCCAAGGCAGGGCAGGGCACTTCCTGGGAAGAGTCAGACCCAACTCCTCCAAATGTTAATAAGATTTCTCTGTGAATGGTCAGAAACACACAAGATCAAAGTAGTGACCAAAGGGCATTTATATAGTGCCCTTTGCATTTCATCTTTTTAAAGCCCTTTCATGTCTGTGGCCTCACTTTATTTCTTAAATAGAAAATTTTAAACAACAGGAAATTCTATTTCTAATTAGCTGTTTGAATGGGCAAATCACTTCCCCTCTTTCAGGTCCTCAGTCACCACATCTTAAAAATGGGAGTAATCCTTCCTGTCTACTTGGCTGTCTCCCAGGGATTTGGGGAGGATAAAATAAAATAACTTATGTGGTAGGGCTTTGAAGGGTTGAAAGTACTGCAGAGATGTGGTGGCATCATTACAACAGCACTTGGACAACTTTATATTCTCCTTAAGAGCCGATTGATCTGGCCAATGTCTGCTGATTTTTATTGAAATGTTTTTACTTTGTTAGGGTCTGAGAGTCTGTTAACACCCACACAGGCAAAGCATTTTTGATCTGCCCTTAACATTCTGCTCACTCTGAAGGTTATCATTCAGGGACATCACCTGGGATTTCTGGACCTAACAGGCTCCACAGGGCCTCTTGCAGATAATTAGCACTGTCTGGGATGAGGGCCCAAAGAGAAAGGGGCTCTTTGAATGGAAATGTCTGCTGTTGTGTGTATCAACATGCTATGTGCACCCTGACCAGGATTGCGTTGGCCCCAAATCAATCATCCCCTAGCCTGTCTCCCCTAAAGAGGTCTCCCCAGAAGCAGGGCAGAAGAAGGGCTTTAAGACCTGCCTGAAGTGGGCTGGCTCTGCTCCTGTGTATTCTTCATCCCTGCTGGCCTTTCTCCAAATGGTGCTGATGACCATCTGGCCAGAGCAAAGATGTGAAAAGTCCTTTCATTTATCAGCCCATGGAGCCTGTGATCATTCTACTAAGCCAGTTCCCCTCTATCAGGAGGAGGAGAAAACTAGAAACCCCAAACAAATCATTCTGCAAACCTGACTCTACAGTTTAAGTGGCCTGAAAATAGCTTTTCTGTTTGTAGCGGGGGATGAAGAGGGTAGGCTGATTTGACCCCTTCATTTTTCAGTTGGGAAAGACTCAGAGGGATGGAGGGTCCAGGGTCACATAGATCACATAGCGTGATGGACCAGGATTCAAATATGTATTTTATGATTTATGATCTAATTTCAAGTGATTTGGCATGGACTACACTTGTCTCTCTGAGCCTCAGTTTCTCCATCTGTAAAATGTGGATCATAATTATAGTATCTAGGCTATTGTGAGGCTCAAACGGGGCGACGGAAGTACTGTTCCATTACAACATTCTATAAATAACAGATATTATTAATATCATTGTATAACTCCACACCTGCTCCCTTGTGGTCTTTCCACACCCCCCTCCCTTTCCTCCAAGTCTTCACAACTCCTTCCTTCCACACTGCTGCCTAAGCCTTAGGACAGCTCTACCCTGAGGCTGACTCAGTGACTGGGGAGTTGTGAACCCACTTCCAGCTCAGCCTGTGGCCTGCCCTGCCTCCACTTTCCCTAATGCTGAGGCTGCCTGGCCACCTGTGATAACGATAATCTGCCCAAACTCATTCCCCAAAGATTAGCTTGTTGCCATCCCCCATCAAACCCTCTCCATCCTAATGGTCCTGAAGCATAGACTGTCATTACACAAACCCAATTCCCTGGTCTCTTGTTCCCATCCTCCCTTAATCCAGTCCTCCCTTAGTGTGACCCACTCCAGATCCAATCATTTTCTACTGTGCTTTCTGGATCTATCTTATCTATCTGGATCTTATCTATCTTCATAGATAACAAATTAGATTTTTTTTGTTAAACTTTTTCTTTTCTCATACCTCCATCATTTTTCACTCACTGAGATCTAGTTCCTTCCTGATGACATTGCCTCCCTGGATACCATTTCCAAGTACTTGTTGTCTTGCTGTTGTTCAGTTGTATCCAACTCTCTGTAAGCCCATTTGGGGTTTTCTCAGCAAAGATACCAGAGTGGTTCACCATTTCCTTTTCCAGCTCATTTTACAGATGAGGAAACTGAGGCAAACAGGGTTAAGTGACTTGCCCAGGGTCACACAGCTAGTAAGTGTCTCAGACCAGATTTGAACTCACAAAGATGGATCTTTCTAACTGCTGATCAGGCATTCCATCTACTGTACCATCTAACTGTTGGGTGTATTTTCACTCATATTTTCTCTCACTTCTTGTTATGGCAGAGTCAGGATACTCCTTGCTCCCCATTGATACTTCTATACTTTTCCTCTAATACCATCACTCAACCTCTCCTCCTTTGAGGTTTAGTTGATCTATTTTATCACCCAAATAAGATTCCAGTAGCTGTTGTCTGCTGATCTCCTGGACGCTCTCTTTCTTCACTAAGCTCAGTTCCTGACTCAGTTTTTCCTCCTCATCTCCTATTTTTACTTCAGGGAACTGGAAAAGTTCAACAGATGATAGATAGTCCCTCAGATGCCCTAACTTCCCAGATCCTTGTTTCCCTCATTCCCCATCACCTGCTTCTACCCTCCCCTCAGTCATGAACAGATAAATTTATTTTTGATCTTCTCATCACCCATGTTCAGGAACACTGAAATGACTTTATCTGATCACAGTCTGTCCTCATTCCATCCTTCCCTCTGCCTTCCATCCTTCCCTCTTCTGCCTTCCATCCTCCAATCCTGTTCTCCATCCTGCCTAGGACTTCTGAACCTTCTGCCTCTCAGTTCCTGTTCTCTTGAGGATCTTTGCCCCTTGTATGATTGTCGATTTTGTGTTGCTGAAGCCATGACACAGAACTGAGATGGAGAAAATCATGAAACCATATTGACTTGGTCCACTACAAATTCATGTTAAATAATTTCAACTGGGCACTTACTGCGGCAAGGCTATCCTTTTCCACCTCCCTCATTAATTCACTATCCTACTCAACACAGCAGCTTTTCTAAAAGCTTTATCCATTTCACCCTCAAACCTCTCATGGTTTGCTCTCCCTGAAGGGGAGGACATCTGGCTGCACAGTGGCCTGGAGTCAAGAAGACCTGAGTTCCAATCCAGCCTTTGACTTGCTGAGCAAGTCACTTAACCTTTGTTTGTCCAAGTTTCCTCAGCTGTAAAATGGGGATAATCCTTGCAGGATTGTTGTGAGAATCAAATAAGGTAATATTTGTAAAAAAAAAAAAAGGGCTTATTCCAGAGCCTGGCTCATAATTGGTACCATATAAATAATTATTCTTTTCCTTTCCCTTCCCCTCATCTCATCTGAGAAAATGGCCCACATTTCACTGAAAAAATTAAGGGTATTTATCCAGAGCTCCCTATTTTTCTCTTCTCTTCATCTCACATTGTTCTGATGCCTTCTTCACTATTTTTTTCTTCACCTAATCAGACAATCCAATGAAAAATTGTTAAGCACCTACCATGTGCCAGTCAGTGTTCTAAGTGCTGGGGATCCCTGTCTTTGAAGAGCTTATAATCTAAAGGGTAAGACAACACACAAAGCAGGCAGAAAAGTGATGACAGTGGGAAAGGAGAGAACCCAGCGTGGGTGTTGTTTTGTTCCATGGAGTTGAAAAAAGGAAGGGAAGCAGATCCAAAGTGGAATTCTTCTCACATGAGGTGACCCTTCTTGCCAAGGCAAACTCCTCTATATGCACAAGTGATCTCATTCCACCTCATCTTCTCCAGCAGATTGCTTTCTGTCATTCATACTCTCTCACTAATCTTCAATCTCTTCCTTTTTTCTGGTTACTTTCCTGCTGCCTACAAGTCCACTCATGTCTCCTCCATCCTCCAAAATTATCCATGCTAGCAATTGTCCTACGTCTTTTCTTTTGTAGCTAAATTTGAAAAAGCTATCTACAATTGGTATCTTTACTCCTTTTCTTTCGTTCATCTGAACTCTCTGAAGTTTGACTTCTGATGTCATCCATCAGCTGAAAATGCTCTCTCCAATGGCCTTTTCTCAATATTCATCCTTCTTGACTTCTCAGTAGCCTCTGACAGTGCTGATTGCCTTCTTCCCTCGATATTCTCTTTTCTGTAGCTTTTCATGATATTATTTTCTTCTAGTTCTTGTGACTGACCTTCCTGCTCAGTCTCCTCTGATGGATCTTCATCCAGGCTCAGCCCATTAATCATAGGAAAAGCTCAAGTCTTTGTCCTGGGTCCTTTCCTTTGCTTCCTCTAGTTTGCTTGCTGATCTCACCAGTTCCAGTAGATGTAGTTATCTTTATTCAGATGATTCTTTATTCAGTCTTCTCTCCTGATTTCTTTTCTTATCTCCAGTTACCTATTGGGCATTTCAGCTTGGATGTTCCATAGCCTTTCTAAACTCAACATGTTCAGAATTGGACCAATTAAATTTTTCTCAAGACTCTCCCCTCTTTCTAAGTCATTAGTACTAGCAAGGGTACTACCATTTTCTCAGTCTCTCAGACTTTCAAGGTAGGTGTCATTCTTAATTCCCCACTCTCACACTTCATATTCAATCTATTGATTCTACCTCTGCACCATCTCATGTATATGTCCCCTTTTCTCTTCTGACACTATGACTGCTTTGGTTGTTTCTGTTGAGTCATTCAGTTTCTTTATGACCCCATGGACTTGTCCATGGGGATTTTTTTTTGGAAAAGATATTGGAGTGATTCACTATTTACTTCTCCAGTGTGTCCCCATTTTAAAGTTGAAGAACTGAGGTAAAAAGGGGTTAAATGACTTACTCAGGGTCACAATCTAGTAAGTATACAGACTCTTATCATAACATGCCTGAGCTATTGCAATAGTCTGCTGATTGGCTCCTCTGCTTCATCTCTCCCCAATCTAGTCTATCCTCCACTCTGCAATCAAAGTAATTATCCTAAAGGGAAGATCTGACCAGGTCATTCAGTGACTCTATTGCTTCCAGGATCAAATTAAAAATTCTCTGTTTGATTTTTCAAGAACTTCATAATCTTGCCCCTTCCTGCCTTTCCAGTCTTCCTACACCTCACTCTCCTCCATGTACTTTATGATTCAATGACTCTGGCCTACTTACTGCCCCTTATATAAGACACTCCATTTCTTGAATGAATTTTCCTCTAAGACTAGAATTCTTTTCCTTCTCATTTCTACCTCCTGACCATCCTGTTCTCCTTCAAGACTTAGCTATAATTCCTCTTTCTGCAAGAAGCCTTTCCTTTGAGGTTGGTTCCTTCCTGAAAGTATCTCTATTTTGTTTATAGCTTATTTGTACATAGTTGTCTCCCTCATTAGATTGTGACATTCAGGAGGGGAGGGGTTCCTTTTCCCTTCTCTGTACCCCCATTACTTTGCACTGTGCCTGACATATAGAAGATTCTTGATAAGTGCTTGTTGACTTAATAACTCCTTTAGTCATAAATTAAGCTGAAGTGAAACAAGACATGATAGTTATGTATATATATATATATATATATATAGCTATACATACACATACATATATGTATATACAGTCTCTATTAGGCAGGCTTACCATTTATCCTTTGACTTTGGACTTGGAATCAGGAATTCCTGGATTCAAACCCTGCCTTCAGTGTTAATTAGCTGTACGACCTTGGACAAATCACTGAAACCCTCTGTTTCCTTATCTATAAAATAGAGATAGTAAAACTTTGTTCAGTTGTGTCTGACTCTTCATGACCTCATTTAGGGTTTTCTTTGCATAGTTATGCCATTTCCTTCTCCAGCTTATTTTACAGATAAGTAAATGGAACCAAACAGGGTTAAGTGATTTGCTCTGGGTCACACAGCTAGGAAGTGTCTGAGATTGTATTCGACCTCATGAAGATGAGTCTTCCTGATTCCAAGCCCAGCACTTGATCTACTGTACCACCTAGGTGCCCCCATATTGATGCCTCTGCTACTACAACTGTTACCACTACCACCACCACCACCACCACCACTACTACTACTACTACTACTACGACTACTACTACTACTACAACCATCTAATTCAATTCGTAGGGTTGTTGTGAAGCTCAAAGGAAATGAAATGTGCAGACTGTCCAAAAGTCTTAGTTCTATTAAAGCTTCAAATGGCACTAAGATTTTGGGGATACCTCATATAAGGGACCCTGCAAATTTTAAATATCAGCTATTGTTATTATTAATACTCTCTAAGTGAGTGGTCCTTGAGGATAGCATGATGAAGAGACTAGATGAAGTCTGGCTGGAGTCCTGACTTATAGTCATAGGACTGAATGGTGTTTTTATTTTTTCTTATCTTTCCCTTTCTCAACCCAATCAGGCTTGGACAGAGCACTGGATCCCCCCCTCCACTGCCCCAGAGGAATTTATCCTATGGTTTCCTCTGCTCCCTTTCACTGGTTCTGGCCGGTTACAGAGATGCATCCTAGTGTGTCTATGAATGACCTGAGATGTCTAACTCTGCTTTTATTGTTTATGAGCAACTTTCTGTCCTGAGTGGTTTTTCTTAGAGTCCAGATCCCGCTGCAGCAAAATACCGCCAATAAAAGTAAGAGGCCCTTGCAGTACAGGCTAGTTTGATGGACATTATGCCCAAATCTCAGTTTTTACCATCTGTTCATCCTTAAATTTTGAAAGCAGAAAGACCATATTTCACAACGACGTCAGGGAAAAGTAAGATAAATGCTATTTAAATGCACGTGGAGCATATGTTCTTTGTTGCATGCCACATTCATCTGTGGTACTTGCTTCGTTCCTTGGGGGATGAAAAGAAAGGGAGGAAAAGGAAGAAGGAAAACTGCAAAATTGTAAGTTTCAGGGACAACGGCATTTCTTTGTAAGATGAAGAAACAGACTTTGAAGCCAACGTGGTCCAGGTTGGTGAGGGAGGCTACTGATAAGGTACTATGCTAAATAAGAGGTTGCCAGGAATCTTGCCTCCTCTTCTTCCAAGAAACCTTCCCCCACCATGCCAGTCAGCTCTGGTCTACTATTCTCTGAGCTCCTTTAGCAGCTTCCTTTGCTAGAGAGCTACAAATTTTCCGCTTTCCTTATAGCAAACTTGTGAGATTGGGCAATGGTACTCATTAAATTCAAGCCCCCTCCCATAGTCTGTCATTTAAATCAACCAACTATTAATCAATCAACCAACATTTAGTGAATATCTACTATGTGTCAGGTGCTATGCTAGTCCCTGGGGATAAAAAGACAAAAATGGGAAATAGAATCTGCTTTCAAGGAGTTTATATCATATCATGAGAGAAAAGCTAGGAGACTCAGGGGGTAGAATTCTAGGCCTGTAGTGAAGAAGACTTGAACTCAAATCTGACTTCCGATACTATGTGACCTTTGACAAGTCACTTGATCTCTGTGTAATAATAGCACCTATCTCCCAAAGGTTGTGAGGATCAAGTAAGAAAATATTTGTGAAGTGTGCTTGGCATGTAGTAGATACTATGTAAATACTAGTTTAGAACAAATATAAAATTAAGTCCTTGTGAATCTGTATTCTACTTTATTATGCATTAAATATTTCTTCATTTCATACAATACATAATGGGCGTAAGCCTTGTTATACATTATTTCCTTTCAGATACTTTATGATTAAGCCAAATGACTTCTTGTCTGTCCGTCCATCCATCCATCCATCTATCCATTCATTCATCCATCCATCCATGTTTAGTAAGTGCCTCCTATGTGCCAGACATTGTGCTAAATGCTGGGCACACAAAAAGAGGCAAAAGACAATCCCTGAAGGAGTTTACAACCTAATGAGGGAGACAGGATGCAAACAAATGTATACAAAGTAGGATACATACAGGATATTGTTGTTTAGTTGTGTTTGACTCTTTGTGACCCACTTAGGGTTTTCTTGGCAAAGATACTAGAGTGGTTTGCCATTTTCTTCTCCAGCCCATTTTACAGATGAGGAACTGAGGTGAATAGGGTCTTGTCCAAGGTCACACAGCTAGTAAGTGAGACCAAGTTTGAACTCAGGAAGATGAGTCTTATTAATTCCAAGACCAGTGCTCTATCCATTGTGCCACCTAACTGCCCTGGATGTACAGGATAAACAGGAGATAATTAACAGAGGGAAGGCATTGAAATTAAGAAGTATTGGGGAAGGTTTCCTAGTAGAAGGTAGGATTTTAGAAGAGACTTAAATTTAGTAGATGCAATAGAGAAAAAGCATTCCAGGCATGGGAGACAGCCAGAGAAATTGCCTACAGCTGAGATATACAAAGTTGTGCCTGGGTTAGAAATGGATTGAATTGCAAACACACCAACTTTCTACTTGGAAATTGAGGGCTGCATCATAGGATTTATAACTGCAAAGGACTTGGAAATCCTCTTGTCCATCTTCCCATGGCCTTACAGGAAGCATGTAGTGGTGTCAGAATTAGAACCTGAGTCCTCTTATTCCAAATCCAAAAATCCTTTCCACTCTACTCCAATACATTAATTTCTATAGTCCTTTCCAGTAACTATACTCTCCTTCCCCACCCCAGTCCCAGCTCCATGACTCCATAGCTAAACTCTCTCCCTCCACTTCACGCTTATTTCCCTGTAGTTGCTAGTCTAAGTAATACCAGTGTTCTCTGACAGCTTAGTGGAAAGAGCCCTCAACTAAGAATCAAGAGACCGAGGTTAATCTCTCAACTTTGCTGCTTACATGTACTATGATGCTGAGCAAGTAATTTCTCTGGATTGTTAACTATATGGCTTCGAAAGTCTATTCTAGGTCTGACATTTTGTCATTCTGACATTTGGAACTTGACTTTCAAGTCTGGGGTTCTTTCTTCCAATTGTAAACTCCCTCGCAGAAGCAACTATCTTTTGCCTCTTTTTGTACCCTTAATGCTTATCACAGGGCCTGGCACATTACTACATGCTTAATAAATGCTTATTGATTGATCTACAGCAATTATCACATAGTAGCTACTCAATTAATATTTGTTAAGCCAATGAATGAGAAAGACAAAATATCATATCCAATAGCCTATGGTCTTTCTATACAGTTCTCCTTTACTTTCACAGCAATGTATTCATTCAAGAGACACTTGAGCATCTATTATGTACAATGCTTTTTCCTGAGTATTTGGAGAGATGCAAAGATAAGTAAGAAATGTTCCTTCCATATTGGAGCATACTGTCTACTGGAGCGAGATAGACCATATACACAAATAAATATAGACTCTGTTAAGAGCACAAAAAGAATAAAAAGTGCTATAAGGTCAGATTAAGAAAATATTGTTTCCAGGAAGGAGAATTAGGAAAGGCTTCATGGAAGTAATGGTCCCAGATCTATTCCACCAATTCCCCCAAATGGTGTCATACCTTAGAATTGACAGGACTTAACTGTAAGAGGGGCAAATTTTCCAATTCAATCAAACCTAATCTAATTGAATTCAGTTCAAATCAAATAAACACGCGTATATTAAGTACCCAATAGACAGAGAAGTAGTGCAGTGAATAGGGTGCAGGACCTACAGTGAAGAAGGCCTGGGTTCAAATTCAATATTGGATACCTTCTAGCTGTATAACTCTGGTCAAATCATTTGGCAAAAATCTTCCTTGGTTCCCTCATCTGTTAAATGGGGATCTGCCCCCAGGTTTGTTGTTAAGATAAAATGAGATAATTTTTGTAAAGTGCTTTGAATAACCTTAAAATTTATATAGATGCTATCATGACTGTTATGTATTTGGATCCATGCTAGGTGTCAGAGAGGTAGAAACAAAAATGAAAACAGCCTCTGACCTCAAGGAGCTTCAGTGGGGTAAGTGAGGAGGAACATATACACACACAGGTAAATGCAAAGTAATTCAGTGTGAGAAATTAACTAACAACTGGTATAGGCAAAGAGCAGAAAAGAGTAAAGATGTGACCCTTGAGCTGAACCAACTGGAAGCTGGGGCACATCCTCACTATAACATGGTTTCAGCTGATTCGACAATTGATCCACTAAAGTTTTCTATTTAAAGGTCTGTTATAATATATTCAGCTTAAAGCCAGGTTGCTAATCCTGTCCTCCAGCAGTTTTATAAAAGAGGGGGTTGACATATTGTCTCTTAAAATTTTTGTTTTATTTTTATATCCCCTTCGTCTCCCACTGTATTCTTTCTTCCTCCCAGCCCAGAGTCATCCCCAGAACAAAGGACAAAGAAAGGAGAAAAAGGAAAGGGGGAAAAGCAGTTAAGTGAAACTAAGCAACACATCAATCAAGTCTGACAGTATATCCATAGTTCCCCACCTCTGCCTCCCTCTAGCAAAGGAAGAAGGGAAGGCATTATATTTCTAAGGACTCTGGTGACTGATAAGTCCTCCTAGCCACAGAATGCTAAACCAGTGCTTAGTGTAGGTCTGGACACATGGTGGGCAATCAGTGATTACTCCTTGATTACTCAACCAGGCTACCCACAGAGCCCAAATAAGAGGTTCATTTCTTCACCACTTCATAATGCGAGTGGCTCAGAATAGGTAACTAATAAAGTCGTTATTATTCCCATTTTAGAAATCAGGAAACTGAGGGTCAGGGAGGTCATATGGTTTGTAAGTGTCTGAGTCAGGAATTGTGCCCTGCTTTTCCTCTCAAGTTCTCTTTCCATTAGTCAATATTGGGGATAAAAATACAACCCCAAATCCAGCCAAACAAAAAAGCATTAGACTTGAAATTGTAGAACCTGGGTTTTGAGTCCTGGCTTTGGTATTTACCAGCTGTGTCACTGAATGAGTTACTTATTTTCCCAAGCCTGTGTTCCCTTTCCTGAAAATGTAACTAACACAGTTGACTCTCCCTATCTCCTAGTGTTGTTCTGAGGAAAATACTTAGTAAACCTTGAATGAAGCACTACATTCGTATGAGATATTACTATTTTAAGCTCCAGGAGGGCAAGGATAAAGCCTTTTTTGCATCCCTGTGCTCATAGTAAAGGCTTTGCACATATGAAATATTTAAGTGACTGAGTGAAAACTATGAGATCAATACTGGCCTTGGATTCAGAGAGAAAAGCTAAAGGAGGAATATTAAGAGGAAATTTCTGAGGTCCCTCCCTGGTTGGATTTATAGCTAGAAGAACAGGGTTCAAATCCTGACTTTGCTATTTAATCACCTGTGTGAATGTGGGGGGTCATTTCCCCATTCTGGGCCTCAATTTCCTCATTTACAAAATGAAGTATTGAGTTAGAGCAATGAGTCCCAACATCTTTTGGTCCTTGAATACCTTTCAAGAAAACCCACACACACATTGTGTTGTGAACCCCCAGAGTAATATATTATTCATGATATTAACAAACCATGCACACCATTCTTTTCCCCCGTTTTAAAAAACATTTTTATTTAAAGTTTTGAGTTCCAAATTTTATCCCTCCCTCCCTCCTCTCTC
>CM053769.1:337590475-337636214 GCA_028658325.1 Potorous gilbertii | reverse complement strand
ACGGCTAACTAGTGTTGGAGGACGGATTTGTACTTAGGTCTTATTGACTCCAGGTACTTGTAAGTATACCATTTGACAAAACAGTTTCTTATAGTTTCCTTCAATTCCTTTTTAATTTTGAACTTTTTTTTTTAACATTTTTTATGTGAACAACTTGGTTTTCCTCTCCATTTAAAAAAATTATTTGATCTATTTATATATTTTATTAGTTTTTTAAAAAAGCTTCTACTTTTATTTTTCAATTAATTATATTTCATGTTTTCAACTTTGTTCATTTCTTCTCCAATTTTCATAATTTTTATTTTATTGTTTAGTTGGAGGATTTTTATTTGTTGTTGCTTTGTGTTTTTTTTAGTGTCATGCCTAATTCATTGATTTGTTATTTCTTTCTTTTGTTGACGAAAACACTTAGAGATAGAAAAGTTTCCCTAATGACTGCTTTAACTGCATCCTGTAAGCTTTGGTATGTTTTCTCATTATTGTAATTTTCTTTGATGTCTTTTTTCTATCATTTCCATAGTTTATTCTTTGGCATATCAATCTTTCAGGATTAAGTTGCTTAGTCTCCAATTAATTTCTAATTATTTCTTCAAAGGTTTATTGAATATAAGCTTTAGTGCATTTTCATCAGTAAAATATCTGTTTAGTATTTCTGAAAGTTACTGGTGAGATTTTTTGTTTCAATGCATGGTTAATTTTTGTAAAGGTGCTATACACAAATGAAAAATATGTAAATTCATTTCTGTTCCCATTCAGCAATCATTGGATATTAGTCATTTCTATTTTTTCTAAAGTTCTGTTTTAGTCCTTAAATTTTTTCTTATTTTTTGGTTAGACTGTCTAGATCTGAAGGGGATATGTTGAGATCCTCCACTATTATAGTTTTGTTGTCTATTACTCCCTACAATTTAATTAAATTTGCTTTTATGCGTTTAAATTCCTTGCTGTTTTGTACTTAAATATTAAACATTGGTATTTGTTATTAACTATGGTGCCTTTGCTTATTTCTTTCTATCATGTGTATATTTATTGTAGTCTTATCTGAAATTATTACTGTCACCCCTGCTTTTTTATAGTTCAGCTGAAGCAAGATAGATTATATTCCTGCCCCTCATTCCAACTCTTTATGAATTTTTATATTTCAAGTGTGTTTCTTGTGGACAACATGGCATCCACTCTGCTTTCAAATCAGTTCTGTTTTCCTTTTGCATTTTATTGAATTTATCCCATTGACATTCATAGTTAACAACTATTAATTGTGTGTTTCCCTCCATCTGGTCTTCTGATATTGTTTCCTCCTTTTGCTCCACCCCCTTCTTTACAAATAAAAATAAGGTAGTAAAAGAGAGGAGTTTGCCTAACATTAATGATCTATTTTTGCTGAAATGATCTCTTTCTCCTCCACTGTGCTTCTTTTCTCCTTGCCTCATATGATCCCAATTTTTTCTTTTTTTTTTTTTACATTTCTTCATTTCTTTTAGATTTCCCTTTCGTACTATTCCTTCCAACATTGGAGTTTGTTTTTTTTATGATCATTTCTTTTATGATCCCCCTTTTACTTCCTCTTTCTCTGTCTCCTCCTGTTTTCTTATAGAGTTTAATGCATTTCTATACAACAGTCTATATGTGAGTATATGTATGTGCTTGTGTGTGTAATTGCATTTCACTTTCCTTTGTTTGGTTCAGATGAAAGTGAGGTTCATGGAATGTCCATTCCTACTCACCCCTTCCCACCCATTTCTTCATGTTTGATTTTTCCTTCTTATAAATTTTTATTATGTGAATTTCTATATTAGCCTTTCCTCTCAAGTGTAGTTGCCTATTATTCCCATTTATGTCTTCTCCTGAGGTGCTTAAAATGGAAACCAAACTCAGGCCATCTATTTAATTAATATTTTTCTGTGACCCTTGAAGATATTGGGGTTCTAAGAAGTCATTTATTCCCCCTCACTGTAATGTGAATAATCCATCCCCCTATAGATCTTTCCAAATAAACAAAATGAATGTAGCTATGTTTTTCTTTGTGCCTGCATTTCCATTTCAAAGTGTCTTCTTGGTGCTAGACTTTTAATCAGGAATGTATGGAAATACTGTGTCATTAAAGGTTCATTTTTCACCCAGAAAGATTATATTTAGTTTTGATTAGTAGGTTATTCTTTGTTGTTAATCTTTATCTTTTGCCTTTTGAAATTTCATGTTCTGAGCTCTCTCTGCCCTGGGTGCTAAGGGGCCCTCTTGGTCCTGAGAACAGTGGTTGAGACTGGCCACCATCTTCTAAATGACTTATTTTTCTTGATCTCCCGCTATGGAGACTTGGTCTCCTGAATGATAGGTTGGGCTGGGACTGCCTGGATGCTTATTTGGATCTTTTGTCTGCCAGGGTTCAAGACCAATCTGCCAGGCTTTTCACCTGCTTCTTTTAGACTTTGAGCACCTCATCTGGATTCTACTTAGAGCCTTTGTCTCACTGTGTGGTAGGGCTGCAGAGTCACCCCAAGTGGGGATCTGATCACACTTCTCCTCTACTGAAGTGAGGCTTCATTATTGTTGCTGTTCAACCATTCAGTTGTGTCCACTCTTTGTGACACTGTAGACTGTGCAGTCTATGGGGTTTTCTTGGCAAAGATACTGGAGTAGTTTGCCATTTCCTTCTCCAGTGGATTAAAGCAAACAGAGGTTAAGTGACTTACCCAGTTTATAGTTTATCATCTTCCTTTTTTATAGCTTTGCTGAGGTTTTTGTTCAGGATCACAGCTCTTCTAAATCCTAATGTATCTTTATCTTCCTAAAATCCCTTCTGATCTATCTTTCTAGGCTGACACATATGGACTGTGTGACTCTGGGTAAGTCTCTCACCATGGTAGTCCTCCTAGAGACTCTTTAAGACTCTAAAGCTACAGAACAGGGTCTAGTTACATTGAGAGAGGGCATTTCCTTATTCAAGAGTTGTTCCCTGTATCAACAGAATCACAGGGTTAGTTCATCCCCATATCTTTTGCCAACATGATAGAATATGGACAAGAAGAGAATAGATAGGCAGGAACATATTGCCTCCTGCATTATTCCAAGGGCCTCTCCAAACTGATAAGATAACAAATCGGTTGAATATGTCAAAATTAGAAGAATTTTTATTAATACAGAATTGGGCCTATGGTTTCATTGTTGTTTGATAAGAAATTTTATTCACCAAAGCTGTTTAGCACTTGCTCTGCTACTAAGAACCTTAGAGTGTTGCTTAGGCACCAAAAATATTAAGTGATTTATCCAGGGTAACCCAGTCATTATGTGTCAGAGACAGACTTAAGCATTAATCTTTTCTAGCTTAAGGCTAGTTCTCTATCTATTATTATACCATCTACCTCTTGCATTAATATCCATACACATACAGATGTTTGTGTATATGTGTGTGTATGAGTGGATTAAAGATAGCGCAATATGAATGGATGCATTGTATATAGCAGAATATGAGTACAGATATACACACATATGTATATCTTAATTCTTCATTTAACATATGATCTATTTCATTTGACATCTATATAGGCTATGATATATTATCCATATATTAATTATATGATATTTATCTACATATAAATATAATATATTAGATTATATATAATATATATACATACTATGATATATGATATATGTTGACATGAGAGATAGCATGGTGTAATGGATAGAGAGAACTAGCCTCAAAACTAGTAAAGGGGAGTTCAAATCCTTCTTCCATATCCTTTGTTAACACGCCATGGTCAGGACTGCCCAGATTTAGCAGCCACCACTATGACAGAGCAGAAAATTTGGAATTATATTCCAGAAAGCAATGGATATAGCATTAAAACCAAGAATAACTTACCCATAAAAACTCAATATATTGCTGTGGGAGAAAAATGGACCTTTAACTAAGTAGAGGCTTTCTAAGCATTTCTGATGAAAAGACCAGAGCTGGAAGAATCTTTAAATTTCAAATGTAGAAGTGAAGAGAAACATTTGAAAAGGATATACATGGATACTGATAAAGGACAAATAAAGGACAATGATAAAGAGAATAAACTGTTTACATTCAGATATGAGGAGAGGATACATATCCTCTCTGAACCCTAACATCATCAGGGGTCATAGAAGGTGTCCAATTAGAGAAGCTCTAGGGGTAGTTGTTGTGTCTTGATGATCTTAAGAGAAAAATGGAAAAATAGAGGAAGGGAGGAAAGGAAGGGAAAATGTTCTCACTTATTCAGGGTGTGCAAATAGATATTAATACAATCAATAAAGAGGAGGTGGAGGTAATGACTGACATTTGAACTGGCCAAAAGAAGGAAGAATGCACATATAGAACTGGGTACAGAATGTTTCATTCAGTAGGGAATTATTGGAGAAAGAAGAGAAGGAAGAAGGTGAGTTGGAGAGTGGATTAAGGGGGAGGTGTGGTACTAGTCCTAAGTAAAGCAAACTCTAAAGATGCACAAAAATATTTATAGCTCTTTTTTAAAGTGACAAAGCATGGGAATCTAAGGGGATGTCTATATATGCAATGGATGAACAGGTTATGGTGTATAAATGTTCTGAAATAGTATTGTGCTGAACTCTTATCAGCATAATGCCCAAACATGATTCCAAAGGATTAATAGTGAAATATGTGACTCATCTTCTGATAGAGAGCTGAAGGACTTGGAATACAGAAAGAAAGAAGTGTTTTGCTTTGGACATGACTAATGTAGAAATTTGTTTTGATTGGTTATAACGTTAGTCATGGATTTTGTATTCTCAAATGGGGGTGGGATAGGAGGTTGAGAAGTCAAATTTGGTTGTTTAAAACAAATTAAAAAAAATAACAAGTAGACAAAAATAAATATTGGAATCATTAGCTTCCTTCAAAGCTCAGCTCAAGTGCTCACACAAGGCCTCTATTGATCACCTCACTTGCTAGTGTCTTCACAAATTACTTTGCATTTGCTTTGTTTGTATTTTGTATTGAGTAATTTTTTTATATATGTGGTTTCCTCTCCTTGCTCCCCCTCCCCACGTGAGAAGGTAAACTCCTTAAGGGAAGGAGCTCTTTTGTTTTTGAGTTCGTATTTCCTTCCTGCCCACCCAGCACCTAGCACACAGCCTTTCACATTATGGAAGCTTAATGAATAGATGATAGATTGCTAAATGATTGAAGATTTATGACATGTACATGAATAAGTATGAAGGACAAAGGAAAGCTGCAGTTGATGTTCTCCAGAAAAAAATATTTGAAGAGGAAGAACACTTTTTAGCTAGAGAATGTCAACAAAGGTTTCATGGAAGAGACTGAACATAAGCCAAGGTTTGAAGAAAGAGATGTATTCTAAGGATTGGAGAGGAGTAGAAATTAATATTCCAGGAATAAGGAAAGGTCTAGTAGTTTAATGCAGGGAGATAGGAGAGGACATGATGAGGGGACTGGACAATATGGGAGAGTTGCAAAGAAGAAGTTATAGTTTTTACTCCCTTCTCCTCTCCCCTTTTGGGGAGACCTGGGAATGAGCCAAAACCTAAATCTCCCACAATTTTTCCTTGGGGTACAAGGGTGGAGGTTTAGCAATCTGCACAGAGGAGAAAAGGGATCCTAGACCCTTTCGCTCAATAGAGGTCAGGTTCTCCCAGAACTGAACCTAGCAGAGATTATATGCAAAGATCCAGAGGAGGAAAGTCACTTAGTGGAAAGGGTTAAGTTGAGAAGAGCTCAATTTTGGCTCAATGCTGGAAAAGCTTCCTAAAAATCAGTGCTGTCCAGAAGTGGAACCATGTGTGTAAAAAGGTCGACAGGTCCCTATTGCCGAAGAGTTTTGAGCTTAGGCTGGATTACCACCTGCCAGGCGTGACAGGGGAATAGGTGTGGTCCAGATTAACAATAGAGGGAACTGGATATCTCCTGAGATTCCTTCCAACAGTGATATTTTATGATTCTTTGACCTAGGCAGAACCAAGAATTTTTCGGTTTTTATTTTAAAAAAATAATGCTTCAAATGGGATTAAGGACATTGTCATAGGGAACTTGTGAATGAGGAAACTCCTTTTACCAGCATAGATTGGCATCTTCTCTGTAATTTATAGTCTTTATTGCCTATAACATTGAGAGGCTAAGTAATTTTCCCCTAGTCACATACTTTTTAGAGGCACAACTTAAACCTAGGTCTTCCTGACTGAGTCTTGCTTTCCATTCTCTGTGCTTCACTGTATCTAATAAAAACAAAAGCATATTGTTGGGTGCGCTAGTTTGAATCAGATATCAAGCTATGCATTTTAGGACAACTGAATTATAAAAACCCCAGAACATCCAGTGCTATCAGAACTGAACCTAAACTTGGCTATTCTTTTGCTTGCTTCTGGTACTGGTTTCCTCACTCCTCTCCACCCCCACTCCTTCCAGGGCTTTGTGCCCATCCCCAGACAGCAGGACACGCAAAGAGCCTTTGGCTTTCTAGCCGCCCTATTGCAGCTTCATGCTCTTACAACAGCAAACATGATAATCCCAGCCAAGCACAACTTTCTGGTTTTGGAGGAGAGAGGATTTGAAAGGCTTAGTCAGAAGATATCACATCACTCCTGGAGAAACACATTTCAAAAAAGCCAACACCAAACAAGTCTGACTAGGGGGTTGGGGGAGGACAAGGATGAGGTCATAGAGGAGAAAGTGTTATGAGCAGGGCTGGCTGTAGGCTTAGATAGAATGGGTAATTCTCTGCAATATTCGGTGGGCATTGAGAGGGGCTGCCAGTAGCCTCTTCTACTCTATGATATCTCCTCAATGCCTGTCATTGTGCCAGAAATTTCACCACTGCACTTTCACTCCTTTGCTTTTTTGAGACTTTTTCTATATCATAGATTTTTTTCAACCATTGACAGATTTCAGAACATAGGATGCCTTAGCTAGATTGGACTTACAGTGGTAGAATATATCAGAATACAACGTCACAATAGAGTAAAACATAGAATGTTTGAACTGAAAGAACCATAGGTATTATCTAGTCTCACCCTCTCATTTGACAGATATCTCCTAATAAAATGCAAACCACACCCATAATTGCCCGAATTTCCACTCATTGAGTTTCCATTCTTGAAAGCTTTTCTGACTCCAAATGCAGGATCCTTTCCACAGTATCACTGTATCTTCCAAGGTAGGCTTCCTTTAACCCAAATGTATCCTGTAAAAGGGGTGACCAGGTACAATAGAGGCCTGAAATTCCTTTCCAGTATTTTTTAGGGCAGTCATGGGGAGGTGATATTCCAGAGGGCCTAGAACCCTGACTTTCTTGTCCATTGTTTGGAGTTATCTGAACTCTTCGTGCCACTTTGGAACTGCCATCTCGTAGTCCGTGTCACCGACAGATGGAGCGTTTGTTGACGGTTCTGTGACAGCTTGAAAACTTGTCTCCTACCCCTGAGTTGAGGCCGTTCTGCCTCGTCCTCCATCTGCCATCTCATTTAAAACTAGCAGAACAACTCGAGTGAAGCAATTTCGACTTTTTCCATCTGTGCAGAGTTAATTAAGAGGGTAATGAGAGCTCCGAATGAACAAGCCCTGCATTAATTCAAGATATGATTAAGAGAAACATTTCCAAAATCTATCTATATATGTTATGTGTGTGTGTGTATGGAGTGTATGTGTACTATATGTGTGTGAATGTGCATGTGAGACCAAGTCTTTCTGTTTGTATGTAAACAAATATAGACCTGGCTAATGGCTGCAATGGATTCCAGGAAATATGGCAGTTGGAAGTCAATACCTCTTTTCTGATGTAGCAAATATACGTAACAGGTTTAGAAGGAAGGGTGTCAAGGCTGTGGTACCTGGTATAGGTGGACTCTTTCTCCTCACTGCCAAAGTGTTTTTTGGTTCAGTTATGTCTGACCCTTTGTGACTCCATTTAGAGTTTTCTTGGCAGAGATACTGGAGAGGTTTGCCATTTCCTTCTCCAATTCATTTTACAGATTAGGAAACAAAGGTAAACAGGGTTAAGTGACTTGTCCAAGGTCACACAGCTAATAGTATCTGAGACCAGGTTTGAACTCAAGAAGGTGAATCTTGCTGACTCCAAGCTCAGTGCTCTATCTCCCATGCCACCTAAATACCAAAGTATGGAGGGGACAAAATAGCAAGTTTGGTCACAGTACTAGCTTTGACAAAGGGCTTTGGTGAAAACTAGTTTTGGGTTGAGTGGCTGATAAACTGAAGGGCTCTAAAGGGTCACTTGGATAATTACTCTCCACCTGTGAAGATACTTGCCTTCTGACTACTAGGATCTTCAAATCTCCTGAACAGGCATGTCTGGGAGAATAGATGAGGACTCAGAAGCTACTGTCCAAGATTCAGCTCTCTTATCCTTAGGACTCTGGATTGATCTCCAGCAGCTTAGGAGAACCCATTTCATGTGATGCCAGGGACACAGTAATGGGATGGCAAATGCTGGTATAGAAAAAGTCCCAAGAGTGACTCCCCAGAGTTGCACTGCTCTGTCACACAGAGGTCTCACCAACTATTCTTTTGTTTTCCCTCCAGGGAGAGCAGTCTAAGTTGGCTCTGCAAGGTAAAGGCCAACAAAGGAAATGCTGACCTAGAAGCATGGGTCTGTTGCTCTTTAAGCCTTTTATGAAGACTTAAATGGTGCCCTCATGAGGGTTATTGGCAACACCTGCTGCCTTCTTGCCCTGAGGATCAATTTCCCTGTCTTGACCTTGGTTAACACCAGCCCATCCAGTTCTATTGTTTCTTTAGTTTTACTTTGGCAATGGCCTCAAAGAGTGACTTGTTTCCCATGACTTCCCTTGGAATGGTCCAAAGAACCTTGGAGTGGGATGAAGTGCAGGATAATGGTATTATTTGACTGTAGTTCTATGTGGACGACTTAGTCGTGAAGGAATAGAGCATGATAATACCTTTCAGTCTCCTGTATTTAACACAATGCCTTGAACATAGTAAAGATTTAATACATGTTTATTGATTGACCTGCCAGCTTATGCATATGAAATATGCATAAGACACGAATTCCAATGGGTCTAACTCATGGGCTGGACCAGGGGTGAAATGAATATTGTTTTCAAATATGATTTTCCATAATGGACTCCAATTTCATTCAATTTAGTTGAATGAGCCTTTATTAAGCATCCACTATGTGCAAGGTCCTGTGTTACCTGCTGCTAATACAGAGATGGAAAATTCTAGTCCTTTCCCCCAAGAAGAGTCTAATGTAGTAGAGGGCATTACAAGACATATGCTTCTATATTTCAGGGACTGGTAGTTTAATTAATGGTGATTCTCTTCCCATCAGTGGAATTTGAAACCCATTTACAATTTAATAGATTGTTTTTCTGAGTTGTTATGGCTAAAAACATCATGAACCTATGGGTGATTAGCCTCTCCAAGCTTTAGCTAGACTGGTCCTTAAATGACTGGCATGTAGTATATCACTGTACCCATAATTGATACCTTTCCAGCTTGGCTGGCCCTGCCAGACTTTTTGCCTTTGAGGAACCAAGGTCAATTTCTGCAACAGAAAAGCATCCTCTTAGGACCTGAGTGCATAATTGTAGTGCTGTGGAAAGAACACTGAACTTGGATTGACAAGATGAGAGTCTATAAACTATCTCTGTCTCTTACGATCTGTAATCTTCAGCAAGTCTCTTGACTTCTTTGGGTCTCAGTTTCCTCATCTGTAAAATGAGGGATTTGGAATGGATGATTTCTAAGGCAATGTTCCCATAAGGATACATAAATTAGAGGCAAATGAAACAGGCAGACAAAATCTCTAAGAAAATTTAAGGAAGGGACAACAGTTTCAGATTGGGGAGATCAAGGAAGGCTTTATTTACTTCATATCTGAGTAAAACCTTGAATGAAGAAGATTTTTATAAGTAGAGGCGAGGAAGAAATACATTGTTGGTATAGGTGATGGCCTGTGTGAATGCATGAATGTGAGAGACAGCATTTTGAGTTCAGAGAATGGCTGCTAGTTCAGTTTGACTGAGATTTGGATTCAGGGCCTTCAACTCCAGAGCCAATATTATTTATGCATCAGGAAGGCTAGGTATAAATTATGGAGGAACTCTTAAACATCAGACTAAAGAACTTATAATTTATTCAGGAATCAATAGGGAGCCCCCAAAGGTTTTTGAGCAGGGGAGTAACATGATCAGACTTGGTCATTAAGAAGAACATTTTAGCACCTGTGTGAAGAATGGATTAGATGGAGATGGTGGAGTGGAAGGTTGGGAGATATTTGAAGCAGAGACATTAAGTAGGAGGCTGTACCAATGATTCAGATAATAAGTGATGAGACTTGGACTAGGCTGGTGCCAAAAGAGAGGTGGCACAAGATGTAAGAGAAATTGAAGAGGCAGAATTTGACAGGACGTAGCCACTGACTGTATGTGGAGGCTGAGGGAGAGGGAAGAGTCAGAGATGACGAGGTTTGGAGAACGGTGGTGTCATCAGAAGAAATAAGGGAGAGACAAAAACTGGGAAAAGATCCAGATTTGAGGTAGGTGGGTAATGAGTTCAGTTTTGGACATGTGGGATTTGAGATGGTAATGGCACCCATTTATAAAGCATTTTGGGTCCAGAAAAGCCCTTACATCTGCTATTTCGTTGGCAACAACTTTGTGAGTTAGATGCTATCATCAGTCTCGATAGATGAGGAAACTGAGGTCTAGTGAGTTTAAATGAGTTGTCTAGGGTCACACAGTTAGGAACTCAGATCACACAGACAGTTAGGCCTATTGGATAGAGCACTGGACCTGGAGTCCTAAAGACTTCAATTTCAATCCAGTCTCATTGACTTCATGAGGATAACACTGATAGCTAACATTTATATGATGGTTATTTTATGCCAGGCACCATTTTAAGCATTTTACAATTATTTCCTTTGATCTCCATTTTACAGATGAGGAAACTGAAGCAAACAGAGTTTAATTGACTTGCCTAGGGTCACAGAGCTAGTAAGTGTCAGTCTGGATTTGAAATCAGATCTTCCTGCCTCCAGGCCTAGAGATCTATGTACTGTGCCCTTCTAATTTTCATCTTTTACCATTCCCCTATGTTCAGTTCAGTCAAACAGGCCTCTTTACTGTGCCTCCAACATGTTTTGTACTTTCTAGTCTCTGTGCTTTTGTTCCTTTCGGGGCAGAAGGTAGGCCCACCACACCTTTCTAAACTTTAGTTTCCTCACCTGCAAAATGGGCATGAAAATATTTCTACTATCTCCTTCCACAGGATTGTTATCAGGAAAGCTTGTTAAAAATGGAAGTGACTATGTAAATAGGAGCTCCGACGTCATATGTTATCTCTCTCCTGACCCTGGTTTGTTCCCTGCCTTTTCCAAGGGAGAATACTGGTGGCTCATCAGAATTTCTTTCATCAGAACATTGTCTTGCAGAGATGCTTTTACCTCTAGGAACCCATTGATTCACCATTCTAAATGACTGTAATTACCACAAATGATAAAATAGCAGCTTTCCCAGTTTTCTTTATTTTTGCCAATTTGCATATGTAAATGTACTAACATCCCAGATCAACTCTGGGCTGGCTCCCCAAGATGTTTTCTTTGATATTTATCCAGTTTTCTCTTACTATACCAACGGATGGTCTCAGCATCAGGACGGGTCTGGTTACTGCTGACTGTATGACTCCAGAATAGTTTGAGTTATTTGAGGAAATGTAAAGTACAGATACTTCATAGTCATGTTTTTAGTCTATTGGGCGGGTATGTGGGTATCCCTTTTTTACTTAGATTCTTAGATAAACCCATAAATCTCATTGATGTGGCTAGTTTCTCAATGGTGTAAATTTTGACCCTTCCTTTGTTCTTGGCCTCCTGTTCTTTGCCATTTTCATCTTTATTCCCGAGCAAAGTCTGGGCCTTTTATTGCTGACAAATACTTTGATGGCTCCATGATCTCACTGATGTCAGCACTACTTCCAAAGGTATAGATCAAAACGCAAACTTATCTTTTTATCTAGTCTGACTCTTGCCCAAGTCCTCCCATAAATCTTCCACATGGGGTCTGCTCAATAGGTCTGGGTGGTGGTGGTCTTAGAACATTAGTATGGGAAGGGAATTTGGAGAATCTCTAGTCCAACCCATTTATTCCAAAACTGAGACCTAGAGAGGAAGGGTGACTTGCCCAAGAACTCAGGCCTTCTGAATTCAATCTATTGCTCTTTTTCTCTTCCCCAACCCATGCTCCCTCTCTCAGTGGCAACTTCACAATTCACATTCCCCTAGAATCGGATACAAATTCTCTCTACCCATATTTCTCTTCCTTTTTATTTTAAAATGAGATCTGCTGACCTAGCCTGGAAATGTTTTAAGCATGGCTCCCCAATCAAAGTTCAAAGCCTCTCTGTTCCTGCTTGTGTGTTATCTTCAAAAGGCCCTTTCCCATTGGCGCTGCCCTGGCAGGTTCTGTGCTGTCCCTTAAATAGAAATTGCCAGGCCAGCTAAATGCTGCCTTTCAACTATTACAATAAATATCTGACAGAGGAGAAAATAAGGAAAGAAGCGGGCGGGGACTGATCCTCCTTGTCATCTGTTATAGCCTTGGCGCTGGGGGCTTCGTCAGTCCATTAGCTGCTGTTAATTTCCTTGTTCTCCATGGCAAAAGGGAGACATAATTGGCAGAGTTGCTAGAAATATCACATAAATGGGGTGATTCACACTCAAAGCTGTCAGAGTGACATAGGTCCATTTAGAAAGCATCTTCTCAAACCATCCAGTGATAGAAGAGAGACTCCATAGCCATCTTTCCAATCCCTATTCCCTTCCTTGACCGTGTGACCTTCTGCCATCAGCTGGGAGTACACAACTGTCCATCTCCCCTGACCAGCTACAATTTCAAAGGATTGGGGGAGCCTGATGGTCTATAATCAGCTCAGACACAATTGGCTATTTCCGCCCCCCTCCCTCCCTGAAACTACAACAGGCCAGGCTTATACCAAGGAGACAGACAGAGATAAATACAAAATGAGTATAAAAACACTCTCAGTTTATAGATCATTATGGGGGTAGCAGGAGAAACATACGCACTCAAAGTCAAGCACATTTCGGTGCTTCCCCATACCCTTCACCAAAACAGGAAGAAAGAAGAAAAGGATGACAGAACAAAGGCTTGGGGGGCAACTGTACAGGCCCTTGTTGTTTAATGCTGGACTATAAAGGGAGCTAGGAGATGAAGGAGGGATGTTGGCCGTAGAGTCAGGAAAGACCCGTGTTCAAATCCTCATTCTGACAATGACTAGTGTTCTTTTTTTTTTTTTTTATTTTTTTTATTTTTTAAATTTTTATTTTATTTATTTATAAATGTTCTACAATCACTTCCTTAAAATTAAGATTTTATACCCCCACACCTACCCCCCCTACCCCCCTCCCTCCCCATGACAGCATACAATTTTGTATAGGTTCGACATATACTTTCCTATTGAGTATATTTTCACTATAGTGGACTAGTGTTCTTACAATGGGTAAGCCACATAAGCTTTTCGAACCACAGTTTACTCATCTGTAGAATGGGGAAAATGATGTTTTTAAATACCAATTTCATAGCATTTTAAGGAAAGTTCATTGTAAATTTTAAGGCACTGTAGATATGGGATTTATCATTTTTATTTGTTTAGTGATTGGGCAGGGTAGGGGGAGGGAGGATACCAGAGAGGGGAAGATACTTGTAATTTCCTTAGTGTTATAGGATTCTGAGCTAGAAGGAAATCATCTAGTCCAGTCCCTTCCTTATGGATGCCCAACTGGTCTCTCCACCTACGTTCTTTCCTGGATCAAATCCATCCTTCACACGGTGCCAGAATAGTTTTCCTAAAGTACTGTCATGTTATTCTTGAACTCAAAAATCTTCAGATAGCTCTCTGTTGCCTACAGGATAAAGTTCAAGCTTCTTAGCTTGGCATTTTAGGTCTTTCAAAAACACGTCTACCCTACCTTCTTTCTTCCTTTACCTGAACGTAAAAAAAAAAAATCTCCTTACTACTATTCATATATATCATGCTCCATTTTTTTGGAGGGGTGACTACGTTTTTGATCAAGTTATTACCTTGTTTATCAATCTAGTCTAATGAAATAAGTATTTATTTATTTAAATGCATGTTACTTACAAGGTTCTGTGCTAGCCTCTCAAAATCCAAAGGCAAAATGAAAATCGGTTCCAGCTTTCAAAAAGCTTACATTCTTCTTGGACAAAACTGTTGAGGATTACCAGCTAAAGGGATTAGGAAAGACTGCCTATAGAATAAGAAAATGGCCCTTGAACTGAACCCATAGGAATCCCCAGATTTTAAGGAGTGGATCTAAAGAGGGAGTACATTCCAGGCATATGGGACAGCCCATACAAAAAACAGAGGTGGAGATAGAATACTGAATTTGGGGAACAGCAAATTTGGCTAGAATGTAGGATATGTGAAGGAGAATGATATGAAATAAGCCTCAGAAAATAAACTGGAGCCAGACTGTGAGTTCTTTAAGTGCCAAGTCAGGGAATTTGTATTTTATTCTAGAATAGTTCTTTTTAATCTGTGGTCCATGTTAACCTGGGGTCCATGGATGCTCAAATGGAATAATTTCAGAAGGTTCTGTGACCTAGGATAGGAAAAAATTACAACCAATTTCAATATAATTTACTCCTTTTGTAATTATATATATTTAATTTTATGCATTTAAAGAACATTCTTCTGAGAAGGAGGACATAGACTTCACCAGACGGTCAAAGGAACCCCTGATATCTAAAAGGTTAAAAATCTCTATACTCTTTCCTTTCTTTTTGTCCAGCTCTAGTGTCACTTAATCCATTAAGCCCTCTCTAGATACCTCACTTTCAAGGGATTCTTCCTTTGTGGCAACCCACTCCAACTTCCTCTTCCTACCTAAATTCTCCCTCCCGTCCACCAACCACAGCAACTTGAAATCCAGGAAAGAAAGTTCTCACCATCAAAATCCTTGGCACTTTCAAATGTCAGAAACAAATATGGGTTTTGTCAATGGCAAGGACTCCAAAGAAGATGCATTGCCATCTGTTTTATTGCCACACCCTAAAAACCACTGGGTCTTTCCATCTGACTTATAATTGAAACCTCTTATGTCTATAGGATTACCCTATTTGGATATGAGTTTCTGCAGAGCAGAGGGTATCTTTATCTGTCTACCTGATGTTTTATACATAGGAAATGCTTAATACTTTTTCTTTCATTCACTTATTCATTTTTAGCTTCTATAGCAATTACAAAACTATATACATGCAATTTAGGATTTAATTGTTCTCCAATCCCTGTTAATTCCTGTGCCTTCCCTCTGTTAATTATTCCCTATTTATTTTGTAGATAGTTTACTTTGTATAGATTTGTTTGCATGTAATCTCCCCATTAGATTATAAGCTCCTTGAGGCCGGGGACCATCTTTTGTTTCTTTTTGTATCCCCAACACTTAGCAAGGCACTTAATAAATGGCTACTGTTTGATTGCTTTTCTAATGTATTCAGGTGGTATGTGTTATAGAATACCTTTTGGTTTACCAAGGGCTTTCCAAAAAATCATCTTGCATGTTGAGTAATAAAAGTATTGTTATTTTCATTTTAACAGTGAAAGTAACTGAGGATCAAGGTAATGTGACTTGCCATAGGATAAACAATTAGTAAGTGATGCAGTTAGCTTCTGAAGCCTGGTGTTCTGTCTTCCATGTTGGTGCTCTTTCCATGTCACCATGTGGGAACTGAGTGAACCACACTGACTTCATTTTGTGATTCAGTTTTGGATTTAGCTCAGTTCCCTAAACTGAAGCCATCGAAAACATGAACCCATCTTATCTCCTTTCTTCCTTTCCCTAACACAAAACAATCTCCTCACTACTATTCATGTATATCATACTCCATTTTTTTGGGAGTGTTATAATTTAATTTCTGTCCTGTGAGAAAATTTTATTCAATTATGAGAGAACTTTATTGCATTGTTGAATCTAGCCCTGAATGTCTGGGAAGCGGGACCACTTCTACCTGCTGCTTAGAGACTTTAACTAACCATCCAGTCGGATCCAAAGATTGATGCAAAGAGTTTTCTCACAATTAGACATCTCAAGCAACCCTTATGTCTCATTGAAAAACTGGTGGTGTACCAGTCAATCAATTATTGTTTCCATGTTCTTCTGACTGAATGCAGACACCTGAGGAGAATAGGATACCTCTTTTTCTGATTTCAGGGAAATGTACCTATTTACTCTCTCCTTCCTAACTTGCAAAATCCCTAATCTTTTCTCCAAGTAGAGATCAGGTTACCTAGTTTTGTAGTTGTTTTTAATATGTAAAAAAATCTGTCTCACTTTGCATCAGGGTCTTTGGACTGATTGGGGAATTCATTGGCTTGTTTATTGTTTTGTTAATCAATTATAAATCTCAGGCTGTTTTGTTAATTAATTTATAACTCAGTTTGTTTTCTCAGTTATTATTAATTATCTACCACATCCAGAGAAATAAAATGAAATTAAATAATTATAAAACTTTACAAACGGTGAATCACATTTTCAAAGCTGTATATAATGCCCTTCCAGTGAATACTTGAATATGTTGCACAATCTTTTAAATATCCTGCTTATATTTTTAACATTAATAATCTCTTAGTGAGTATTTCATGGCCCTGAGTCATGGAACACCTTGATCTCAGTAGAATTAAACTTGCAAGTTATCCAAAAAGCGACGGGCAGATGCATGGGGGTGTTAACAGACTGTAGCATGTGACCAACAATGACTTGCATGCAAGATGTAGTATATAAAAGACGTCAACAAAGACATTTTTGGTGGGGAAAAGCAGTGAACCAGTCATGCAGAGATAGTGGGGGGCATCACAGATGGACACCCTCAGTGCTGCCTGGGAAGGCTTCAGTACTTCAAGGGTCTATGGCATTTTCAGAATGAGTACTCCTTTAACCAACAGAGATGCAATACTTCTGTACATTATAAATGATTTTTGAGATATTTTATGGCTGAAAATTTTAGCACCCCATTGCCAGTCTGGTGTTGAACCTCTTTGCATATCACCAAATTTTTTTTTTTGCATACAGATCACATAATCCATAGTTGGGCAGCAGAGCAACCCCACAACGTTAAAGAAACAGAGAAGGGCTTCTGGGGCATTGAGTAGACAGAACTTCTATGGGGGAATTGTGAAAAGGGGTGTGTGTGTTTGTATGTACGTGACATGTGAGCCACAATGACCAAGGGCATATGGAGACCTGAAAGTAGAGCCTAGAGCCCATGGCCTTAGAGCAGGGTCCTAGAGTCAGGACATTGAAAACACTTCTTAAGGCAAGTAGGCAGAGTTGGGAAGGGGTTGGATTCCTTAGTGCTTTTCCCCAGACTCCTTGTGCTTCAAACCAGGGTAAAGGGAATGAATGAGGCAGAGGAATCATGGCAGAAGTCAATGATTTGAACCATCAGGTAGAACAGCATTGAGTAAAATCAGATCAAGACCAAGTCAAGCACAGGGGAATGACAGGTGCTCTCTTCCCATATCTGGAATCCCCACCTAACTTTTGACTTTTGGAGTCCCAAACTTCTTTTAAAACATAGCTCAAGTTCCAACTGCTGTTGTCTAGTTGTTTTCAGTAGTGTTTGACTCTTCATGACCCCATTTGGGGTTTTCTTGGCAAAGATACTGGAGTGGTTTGCCATTTCTCCTTCAGCTCATTTTACAGATAAAGAAACTGAGGCAAACAGTATTAAGTGACTTGCCCAGGGTCATACTACTAGCAAGTGTTTGAGGCTGTATTTGAACTCAGAAAAATGAGTCTTCCTGACTCCAGTTGCTGTCTCCTCTGTGCCACTTTGCTGCCCCTTCCAACTCCCATATGAGGTCTTTTAGATCTTCCAAAGTTGCTAACACTCCATCTGAAAATCTCTTGGCATTATTTTGCATATGCCATATACCTATGTATCTATTGCTCCAATATATTATGTTATCCTAAGCTCCATGAGGGCAGGGATTTTTTTTATTGTCTAGTACAGTGTCTAGCATATAGTCAGTACTTAATAAATTGCACTTGAATTGAATTGAATGATATATTGAGGTTCTGAACTAAGTATAAATGGTTATACTACACTTGCAAATCACTTTTGTCTATTTTTTCTCATTTGTTTCTCTCAAAACCTCAGGGAAGATGTAAGGGAGCCATTATTCTTCACACTTGATGAGTTAATGTCTGGAGAGGTCAAATTAGCAAAAAAAATTTGCCATCATAATCTTAGACTTCTTTAATGGAGACAGTGTCCAGAATGAGGTTGGTGATAACCCCACTTCCCTCTCTTTTCTCTGTTTGTAATATATTGTTCAGTTCTGGGTGCCATATTTTAGGAAGTACACTGACACACCATACTGTGCCTAGAAGAGGCTGGCAACAATGACAACGGACCTAGAGATTATGCCATTCCACACCAATTGGAGGAATTGTGGGTGTTTATCCTAGGGTGGAAAAAGACACTGGAGATGTGATAGCTGTCTTCAAGTATCTGAAAACCTGTCATGTGGAAGAGTAAATTTGTTCTGTTTGGTCCCAGAGGGCAGAAGTCTAAGCATTGGGTGGAAGAGGAAGAGAAGCAGATTTGATATTAATATATGGAAAGATTTCTTGACAAACAGAGCTTTCTCCAAATGAAATGGGCTGCTGCAGGAACTTGGGAACTCCTCATCACCAGGGTTATTCTAATGGAGGCTGGATGTGACCACTTGCCTGCTATGTTGTAGTAGGGGTTTTGGTTTTAGGCACGGGGTGTGCTGGGTAACAGTGGCTCTGATTTATGTAGTGCTAAAAGAAAGGCTTGCAAAGTACTTTATAAATATTTTGTCATTTGAGCCTCACAAAAAGTTTGTGAAGGAGGTACTATGACCTCCATTTTTCACATAAGACTCAGGGAGGTTGTGACTTGCCTGGGGTCACACAACTAGTAAGTTTGGGAGTTGAAGTTTTAACCCAGGTCTTCTTGACCACATTCCAATGCTCTATCCACTCCATCCCATGGCCTCCTGGACAGATACCTCTTCCAACTTTAAGATTCTGTAACTAACCAAATATCACATCGTGAGTGAGTTGCACAGCCCTCGAGTGCACAGGACTCCTAATTCCCAGACCTTTGGCCTTTACTTTGGAGTGCATTCCTTTGTCTCTGCAAACATTCTATCATTCAGACATTTCAGGATTTCAGGATGGCCTTCCCTGCCCTCATCTGTTGTTCTGGGGGTTACAGGCCAATAACATCCAAGCCTTGCCTGCCATTACCAGCTGTGATATCTGTCTTTAGGTCGGTCCATACCCGAGGGGGTGATGACTCAAGCCTGCTATTCCTGTCCTCTTCATTCTCAAGGTTTAGTCATCATGCCGCCAGCTAAGTATTTTAATTGATGTTATATTTCACTGTGCTCACTCCCTTAGGCTATAGGAGTGAAGGGCACAATTTGGAGAAGAAAAGAAAATCTGAGAAAGTAATAACACAGCCTCTCCCAGGCTGCTATTTATTAAGCCTCTCCCTGAGCCACTGGGAGTCACTGGGGAATTTTAGGTGAACAGACACGCAGAGCTCCAAAGTATGTTTGTGCTGCTTGGGGATTCTTTGCATCAGTTTTTCCTTTCCTCTGGCTATGAGTTCAAAAGTGATTACGTATGGTCTTTGAAGGCCAGCTCATATCTGACCCCTTTCCTTTTCTTGTTGGTTCAATTTTCTATAGAGTTATAGACTGTTAGAGCTGGAAGGAGTCTTAGAAAATACAACATTAGAGTACAGAATTCTAGACTTAGAGTTGGAAAGGACTTTACGGAACAATTTTTTCAATCCCCTTATTTTACTGACAATATGAGTGGGTTAGGGTAAGGGAGAGAAACGTGGCTAGGGCTGAGGATACAGTGGCACCATCAGTATAATGGTAAATATTTAACAAATGCCTGAAAACAAAACATACATATCGACACATTTTAAAGTTTAATTTGCATTATTAAACTTTGCTCAATCATTTTCTTAAGTCCAGACAAGTAACAAAACAATATACCAAATCCTGATTTGTAGTTTTTTTTCTTTAATCAGTTACTAAGGTGCAAATACTCACAGTGAAAATTTAAGTCACATCTCTTGAGTTGGTTAAAGATGACCAGCACACACACACACTCTCACACACACACACACACACACACACACACACACACACATCTCTGGTTGGGGGCAGGAGATGTGGCTGCAATGTCTTTGGTTCCTCTTTCTACTTGTCTAGTTTGTTTTCCTCTTTCAAGATCCCCCTACTTCCTGAGCCTTCTTTAACAACTCATATTTGTGCTCCCCTCAAGTAGTTATTTGACACATTTCATAGGAGAGGTATGTGAATTACCTATAGCATAGGTATCAGGAAGACCTAGGTACAGTTAGATCTTCCTCCTTCATATATATGCTAACTGTATAATCCTGAGTACATCATTTAACTCCATCGACCCAGACAAATCATTGCCCAGGATCACATAGTGAGGAAGTGTCTGAGGTCATATTTAAACTCAGTTTTTCCTGATTTCAGGTCTAGTGATCTATTCACTGTGCTCCTACCTGCTTCTTTTCCCTCTCTCTGTCTCTTTCTCTCCCTGTTTCATCCCGTTCCTTATAGTAAGAGTTATCTCCCTATCCAGATTTTAAAGTCCTTGAGTTTATTTAATTCTCTATATTATAAATAAATAATTTGATTATGTAATAAAATATTATTTAATATTTGCATTTTCTTTCAGTCCCTCACACAGGGATGAGCACATCGCTGGTGTCAAATAAATGGTTATCAATTGGCTGTTGAGATCAAAGCCAGGTCTGTGTGAACAGGGCTTGTGGGTGGGGTGACCAATCTCCAGTCCCTATTCTTCCATCTGCCGCCTGATTTTTGAGATGGCTTTCCATATTTAGCCCAATTTTATTAAACAAACACTCCAAGTGAGAAGGTTTCCAATTTCTACAGGTTAGGCAGTTTCTGATAAACCTCCTATAAGCATATATGGCCAGAGAATAATAAGGTTTAAAGCAAGACGGGATTTAGAGATAACTTAGCTCAACTTTCTCATTTTATTGATGCAACTGAGGTTTCTAGAGATGAGGTGATTTACCTCAAATTGTTTGAGAGTGATAGATTAGAGTGGAAATGATAGTGGATAGAGAGGCTGTGAGATGGCACAATGAATAGAGCCCTGGACTTGGACTCAGAAGAACATAGGAGTTCAAATCCTGCCTCATTCACACACTAGATGTATGACCCTAGGTAGATCATGTGAACTTCTTCCTTGAGTTTTCTCAAGGATGCTAATAGCACCTACCTCCCTGTGAAGATAAAAATGAGTTAATATTTGCAGAATTATATTACAAAATATATTTTAAGGTAATTTTTTAAAGTTTGAAAAAAAGCTTTGCAAACTTCAAAGCATTGTAAAAATGTGAATTTTGGAGTCAGAGGATGTGAGTTCAAATCCCATTTCTGTAACTTATTTTGTCTGACCTTGGGCAAATCACTGAATTGTTCTGGGTCTCACTTGCCTTATTTGTAAAATGAGGGGTTTGGATTAAATAACTTCTATAGTCCTTTAGAACTCTAAAGTTGCACAGGGAGTCAATAGTATAACTATAACTTAAATTTAGAGTTAGACTTTCTGACTCTAAATAGAGTATTCTTGCCATTTCATCACAGTGCTTTGCTGAGCCAACGGGCTATGGCTGCCATACTCCCAGCACTGATGGCCCACAGTCACTGGGACACACAATTGTTCAGCTCTGGCAGAGTATTGGTCAAGCATTTGCTTGGCTAGACTTTAGGCTGAAGAGTGAGAGCAGCTGAAGACCATTTGGGCATCTGTGATAGCGGCCCTGCCCTGCCCTTCCTGTGTAAACATTATCCTTGGAACCAAGCTTGCTGTGCAGCCCCTATCACCCAAGTGGATGCTTGGGTGTCTGCATGCCAGCCCTACCCCTTTGGCACTTTAACCCTGATGCCTCATCTGTTAGAATGGTTCTCCCAAGTGCTGAGGGGACCTCCATAGCCACCTGCCTCTGTCAGACACCAGACCCCTCAAACAGACAAACCTTTCCAGGAATTCTTGGGAGATCCTCCAGAGTGTGAAGGCTGAACTCCAAAGGGGTGTATCTCTTTATGCTTCTCCCTTTGTCTGCCTGGTCTGCAATGGTCCATGAGCTGGGATTGGTTTCTTCCTCCTCTGGGCTCTTCCCAGGATACTTTTTCCAACCCCCTCCTTCCCCAGAGGATGGGGTTGTTAGCAAATTCTGCACCTGCTTTTCCTAAAACATTGATAGAATCATGAAGTCTTAGAGTTGGAAGGGACCTTAGAGACCACCCACATTAGTGGTAACCAGCCACCATGCCATGAATGTGCACCAGCATGTAAATTCTTGGCCTGTTGATGAAATTTTCACTGCCAAAGGTTCTAACTTCCTAAAATTGCTAACTTCAGTTTTCTTTCTCAAAATGTCTTGGTCCATCGTCTCTTCTTTCTCACTAGGACCCAGGGCTCTGACTCACTGATAGCCAATGGACAGAGACTCTGGAGTGCTAGCAATCTATTGTAGAGAATTTAGATATTTTACTGGTCTACACTAATCATGTTTAAGCCCTTCACTTGAAAGATGAGGAAACTGAGATCTAGAAAGGGGAAATAATCTACTGAACATCAAACAGTTTTTAAATAGCAGAGCTGAGATTCCAATTTTGATGATCAGATTCCAAATTCAGTCTCCTTTCTGATACTCAGCGCAAAATGGACAAATCTGTCTCTACTTAGCCTCTCTAGGGCTAGATTTCCAAAGAACATGAGTGACCATGAGGCAAGTGGAGGGAGCTTCATAGCCTCCACGAGCCCCCGAAGGTGTCAGACTTGTGCAGTTAGGCCTCTTCTCTGAGATGACTGATGTTCAGAGAAAAGAAAAGAGGATGATGAAGTACATGATCATCTCTGAGCCCTACACTCAGGGTGTGCTGCAACCATCTCTAACCAGCTGCTGAGAGACTTATTAATTTTTCTATATGAACATTTATACCTTGGAAATCAGTGAATGACAACAAATTAAGGCTTAATTGATTGTTGTGTTGATTGAGTTTAAGAAAAGATGGAGAAAATATTAATAATAGATTAAACTTAATATTGTGTATGTATGTGCTTTTATTTTCAACGATCCTGTTGTTAAATACTAACCTCAGTATCCACACCTCAGTTGGAATGTGGCACCTTCATTTCTACTGTGATTCCTTTGCCTAAGTTCAAAAACTAACAAATCTGCATCTGTTCCCTAAAATCCTTCTAAAACATGCTTAGTAAAGTGTAGGTGTAGTAAAGTGTAGGTCATGGCCTGTTATAGGGTCATAGAATTTTGGAAGCAGAAGGAAGTTTAGGATATATGATATTGGAACAAAGATAAAATGTATAAGAAAGGTCTTAGAACATAGGATGTTAGAAGAGGGACCACCAGATGTTAGAATTACAAGGAATACTGGAACAGAAAAAGAGCTGGAAGGATCCTAAGAAAATGAAATTCACCAGGGATAAATGTAAAATATTACACTTGGGTTCAAAAAAGCAATTTGCAAATGCAACATGGGGCAGACACAGCTTCTCCAAGGTCACACAAGTTAGTGGCAGGTCTGGGGCTTTAACACAAGTATTCTGATGTGGGGAAGGACTCAGTAGGACTCATTACCTGTTATTCTCTCATAAAATGCCTGTATCAGGATGGGGTCTAAGACACATAATGTTAGAATAGAGAAGACAGGATGTAAGAGAAGGAAAGGAAGCATGAAAAAAAAATAGACAAATAAGCCCTAGATTATGTTTTTTCTACCAGCAAACCCTAGTCACACATCTTTGGCATTGACTCTAACAGAATAGGTGAAGCTAGAGAAATAAAAGTTAGAGCTGGAAGGGATTTTCATGTTTACCCCAAGCACATGAAGACCTTCCTTGGTGGAATGGGTGGATGAGAATAATTTGTTCCAAAGGTCATTAAAGTGACCCAAGCAGACCTGTGGAGAACTTAGAGCTTGTTCAGACCTTGAAGATGTCAACGTCACCCATTGCATTATACTTCGATGAGTCAGGAAGAGAGAGCAAGGCTGATCACTCTGTGCAATTCAACCTCACTTAAATCCAATTCATGAGTCAAGGCATCACCTAGGATGTCATTGGTTCTCTTTGAAAATGAAGGACAAGCAAAGATAACGACAATTGCTGAGACCTATGCTTTGTCCCACTGAACAATCCCTTTGACTTGGACTCTGCTGAGGCCCCCAGTGAAGCTGGTAGTATTTGCTCTAGGGCTATCTCCCCTCAAAATTTCTATCTTTCTAATGCAAAGCAGAAGTTTGATTCTCTTTAAATGCCCTGAAAGCTGACTTGCATAAAGTATACTTTAAGCAAATATAATATCTAAGTTCGCCAGACCAATGAATAAAGAGTTGATGATTTGCATTGCAAAAGGTATATTCACTCAAACCCCAAATCCTAAAACCTTAGAGCTGGATGGGACCTCGAGAATTGCCTAGCCCAGTTTTCCAACCAGCACAGCAATCCCTTCAGCAGTTTCCCTAATAACGTAATATTTTTATTAACATAATAATTATAAATAAACAGTGATCAGTGATAATGGTATAATATGTACATATAATAGTCATTGTAGTGCCTACTGTGTGGCAAGTACTGTGGGAGGCTCTTTCACACTTGCTATCTCATTTGCTCCTCACAACAACCATGGGAAGGAGGTGCTACAACCACTGCCATTTTGCTTCTGCAAAATCAAGATTATGTCCTTCCATCCATCAAAGGTTTCTGCTTTCACTAAGCTTGCTGTAGAATAACTGCATAATGGATGTGATGGGGTGTTTGGGTGCCTGTGTTTGGACCCAATTCCAAGATAACATTTCTCCCTAGTCCCAAAACACTATCTCAGGCAGTTTCTCACCAGCCCAAGGACACTATGCTTGGCAACTATTCATGAGTGGGCCCCAGCAAAACACTTATCTCTCTCTGTGGTATAGTTACAAACTGCACCTGTAGAATTATTAGTTTGAACTGGCTTTGTATTGGCTCATAAAGATGTTCAGCACCCACTAGACTATCTATACCAGCTCCCTATATCATTATATGCATTCTGGACTCTTCATTATGGGTATCCTAGACTTCAGACATATGTACATTCCCTACATCTATCTTGTCAAACATGACATTTATTGGTGGCAGACTGGGCAATCCTTAGTTGACCCTGACTGCTAGTTAACTTAGTGACATAGCAGACCTAAAAACCACATCTCCTTGTAGGCCACTCATCCCCTCCTTGGGCTTTTCCTGGTGAATTCTAGCCCCAGGAAACTTCTCTAGGCATCCTACTCATTCATTGTTACTTTTCATGCACTGGCCTACATGGTTTTTCATCTCCTTTTCACTGACCACCCTCCATATATGAACTTTATTTTGTCCACCTCTTGGAAGACTGGGCTTCCTTCAAGACTCAGCTCAGCTCCGCTCCAGTGCTACCCCTTTTTCTGGTCTTTCTCTCTCCCCATTATTATTGGTGCTCTCCCCACTCCAAATTGCTTTGTATAAACTTACCGTGTACATTATCTCTTTCCAATAGAATGTAGGCTCCTTGAGAACAAGTTCAATTTTTTTGATAATCCAGTATTCAGAGTAGTGTCTTATTGTAAAGACTCAAAAATGTCTTCAGAATGACTTGCAAGTTGACAGTGAACCATTAATGACTGCCCTTTGAGTTCAGCCTTTCAAACAGCTCAGAATCCATCTAATTGCACTATAGTCTAGCCCACATCTCTCCATCTTTTCCACAAGAATAGTTCATGAACAACTTTATCAAAATGTTTGTTAAAAATCTAAGTCAATTATATGTTTCTACTGTATTCCCTTGATCTACCATCTTTGTAAACCTGTCAAAGAAAGAAATAAGGTTATTGCAGCATGACTTGTCTTGATAAAAAAATAATGGATTTTTGTGATCACTTCTTCCTTTTCTATATGTTCAATAACCATCTCTTTAATAATATATTCTGAAATATTGCCAGGAATGTGTCAAATTCATTGACTGATATTTTATAGAATCATTTTCCACCTTAAAAAAAATCAGAATGATTGTCCTTCTCCAGTTATCCTTTTCTATTTCTTATAGTCTTTCCAGTACTAGTGATAGTAATTCAACCATCACATCTCTCAGTTCCTCTAGTGTTTAAGGATGTAATTCCACTGAACTGGGTGACTTGAATTCTTCTACAGCAGCCAACTCTTACTATTGCACTTATTTTGGCTGTTAACTTTCTTTTAGCCATTTTTTTCTGTACTTTTCAATCTGGTTACTCTCTTGGGCAGAGGAGACAGCAGAAAGAAGAATCCAGTAACTCTGCTTTCTTTCTGTGGCCAGTCATGGCCACATGTGCCACCCCCCACCAGCAATATTCCAAAGTCTTCTTTGAACATTGCTTTTTTCTCAATATGCTTTACAAAACCCCAATTATTTTTATTGACTTTAATGTTCCTTGCAACCTCAACTTATTCTGCATCTTAGTGGTCCTCATGCTCGGTCTTTTTTTTTAGATTTGTAGTTTATTTTGTTTTTTAATTAACAAACATTTATTCTCTTTCTTTCCTAACCCCCATTTAAAAGAAAACAAATGAAAACTAAACTCTTGTAAGAAATATGCATAGGATCAGCAAAATAAGTGCTTACATTATCCATGTTCAAAAATGTCTGTCTTCTTCTGTAACTTAAATTCATTCTCTCTCTATCAGGAGGTAGGTAGCCAATGCCATCATCAGTCTTTTGGAATCAGGGTTCATCATTGCCTTGATCACAGTTGTTTGCCTTTATAATGTTGTTGTTTTTGGACACCTTTTTAGTTCTCCTTCCAAGTTCACTGTGCATTGGTTCATAGGAGTCTTTCCAAGGTTTCTCTGAGACATTCTTATAGTACAGTGCCATGCTTTTGTTTTTGTCCCATTGTCTGTATTTGCTTTTAACTTCTGCCCCTTCAGTTGGTCTGGGACCCACTTCTTAACACTGAAGTGAAAAACAGCAGTAGCAACTAAAAATGACAGGGATTTCATTACTTTGAGTCAAAATTTACCTCCTTAACACTTCTACCCATTCATCCTGGTTTTAACCTCTGGAATATCTAAAAGTATCTTTTATCTCTCATATAGAAGCCCATTAAATACTTGAGAATACTTAGCACTCCCTGTCCCATGTTCTGCCACACCCCATGTCTTTTCTTTTCCAGGCTAAAGATCTCCATTTATTTCAACTGATCGTTATATAACATGTCAGTCAACAATCATTCTCATGCCAAAATATCAATTTCCTTCCTTTATATGCTAAATATCCTTTGAGAAATAATTTTGAATTGTTCCTCATCACATGGTTAAATGGACAACTGAAGAATAAATTCTAAGTGGGGCTTCCAGTGGACAGAAGGATTTGTGTTACTAAGAGGAAATCTTGAATAAGTGAGGCATGAGCCAGCATGAGTCTACTCCAGGGTCTTATGAAAGAGCCAGACTTGTTAAGTATGTTCCTGAGATGTGATTCCATGTAAATTGTTCCTGTTATACTCTTTAATTAATGATGAAAATTTAATTATCAACCTCCCCCCTCCCCCAAAAAGGAGATAGAAACTAGGTCACTTAGTTCATGTGTAAGTCTTAATTTTGGATAATTTATTTTTTACATTTTCTAATTGACTGAATATTAATTAGCTGGGGCTCCACACACAAGATGAAGACATTAAACTCGTTAGACAAACACCCGTTCATATTCATTCCCAAACATCTGCAGCACTGAGCTATCAAGAGAAAAATCTGTTGTGATTTATAGAGTTCTCCAAAGGAAACAGAAAGAGACTAGATTTGACTTTTGTTAGCCAGTTAATCTAGAGAGCGATGCAGAGACCCTCCTACAAGCAGAAATGGGGTAGAAAGGAGAGGCGGGCCTAATGGACTTCAGATGGTCTTCTGGGTGAGCAGAATGATGAAAACTAGAAATGACCTCAGAGTTGTATTTAGTCCAATCTGAACTTGAACAGTAACCCTTTTCACATCATCTCTGATAAGTGCTCATCTAATCTCCGCTGGAACACATACAGGAATGGGGAATTCACTGTCTTTCCCCTATCACTGCACCTTTCCTGCCCCCACCCCCATCCCAAGGTGGCTTATTCAATTTTTGGACAGCTCTAATTAAGGACGTTTTACCTGCCATAGAGCTGAAAGATGCCTCTCTGGAACTCCCACCCATTGTTCCTTGTCCTGCCTTCTGAGGCCATTCAGTTCATTTGTTATAGTCTTTCTAATACTTGATGACCATGGTCATGTCTCCTTTTTAAAGTCTTTTTTTCTTCAACTTAAAAATCCCTTGTTTCTTCAACCTATATGTAGAGTATGGCTTCCATTCCACTGCCCCTTCTCTGTATGTACTCTGTTTTGTCAGTGTCCTTCCTGATTTGATATCATTAAAGAACTGGATACAATACTGCCGATGGGTTTGTAGTTTTTTCAGGTTGGAATACAGTTGAACTTTTACCTACTTCATTTTAGACCCTGTGTTTCCCTTAATGTAGTCTCAATGTCATCTAAAGTTTTTGACTTGCTATCCCATTGTATTGACTCTATTCAACTCCTGGTTCACTAAACTCTCTTGACAATACTTGCCTGATCATCGACCACTGGAGATCGTGGGCTTATTTGGTGGTCCCAGACAAACAAGATGGCATGAATCTGGTCAAGAGGAAGTGTTTTAGAAACAAATCAATTTACCACTTCACAGTCATAAAATTCAGAGCATTCTCTTCTGTGCCACGATCTATTTGAATCACAGATTATTGGAATCAGAAGGAACCTTACAACATAGAATATTGAAAAGGACCCTTGAAAACAGACTGTCAGAACAGAGAATGTCAAAGCTAAAAGAGACTTTAGAGATCATCTAGTTCAATAAATTCACTTTACAAATGAGGAAACAAGACCAGTGAGTGAAATGGTTTGACCAAGTTCACACACCTGGCAATTGGCAAAACCAAGAATAGAATCCAAAGCTCCTGACTTCTGGTCCATTGCTCATCACACCTCATTTATCATCCTTAATAAAATGATCTCATAGTCAGAACTATATAAATCAATGTGCAGAAACTCGACTGATAGTAGTGTGTGCATGCATCCCTTTCTTCTCTATTTCCAGTGGAATCTTTTGTTCACATTATGTTGGAAAAGTAAGGGTCTGTCCTATGGTGCTTGTTCAGTCCCTGAATCCCAGCAAACTCGTGCTGGTTTTTTACAGAGATCACAGCTAACCAAGCTCGAGTGGCAGAATAGAAAAGCTTTTAGCAGCTCCAGGGACAGGATGGTTCGCTCTGTCACAACCCCTGTGGTTTTGGCTGTAATAACAGGGGGACCCTATGGGGAGAAGCATGTCATATTCAGGATTGTTCTAGTTTAGCTCAAATCTCCTCACTGAATGTGTCACTCTCCTTAAAATAGGTTTCTAGCCCAAAACACTGAGGGCGGGGAGTGAAATTTCACAGTGACTGAAAAGCCCCCTCTTACACCCTGCTTTTTCCATGACATATCTTTTAATTAGTGAGGAGTTATCAAGGGAGAACCATAAACTCCAATTTTGTGTATTGTCTAAAAAAAAGAAGATAAAACCTAATTCATTTTAAAAACTATGGCTACATAGTCATTCTGGGGGACTTAGCATTTATACATTTTCCATCTGTAGTTATTTTTCTGGAATACCACCTGCTTTTTATTTTTTTGGTACTAGAGAATCTAACAGATCATATCTTAGAATAAACACATTTTATCTATAGTAGCTTTTATATTCCAGTAAATTTTTTTGTTTCTCAAAATTATTGCCCCTAAATACAATCCAATTTTTTAATAGTTACAAATAAACATAGATTTAAAATAGGAAAAGAATAGATCAAATCTCTCAAGAACTAGTCCTAGGAAGTTATAGAATCCCAAAACTTGAGCGTGGGAAGGAATCTTAGGAGAGGAACTTTCTGAGGTGGAAGAAACCCCAGAGCAAACAATGATAGGGCAAAGACCACAGACTGTCAGATTTACAAGGGACCTTAGAGTCCCTTCTTGTCTAGAGTCCCTGTAGACTTCTTAGAGACAGCCTAGTCTTCAATGTATAGAGAATCAAAATGGAACTGGTGGAGGGGGAGTGACTTGCTCGAGGTCACACAGCTACTGGCAGAGTCAAGATTAGAGGCTGGGTTTCTTCTGCCTGTTCTTTCCATGGCATCACAGCTTCTTCTAATCCAAGGGGAAAATCTGACAACTTTGATTTGGGCCTTGGGAGATCTCTTTCTTCTCTAGTCTCTTTTCTTCTTCTCTCTATAATTCCCTTCTCTTTTTCTTAGTAGTCTAGGTAATTCCTCAAAGAGTCATGTAACTACGGAGTTTAATGTAAATGGCAGATAGAATATGGATTCATAGGATTTAGAGTTGGAAGAGACCTTAGAGACTGATCTATCAATCATTTATTAAGCACTTACTAAATGCCATGCACAATGATAGGAGCTGGATATGTAAAGACAAACATGAAACTATCTCTGTTTTCTAGGAGCTTATAAGCTATTGGAGGTGACAACTTATACATGTATAAGTATACATAGAATATGTACAAAAAATATGGCAGCTTAGGGAGGGTGAGTTTTAGCAGTTGATGGATCAGTGAAGGCTTCATGTAGATAGTACTACATGATCTGTCTTGAAAGAAGCAATGTATTCTCTAAAACAGAATTGAGAATGTAGAACATTCCAGGCATGAGAGATGGCCAAGGCAAAGCCATGGAGGGAGGAGATAGAGTGCCATGTATGAGGAATAACAAGAAGGCTAGTTGACTATATCATAGAGTATAGGAATAGGAGTAATATATGACAAGGCTGGAAACATAGGCTGTGATTGAATGTGATTGTGATGGAAACATGTGGCTAGATTATGAAGGATTTTAAAAATCAAAGAAGAGTTTATATTTTACCCTAAAGGCATTAGAGAGCCACTGGAATTTCTTGAGAAGAGCAGCGACATGGTCATAACTGCATTTATTGAAAACCATTTCAGTAGCCATGTGAAGGATAAATTGGAGTGAGGAAAACTTGGTGTTAGGAGACCAATGAAGGGACTATTACAGTAGCCTAGACAAGAGGTGAAGAGGGCTTGAACTAAGGTGATGGCTGAGTTTGTTGGAAGAAGCTATCAGATGTGAGACATGTTATAGAGGCAGAAACAGCAAGACTCAGCAACTGATTGGATAGATGGGGTGAGGGAGTGAGGAATCAAGGATGACAATGAGTTTGCAAACCTCAGAGACTGGAAAGATGATGATGCCTTTGATAGAAATAGGGAAATCTGGAAAAATAATGGGTTCTGTTTGTACAGATTCATGGGATATGTCTCTGGGACATCTAGTATGAGATGTCCAACAGGTAATTGATAACTCAGGAGTCACTGGGCCTGATCTAGAGATTCCAGAGTCATCTGCAAAGAGATGATAATTAAACCAATGGGGGCTGAAAAGGTCATCTAATCCAATTTCCTCATTTTTTAAATGGGAAAACTGAGGCTCAGAGAGGTGAATTGAATTTTCCAAGGTCAAGGTAGTAAATAACAGAACTTGACCATTCTGTAAGATTATTAAATTATAGAGCAAGTGCCAGTCTTCACTGGCAGAGGAAATTTTGCATAAGGAGCTCTATACACACTGAGAATTCACTAGTCTGTTAAAAAAGGACTAGTTTCTCAAGTTATTTGGCCACTATATGGCTCAGCATCCTTGGAAAAGAAAGGGGTTCAGTCAGAGCATTACTTTTGTGTAAAAAAAATTAGTGAATGAGCAAGCACTGTGTTAATTATAGAAACATGAACCTACCTAGTCGGAATGGACCGCAGAGGTTATTGAGTCCAACTGAGGAATTTCTCTTCTTTATACGTTGCCCTGTCTCCTAATGACAACTTCAGGCAAACCAATTTTATGCATATCATGAAAAGCAACTTTAATGCATGTGCTTCTTACTGGGGAAAACAACTTGGCCCAGGTCTCTGACCAAAGAGACCCACTGTTGATGTGGGTAATGACCTGCTCTCCTGACTCTGAGTTATGCAGTAAGTTAGTGATAACATTCTTTGCCCAAACGTTCCCCTTTTTTCTCTCCTCTCTCAAAGACTCAAGCCAAGCTTTTAAAAAAGGACCCCTGAATCTGAATCGAGGCAATCCTCCTGCACGATTTCAGCAAGGGGATAATATTTCTTTTTTTACTGGCGCTCCTCTCAGAACACTTGGGGATGGGCTGATTAGCTTTGCAAAGTGGAAAATGAGGCCGGCTGCATCAGTCTTCTCGAAGGATTTTTCGGGACACTGGGCAAGGGGATTAAAGAGCAGGTTAATCCTAGGGGTAAAAAAAAGTACATCCTGATGACTGGTCACCTGAGCCCTATGATGCCTGGAATAAAAGGCAAAGTCTTAAAAGCTGAATAAAGAAGTTTCTACTATGTGTGCACAGCACAAAAACAAATGGTTATAAAGAATATCACTTTATAAAGGGGCCATACCTAAGGAGGATATGCTAGAACATAGAATGTTAGGACTTAGAATATTGAATGTTTCTGCTATGAAGGAACTTTAGAACATAGAATGTTGGAATATAGTATGTCAGTCAATGAGCATTTATTAAACACTTAGTGTGTGCCAGACATCATGCTGAGTGATATGAATATAAAGATAGGGAAAAGAAGGAACAATTCTTGACTTTAAGGAGTTCATAGACAATTTAATAGGAAAGACAACATGCAAACAACTATGTATAAAAATTTATATCCAGGATAAGTGGAAATATTCCACAGAGGGAAGGTACTAGAGTTAAGGGGGATTGGGAAAAGCTTCTTGTAGAAGGTAGAATTTTATTTGGAGCTTGAAGGAAGCCAGAGAGGCCAGGAAAATACAGAACAAAATGTCAGAGCTGAGAAGACCCTTAGAGCACAAAGTATTAGATGGTCGGTCTTAGGACTAGATAGATACTCAGAATACAGATAAGAGACTGGAGTTGGAAGGAATCTTAGAATGTGAAAATCTAGAGAAAGGACCTTATAACATAGAACACTGATGCTATATGGAAGAATGGATAATATTTAGTTTGTCCCATTAGTTTTACGATGGAAGAAATTGAGGACCTTGTAGATTTCCCCAAGGTCACAATGAGAATCAGTGGCAGAATCATTGTTAGCAGTGATGTATTGTCTTGCAAGCTGGTAGTTGACCACCACACCATGCTGACTTCCATGAAAATCTAAGTTCATGACTCCAAGATGAAATTTATGATTTGCAAAGGTGTGGATAACCTTTAGGCATCTTTCTATTGATATATAAGACAAAAGAATTAAGGAAGCTGAAGAGATCATCTAATATAACTTACAAATTTTGGAATGTGCTGAATCCAGAAGAATGGATACATTCCTGCTTATTCTTTTTTTTCTTTAATTTATTTATTTTTAGTTTTCAGCAATCGTTTCCACAAGATTTTCAGCTCCAGATTTTCTCCCCATCTCTTCTCTCCTCCCACCCTGATATGGCATGCATTCTGATTACCTCTCCCTCCAGTCTGCCCTCCCTTTTATCACCCCCCCATATCCCCTTGCTTTCTATAAGGCAATATACATTTCTACATCCCATTGCCTGTATGTCTTATTTCTCATTGGCATGTAAAGATAATTTTTTAACATTTGTTTTTAAAACTTTGAGTTCCAAATTCTCTCCCTTCTTCCCTCCCCACCTGCCCTCGTTGAGCAGGCAAGCAATTCAATACAGGTTATACATGTGTAGTTATACCAAGTTATACCAATGTAGGTTGTGAATGACTACATTTCCCTCCATATTATCCCATCCCCCACTTATTCTATTTTCAACTTTGACCCTGTCCCTTTTCAGAAGTGTTTGCTTCTGACTACCCCCTTCTCCAATCTGCCCTCCTTTCTATCATCCCTCCTCATCCCTTTCTCCCTTACTTTCCTGTAGGTTAAGATGCCCAATTGAGTATATACGTTATTCCCTTCCTACATGAAAAGATGATATTTGTAACTCATGAGACCTTGCTTAGTATTAGGGTAGTTGAAGGAAATATAGACAGACAGACAGATAGATAGATAGATAGATAGATAGAAGGCACAGGGCAAGTTGAATATGAAGAGATGATATCTACAAAATAAAATTAAAGGATGAGAGAGGAATATTTTGGAAGAAGGAGAAAGGGAGAAATAGAATGGGGTAAATTATCTCCCATAAAAGAGACAAGAAAAAGGTGTCACAATGGAGGGGAAAAGGGGGAAGGTGAAAGGAAACGAGTGAACTTTCCTCTCATTGTATTTCTGTTTGCTCTTGTTACTCCTGTTAAAACAAAGGTGCCATAGGACCCTCAGACAACAATGCCAGTTGAAGTCCTGAGGAAGAGTGTCAACAAATACCCTTCCTCCAGGATGATTTAGTACAGTTGTAGTTAGTGAAAATATACATAATTTTTTAAAAAGCCATCTCTATGGAATTTGGGCAAAGCTGAATTCTAGCACTGGAAAAATCACTGGATTTGGAGTTAGAAAGTTCTGGTTCTATTCCCAGCCCTGCTGCTTGGCAGCTGTGTGATCATGGGTAAGTCACTCCAAACCTCATCTTATAGATTATAGTCTTATAGATATAACGTTGAAGAAATCACACTAGGGAGCATCTAAAGGCTAACTCTAACATTATGTGCCCTACGTTCTCTTCTGGTTCTCACTTTTCCCTAGCTTGTTGTGCATTCCATACCTCAATTTTTTTATTCATCAAGGTGTCAGGAAAGAGATGATGGAAAAGTAAGAGAGTGTTGTGATCTTTGTCCTTGGTTGTGAAAGCTTTCCTAGTGTCAATATCCTTCTTTCTTTTGGGAGAAACTGAGGCACATTGCTTGGAGTCACTGAGCAGATTTAGATAGAGAATTTTGGAATTCACCATTCACCGTGAATGTTCATTGGATACTTGCTACGTGTCTAGCCTTGTGTGGTGCTTCAGAGCGTAACGAGTAAAAAAGTATAAGAAATTATTTTGGCCCTGAAGAAGACAATAATCCAGCAACATCTTTAGAAAGGAAAATCTCTTTCTAACCTTGATGCTGTAGAACAGGAATAACCCCTGTATTAAAGGCTAACCATGCTAGCCTTAGAGAAATTTGCATTTTTATTGTGTTTATGCTCATAAACTCTTTTATCCACATTGGCAAGGAAGAAAAAGTGTTTTTATTTCCATTTTATAGATGAGAAATCTGAAGTCCAGAGGGAGGAAGTAACATGCCCAAGTCATACAGCTAGACTTGTATTTCAAGAGATGGAATGATATATTCGTGGGATTTCTGGACATCTTACTTTACATAATCCATGATTCCACTGGATTGGGTGATTCCTCCATCAGCTCAGATTACAAGCCCTCTAAGGCTTCATAGTTAGTTTTCATGACTTGTGGTTTTTAACCTCCTTGCCTCAGTTTCCTTATCTATAAAATGGAGATCACAATAGCAGCTACCTCCAGGGGTTGTTGTGAGGATCAGAGGAAACAAAATTTATAATACAATGAAATAATAAATTGTAAAGCACAGGGCGTGACACATAGTAAGTGTTATATAAATGGTAGCTATAAATCTTACTATTATTTTAAAAACTCTTATTGAGATCTTGTAGTCTTATGTTTTCCTTGGTTGGGAAGCTTCCATTCAGTCAGCTATTATTATTTTTTTTTTGAGCTCAGCCCTATGAGAAAGATTTAATGGAAAGAGGAGTAAGGTAGTAATATTATCGAGAATTTATATGAAGTGATTAGAAAGCATTAAAGAACCGAGTGTTAGACCATAGAGTCACCATGTCTTAGAGTTAGACTTCAACTTAGATGTCAAACAGCCCTTCCCTCCTGCCACCCTCCAGGCAATGCAGGAATCCTCTCTATCGTATATCTCCCACATGGAGATGGTCTTCCAAAGGGAGACAGATCATCTAGTCTCTGCTTGAGAAATCAAAGTGGAGGGACAGAAGAAAAATGGGCAGAGGGGAGAGATGAGTGGCAAAACAACCTCATAAGGCAGTCCCTTCTGCTGGGGGAAGGAGGCTACACATTTATTAAGTATTTACCATGTTCTAGGCACTGTGCTTAGAGCTTTACAAATATTATCCCATTTAATTCTCATAATACCCCTGAGAGGGTAGCTGCTACTATTATTCCCATTTTACAGTTGAAAAAACTGAGGCAGATAGGAGTTAAATGGTTTGTCAAGAGTCATACAGCTAGGAGTAAGAGCCTGAGGCCAGGTTTGAATTCAGGTCTTTCTACTTACTTGTCTTTGGTTCCTGGGAAGTACTTTTAGCACCTATTGTCCAGGAATGTGGTGAAGATCAAATTTTTTAAAAAATTTAAATTTAAATTTAAAATATATAGTGCCCTTTGCAAACCTCAAAGCACCGTAAAAATGCTAGCTATTATTGTTAGTAGTGATTACTAATTGTTCCCTTATAATATATATACATATATATGTAAAATAATGCAATATAATATAAGGGAAAAATTTTGCCTCTCTATAGCTTCCACTCGTTACTTCTCATCTTGGCCTCCTGAAACATGGAGATAAGTTTTGCTTTTGTCATTCTAGTTCTGCCCCTCTTCCCTTGAATATTAACAAACAAACAAATAACCAACCAGTCATATCCCCTCAGACTCTTGTCTTCTCCAGGCTAAATATCCCACACTCTTCCCATAGCATGGTATTCAGACCCTGCATCATCTTCATCACAGTGTTCTCCATGGATCAGATGAAATGGTGGAAAGCAGGGCCTTTGGTGTTATACATGGATAGGGGTGGGGATGCATGCAGAACTCATCAATTTCAGTTTACTCCATTAGTCATTAAGTTCTTTACACTGTTATAAGTTCCTAACTTTTCAAGGCCTAACTGACTGCTCACTTGCTGCACAAGAAAACAGCCCTTGAACATCCTAATGGATTGAAGATGCTGAGTAAGCAACTTTCCAATTCCAATTCCATTTCAGCGGAATAATTACAAGGATGCCTTCTGCTAGGAAAGCCCGCCTCAGCCGGAGAGTGCAAGGGAGAGCAAGCCAGCCAAATCCCGAGGGGAACACAAAACCTCGAGCGAGGAGTTTCAACAAAATGTCTGACAAAGAGTATGCTAAAGCCATGTCAGGCTGCCAAACTCGTTCTCTCTCATTACAAAGCACAGGCGGGCAGACAGGAAAAATACAATGAGGGAGAGACAATTGACTGAGAGAGAGAGACAAAACAGAAGCCAGAAAGAGGCTACCTTGGGAGTGCAGTACAAGGGTTGCAAAGCATAGAAGTGTGAGGTGTGCTTGTAGGCCTGTGACAATAAGGAAAACATTAATCAAAAGAGCCAACAAGCCAAATTCAGCTGTTCAACCACGTATGATCATTTTCAATTTTCCATGTACATGGAGATGAATCTTAGTCTGGATAATTAAAAACAAACAAAAAACAAAACACTAAATACCCCTCCTTCCATCCTTCCAAGGTTGGATAATTCAAAACTATTTTTGTTTGGCTTTGAAATTAGAATCATAGGATCTTAGAACTGGGAAGTATATTAAAGGTCATATAGCTCAGCTTTCTACGTCATTAGAGAAATCCCTGTAATGAATACTCATTTCTTTCAGAAGGTGCAACTCCTTATCCTGGCATCTGAGGCCTATTCTTCTACATGAATCCTCTGCTCCCACCAAAATGGCCCACTCCTGGTCCCCCCAAAACAATTTTTTCTCTCCAACCTTTTTTTCATGCTGGTCCTTTCTCCTAAAATGCCCTCCTCTCTTTCTAATAATCTGAATTTTATTCATCCTTCAAGAGCCAGCAAAAAATCTACCATTTCTTAGGGAAATTTTCTCAACTTTTCTAATGGAAAGTCATTGAGTTGAAGAGATTCAGGGCTAAAAAATATCCTTAGTAATCATCTGGTTCAGTCCCCTTGTTTTCCAGAAAAAGAAAGTGAGGACTGCATAAGGAAAGGGACTTATCCAAGACCATACAGTCAGTTAGGAACAACGTTCAAGCAATCATCAAACTCTTATTCCTTAAGGCTCATGTTTTCCAAACCACTCATTTGATATACCATTTCTCATTGGTAAATATTGTCCTCTTCCAAATTCTCCATAGGATGTTATAGCAAACTTTATAAAAGACATATGCTCAATTAGGTGGTGAATTTAATTAAACTAAATCGAACTAAAGAGACAGAACCAAGAACAAGGGTCTAGAATGGATGTAGGGAGAGGCTAGTCCTGCTTTCCAACAAAGAGGCCATGGTAAAAGAGTATCTTCTTCAGGTTTCTCCAGAGAGCATTGGAATTTGCATGAAGACCCAAATTCTCCTCCCACCAAAAACAATTGAACTAAGAAAAAGATAGTAATGTATTCATTCTGGTGTTAAAGTTTTCCATTTATAAATGTTTCCAAAAATTTCTGGATTGAGATCATGCTTTCCTGGAATTAGAAAGACAAACATTTAAAAATGCCAGGGCATATTTTTTCTTTGTTCTACCCAAAGGGTATCCTTAGAATTACTGATTTTGCCCATCTTGTAGAATAGAATTTTCCTAATGTTTTAGATTTCAGGGCTATGTAGCTTGGCCTAATGAGGGAGCTGGTTAAGATGTCCGCCCTGTATTCCCTAAGGCTTAGGTAGGGACAGGATTGTGTGTGCGTGTACATAGAAATGGAGGGTGGGTAGGTACCACCTTCCATCCATTCCTGTTCCTGCTCCCATGACATCACTGCTTTTTTCCTTCTCTCCTTTTCCACATTTGTTTGCTTTTTATTCTCTTTTGTTTGATGTTTTCCTTACTCATTCTCTCTGCTCCCCTGTCATCACTCTTCTCATTCTAGCTGTCCCTCTTCCTCCTCTTCCTTCACAACCACCTATTTCCCTCCTTTCCTTCCCCTTCTTCAGTTTTCTGTCTCTTCCCAAGTAGAGACTAGCACATCAGAAACAGGAGCCAAAACTGAATTCAGTGGTTTGAGAATTGTGTGCTTTACTCCCTCCTGGCCTGGCAACCCTGCTCACTTGCCTGGGAGGAGTGCGAGAGGTTTTCCTTGCCAAACTAGTTAAATGGCCAGAGTCTGTGCCCACAATAGGGAAAGAAGTTCCTGATGCAGCACCTAGGACTGTCCATTAACAGAGACAAGCAATGCTCTGGTGCCTTAAATTTGTCGGCCTGTCTAATTTCAGGAGAGAATGGATGATCTCCATCTTGGAGTCAGTGTATGGAAACATACAACAAAAAGGAAAGCTTTATTAACACTGGAAATGTACTCTTAGCTTGGATTTCCTCTTCAACACCCATCTTGTTCATCTCACAGTTCAATGAACTGTTAACATCACATATTTCTTCTGTTTCAGCCGCAAGTCCAGTTACTCTAGCTTCCACTAACTGCAGACAGATGAAATTTAGTTTTCCTGGCGAGAGGGAGAGAGCAAGATTAAGTCTGTGTGGATGGGTCTGGCAGTATCAATGGGTTGATATACTGTGGGGTAGAATGTTTCCATCTTTCTGTTGTCTGATTGTAAACCATAGATCAGTTTTCCTATATCGATGAGTGCTTCCATTCAGCTGATTCTTTAGCATGAAGGAAAGCAGTAGAGTTGTATATGACCAGTGACTATTATCTGGCATGACTTCCTGGGCCAAATATTCTATGCTTGGCTACTTTTGTCCTTCAGTAGTTTGTGGAGAAACGGAGAATAATAGAAACTACAAGAAGGTTTACCTCTTCTCATCATTCCTCTTGGAGTAATAGAAAAGAGGTTGAATTTGAAGTCAGAAGACCTGGATTCAAGACCTAGTTCTCCCATTCATTAGCTACATGATGCGGGTCAATTAGAATAGCTCTTTCACCCTGGGTGGACGAATAGAGTGACATATAGATAAGAGATGACTAGAGTGAGTGATGAATATCCATGAATGCCTCTGACTCCAAAGGGATTCTATCAGCCCCTGGGTTTAACCTCATCTGACCTATCTGAAATGAGAGGATTTGTAAGAGGTTTTAACTCCCTTTGTGTACTTTAGTATAAGAGCATACTACCCCTAAGATGCCTGGCTTATCTGGAATTGGTGGTCTGGAAAGGGCCAACCTTTTAGGAAGAGTAATAAGTAGTGTCTCATTTCCTCAGATAAAAGGTAGAGACTCTGATGGTAACAATACACATCTTCTCGTACCCTCCCTGTGTGAGTATGTCCATGTGGCTTGTATATTATCCAGTAAGTTCTATCATTAGATCAGTTTAGGGTAAAACTTTACCTCTATTCCTTAAAATCCTACATCTGACCAGTATATTACATAACTGGAGGAGAAGCACTTAATTTTTTTTTAGTTCCCATTTCTCCATTTGCAAAAGAGTGATAATGATATTTAGAGTATCCACCTCACAGGACTGTCATGTGGGAAGTGCTTTGAGAAATGTTGCTTAAAGGGAACAACTTTGCTTACCCTAAAATCATAGAGCTGGAAGGACCAGTTCAACCTTTTTCATTTTATGGACAAGGAAAGTGAGGTCCATAAATCTCAGTCAACTTTGATTTACTTTTTACATAGATAATTTCTAGTTTAGGAAGGCAGATGAAAGCAAAATGCACAGTAATCTCTAGTTAGAAGCTTAGACTTGACTCAGCCTTGAAAGTGTTCAGACCTCAAGTCAATCTCGGTTGCTAAACCTTAGCTCTTCCTACTTTCCTCTCAAAACTCTTTTTTTAACTCTTCTAATACAACAGCCTGAATACATCTAAAGGGAGAAAAATTGAACTTCCACATTAAATTTCAATTCTACAGGGTTCCTCTGAACTTAATTGAGACTTTGACTATTTCTTTCTATGACAATGAGGGTCACTGAGATCAGATATTTAGAACCATTGAGCACACTTAATCTCATCTCCTCAGGGAAATTCAAGAGCTTTTTCATGGTCACACAACTCATGTGGGACAGCAAAGTGGTACAGTATATAGAGTATTGGACCTAGAGTCAGAGAAATCTGACTTCAAATTTGTCTTTAGACACTTATTAGCTAGGTGACCCTGGACAAGTCATTTAACCTCCATTTCCTCACCTGTAAAATGGGGATAAAAATAGCATCTACCTCCCAGAGTTTTTATGAGGATAAGATGAGATAATATTTGTAAAGTGTTTAACCCAGGGCCTGGAACATAGTAGATAATATATAAATGTTTGTTATTTTAATTGTTATTATTTTCATTATGGATTTAAATCTAGGTCTTCTTGACTCCACATCCAGCCCTCTATCCATTATTACATGTTCATCAGGATGACTGGAGATGACCCAGGGTGCAGTACTCACTTAGCCTGAGGCAACACCCATCCACTGAATAGGCCTGTTTAAGAGGAAGCCAGGTCACGGCCCCTTTAATGAAGCCAAGAATAAAGAAAGACATAGGCTTGATAGGCTGGGAGGGAAACAGCAACAGTTACTATTGATAATCACTGTAAAGCTCTAAGGGTCCAGAGGAGCCCTTAGGCAGGGGCCCACTGGCATCCCAGCTTCAGAGTGCAGTAGGTTTAAGGTTTTGGGAGAGTAAAGCAGAGCAGAAGAGGGGAGAGGAGAGGAGAGGACTCAGATGACTCTTGAGGACAAGTGAGGCTGGTGACCTCCCTCACTCAAAACAAAGTCAAGTGCAAGTCATGTCATCATTTCTCTGATGGCATGGTCTTCTTAAGCAACAAAGGATGAGCACATTATTACATGTGCTCCCAACTTCTCCAGCCTGGCTCTTTTACCTGAGCCCTTCAATTTGTAAGGTAGAAATGATAGACCATATGACCAATGTCATGCATAGCTGCTCCTTCAATAATTGCTTTCATTTCTACAGAGCTTTCTAGTTACAAGATTCTTCCTCAGCCATGATCTTATTTGCTTCCCACAATGACTCTGTTAATTATATTCATATCTTGTGGATGAAGAAAATAAGACTTAAGCAGTGAACTGATTTACCCCATGTTTCACAATCAGTATATGGAGGAGTTGGGACTTGGAACCAGATCTCCTTGCTCCTACATCCTAACCCTTTTCTCTTTCCACTGTCTTTGAATGGACATGCTGCTAGTCTGTAGGCCTTCCTGTGTTCATCCTCTTTTCTGGCTTCTCTAATGCATCATCTACACTACTACCAAATAGAGGCATCATGATGCAGCAGAAAGAAGGTTGGCATAGGAGTCACAAAGTTTAAATCCCTGTTCTGCCACTTTCTAGCTGCATGACCTTAGAGCAAGTTGTTTACCTTCTCTGGGCTTCAGTTTCCTCATCTGTAAAATGAGGAAGGTTAGATTGACTGGTCTTTTAAGGTCCCTTCTAGCTGTGTTTATGATCTCGTGATGATCTTTAATAATCTTAAAGTGTATTTAATAAATGCTTATTGAGTTGAATTGAATAAACATCCTTGCATTTGATTGTAACATCTTTGAACCTTTTTCCAGTTTTCATTCTTTTTGAGAACTTCACTTGCTTGATGAATGTGTGCTGAATTGAATGGAAAAATCTTTCTTCTCTTGGCTTCTATGATACTACATTATACCAATTCTTCCTTTATCTCAGTGACTGCCAAGTCATCTTAGGACTCTAAACCTGGCACTCTTTTCACTATATCATGTGTAGTGAATCACTCTCTGAGTCAGTTATTCAGTCATGTCTGAGTCTTTGTGACCCCATGGACCATGGTGTCCATGGGGTTTTCTTGGCAAGGATACTGGAGTGGTTTGCCATTTTCTTCTCCAGTCCAGTGGATTAAGGAAAACAGAGATTAACTGACTTGCACAGGGTCATACAGCTAGTAGAACTGGCTGAGGCTGGATTTGAATTCAGGTTTTCCTGACTCCAGGTCCGATATTCTATCTACTGAGCCATATAGCTGCCCCTGTTTCATAAAACAAATATATACCTACTATGTACACAACTTCATGACAGGGAAAATATGTAGCTTAAATAAGACAAACTGGCAACATGGTGTAGTGGATGGACAGCTTGCCTTGAGGCCAGAAGACCTGGGTTCAGGTCTTGCCTTTGATGTATATGGCTGTGTAATCATGGGTAAGTCATTTAAGTTCCAGTGCACCAGGTAGTGATTTAAGGCTTTAAGTTCCTGAGAAAGTGTTGACCTGAATTGATAGAGGAAATCTCCTCCCCTGGGAATTTCTTATATCATTGAAATTACAGATCCAGTCCCCATCTTTAGTAAATCCAAGGTTCTACCCCTCAAGTAGCTCACAAGCTTACTTAGTGTTATCAACCCAGATAACTATAATACATGAGAAAAGCAACAGAATTGTAAGAGAAAGTGCTACGCGAAGCCAGAGGGGAAGGTCTTGGCTGACCAGGGAGACCAGGGAAGGCGTTTTAGAGGAGGTGGCATTTTTCATTGGATTTTCAAAGATGGATGAGATCAAATGAGATAATGTATGCAAAACACTTATAACCATAAAGCACTGTCTAAATGTGAGTCGTTATTATCATATGCCTCCCCCATGAACACCTCAAAAGGCAGAAAATGGTGATGTTTAATCAGGCATGTCAAAGTTAGAGACTCCCGGGAGGCTGGGTGTCTCATTTCTGTGCTTAAGTCAACTTGCTAGTGCTAGGTTACCCAAGGGCACAGAGCCTTCTCGGGTCTCCTGGTTCAATTCCAATGAAACAAATCCTCTGACAGAAGGAACTCTAATCCATTGCTTTGCCCAATTATACCAACACCACCTCGTATTTGTACAACTGCTTACAGTTTACAAAGTGCTTTCACATACATTATCTCATTTAATCCTTACAACAGCCCTTGGAGGCAGGCAGGGAATCGATGGTATTAATCCCATTTGTTATCTCAGGAAGCAGGGTGAGAGGGCTTAAGTTCCTTGCCCAGAGTCACCCAGTGAACCAGAAAGGGAGCGAGGACTGGAACACAGGTCTTATTAATTCTAGTCTAGGGAGCTTTCACCACTTTTACCATGCGGCTGTACGATGCAGCAGGTCCCATTTAAAGATGATGATGATGGAGATTAATAATAAAAATAATGGCAATAGCAGTAACCAGGATTAAGTTTTCATCATTGTTAAGAACTCCCAGTGAGAAACTTTCTCTACATTGCTGTTCCAACCCTTCTGCGTAATTCATAGTCATGGAAAGTTGTCTGCAGCAGGCACCCGGCTTTAGCGGGTCAGAGGCCGATCTTGGACCCCATATTCTTGACTCTGAGATTAGCTCTCTGCCTTTGGGGCAGCACTTCCCCATTACTGACAATGATAATAAGAGCTGGCATATCTTTCTTTTTTTAATGTTTATTTATTTATTTTTAGTTTTCCACATTCATTTCCACAAAATTTTTTGTTCCAAATTTTCTCCCCATCTCTCCCCTCACCCCAAAACACTGTGCATTCTGATGAACACTTCCCTCAATCTGCCCTCCCTTCTATCACACCCCACCCTTCCCTTATCCCCAACTTCTCTCTTTTCTTGTAGGGCAAGATACATTTCTATACCCCATTACCTGTATTTCTTATTTCCCAGTTCAATGCAAAAACAGTTCTCAACATTTGTACCTAAAACTTTGTGTTCCAACTTCTCTCCCTCCCTCCCTCCCTACCCATCCCCACTGAAAAGGCAAGCAATTCAATATCGGCTACACATGTGTGTAGCTTTGCAAAAGACTTTCATAATAGTCATGTTGTGTAAGACTAACTATATTTCCCTTCATCCTATCCTACTCCCCATTTATTCTATTCTCTCTTTTGACCTTGTGCCTCCCCTAAAGTGTTTACTTCTAATTACTGCCTCCTCCCATTTGCCCTCCCTTCCATCATCCCTCCACTCCACTTATCTCCTTCTTTCCTACTTTGCTGTAGTGGAAGGTAGATTTTCACATGAAATTGAGTATGTATGTTATTCTCTCCTTAAGTCAAATGTGATGAGAGTAAGCTTCATTTTTTCCTTCTCACCTCCCCATTTCTCTCCATTGAAAAAGTTTTTTCTTGCCTCTTTTATGAGAGATAGTTTGCCTTGTTCCATTTCTCTCTTTCTTCTTCTAATATATTTCTCTATCACCCCATAATTTTATTTTTTTAGATATCATTCCTTCATATTCAACTTACCCTGTGCCCTCTGTCTATATATGTGTATATAATCCTTCCAACTACCCAAATACTGAGAAAAGTTTCAAGAGTTACAAATATGATCTTTCCATGTAGGAATGTAAACAGTTCAACTTTAGTAAGTCCCTTAGGATTTCTCTTTCCTGTTTGCCTTTTCATGCTTCCCTTGACTCTTTGAAAGTCAAATTTTCTATTCAGTTCTGCTCTTTTCATCGAGAATGCTTGAAAGTCCTCTATTTCATTGAATGACCATTTTTTTCCCCTGAAGTTTTGCTGGGTAGGTGATTCTTGGTTTTAATCCTAATTCCTTTGACTTCTGGAATGTCATATTCTAAGCCCTTCAATCCCTTAATATAGATGCTTCTAGATCTTATGTTATCCTGATTGTATTTCCACAATACTCAAATAGTTTCTTTCTAGCTGCTTGCAATATTTCTCCTTGACCTGGGAACTCTGGAATTTGGCTACA
>CM053769.1:337578091-337589975 GCA_028658325.1 Potorous gilbertii | reverse complement strand
ATGGTAATTATTGATATTGTTAAATGTTGATTTCTAAGTTGTTAAATGCTCATTTTGAAACTGTAACTATCAACTCTGGGTGGTTTGGGTTGACTCCAGCATACCCTTATATGTGTATAGTTTTTATGGTCACAAAGTGCTTTCCCATATGTTGTGTCTTCTGGTAATAACTCTGAATGGAGAATATAGGAACTGTGATCCCTATTTTATAGACAAGGAAATTTTGTCTAAGAGACTTTCACTAAGCAAGTAGGTATCCAAATCAGAACCAAAACCTATCATCTGGCTTCTGGTCCAATTAATTTCCCCAGCGCCAGTTGTAGAAGACTTCTCTTCCTGACTCCAAATCTGGCCTCAGACACTTGCTAGCTGTGTGACCTTGGGCAAGTCACCTGTTTGCCTCATCTATAAAATGAGCTACAGAAAGAAATGGCAAACCACTCCAGTGTCTTTGCCAAGAAAACCCCAAATGTGGTCATGCAGAGCCAGACATGATTGAAATGACTGAACACCACCACCAGTGGTATCAAATAGAAAAGGAGGTCATTAAGTCATACATAAGGATCCCCACTAGCTGTATGTTGACTTAGAAAACCAAATATTAATATTATCTCTGTTTTATTGCATTTTGTTTATTTTTTAAAATTTTCCAATTGCAATTGAATCAGATTCAGATTCCATTTGGCATTCCAGGGGATGGGTGGTGGGATATTTGCCACCCCTGCACTGCAACACATCACCTTTGTATTTACCACAAGATAACCACATACCATTGCATTCTAGCAGACATTCCACTGCTATTTCTTGATTAAATTTTTATTAGCCCTTTTTCAAAAAGGAGGGAGTAGCAGGAACATAGTTCTCCAGACACACAACCCAATATCTTGGTCTCTTGGGGTGAGACTGTATTGAATAGGTACAACATTCTCCTAGCCTAAACCAGAACCATGGATCCACAGACAAAGAATATGAATTTTCTAAGCTGAGAGTCAGCCAAACTGCCTTCCAAGCCAGGGTCATGGTGTCAGGACTACCCGCAGACTCAGCTCATGTAAACCCAAGCCATTCTCATAAGTCTCCCCGCCCAATCTGGCCTGTAGTCTCAGCAGGTATACGTAAGGAGGACATCAAGACAGTCAGTCATTCGGTACCACAAAACAGAGGTAAGAGAAAGGCAGTCTACCTAATGTCTTCTCTTGGCCTCCCCTGTTTCTGGTGCGGAAGTGGAGAGCTGGTCACTACCAGCTCCTAACCTGTTGTGGTCCTTGCCTCCATCAGCGTACAGTGTCCAGAAAGAAAAAGGCATGATTAAGAAGTTCTCCTGTCACTAGTATTAACTGGGGAGTAGTGATGTATTCAGTCTATATAGAACACCTATTTAGCACTATACTTGGCTCCTTCACAGACAAAAAAAAAACCTGACTACATATCCCCAAGGTATGGGGTTGCGGGTAGAGATAGAAATCAGTAGGTGAAACAGAAAAGTGAAAGGAGGTTCATTTTCAGAGTCAAAGGAGCAGGATTCTTATTCTAAATCTGTTACTACCTTGGTAAACATGGCCAAATCTGTCCTCTTCTCTAACCGTAGCTTCCTCATCTGTGAAATGAGGGAATGAGATCTGATTAATAACAGGTGACCTTCTGTGGTCCCACAACAGTCCTGGGAGGTAGGTATTGTTACTTCCATTTCCCATTCAGGGAAACTGAGGCTCATAGAGATTTAATGACTTGTTTAAGATGTCACAGCTAGCAGGTATCTGAGGAAGGGTTTGTACCCAGGTCTTTCTGATCCAGTGTTCTAATCATTTCATTAAGCTGCTGTGCAGGTTCTCTTCCGTTCCAAATCTATGATCCTATGACAGCTAACAGTCCAGTAGGGGAAGAAAAGTATCCCATAAATGATAATGATGCAAAGCACCATATAAAACAGCAAAAAACAGACACAGAGTGCTATGGGAATGCAGAGAAAGTAGAGATTTTTTCTCTCTGAAGGAATCAGGGAAGGCACCCTACTGGATTTCATATAGGCAGAGATCTAGTGGAAGGACATTCCAGGCATAGGGGACAGAGCACAAAAAATTCAGAGGTCGAATCCCAAGAGGCAGGTTTCCAGGAAATGCAAATCACTGGGTGTGGACAACGTATGTGAGGGAGCCATGGCAGATGAAACAGTAAAGATAGATTATGACTGAGACCAGATTGTAGAGGGCCTTGAATGCCAGACTGGAATTTTATCTTGTACGTGATGGAGTGCCATTGAATATACTCATACCGGAGAATGACATGATGAAAGTGGTGCTTTGGAATAATTGCTCTTGGGATATTAAAGGATATTAATTTGAATGCAGAGGGACCCTCCACTTCAAATCAAGAACTTCAAATCACATCCTGACAGAACAGGGCAGGGCATGCATTTGGCAGAGAGTTCCTTTTTGTAAATACATAGCAATGCTCAATATGTAACTATAGAGTAGAGAAAATAGACTATGGACATCCCACACATCAAACCACTATGGGGATAATTTGAGTGAATCAATGAGCAAAGAAATTTAATGAATAAATGAAGGAAAGGCAGGAGGAGATAGAAAAGAATGTTAGACTTTGAGTCAGGAAGATGAGTTCAAATCTAGCCTCAGACACTTACTGGCTGGGCAAAGACACAATCTCTGTTGGCCTCAGTTTCCTCATCTGTAAAATAAAGATAAAAGTACCTACTTGTTTTGAGGATCAAATGAAACAAGAATTGCAAAGTGCTTAGCATAGTACCTTGCACATAGTAGGTGTTATATAAATGTTACACAATAGTAGTAGTGATAGTAGTAATCTCTCTCAGACTCAATTTCCTGTAAAATGGGAATAAATAGCACCTATCACCCAGGCTTATTGTTGAAGATTAGATGAGACAACATATGTAAAGTGTATGTGCAAACCTTAAAGGACCATACAAATGCAAGCTATTATGATGATGATGATTTAGCATTAAAAAGCATTTACTGAGTTCTTACTCGTGCCAAGAACCATGCTACATTCTAATAAGAGGACATATGAGGACATAGTGGCAAAGGAGGGGTATTTTGGTTTGGAGAATTACAGTGGAGCCAACAAGGAGGAGATTGACACACCCCTTCTGGAAGCAATGACAGAGCTGATGATGATTATGGTTCAAAAGCTGGAAATGGGTGGGAGGTTCTGGGCAGAAGGGTACATGCAGCATCAGTAAGGCAGCTAGTGAGAAGATGGTGGGGAGGGAAGTGTAGCATGGCTGGAGTCGGGCCTAGAAGTGGTAGGTAACCGAGGCAACTGCCAATCAGAACAGCAGGGTCCTTCATTTGTTCAATAGGCTGCTTTATGGCCAAGAGTCTAGAACGCTGCAGTCTCCCAAGAATTAAAAGTGAGTGTATCCCTCAGAATACAATGCGATATAAGGCATGGTAGGTTAGAGCAGGCCACAGTGCATCACAAACAAGGAATCCCAAAGAGAATCAGAATAAAGGCTATCTTCAAGCAAAATAACATATACTTCAAAAAGTTGATTTAGGTACCTGGGAAGAGCCAGGGAGAAGTTGATGGAAAACCCAAGTGCTCCACCCAGTATCTTCTAAATACTCTATCAGATGAAAGCAAGGAGGGTCCCCTGATGAGAGAGCACAGAAAAGAATTTCAGAGAATAGGCAGGAATGGATGTGGCTGCAATCTGCATCACTGGTAGAAGCAGCTACAATGATGAAGCCCCAGAACCATATGAGTAGTTGAGTATTTAATAAGGACATTCCTAAAATGTTTTAAATGAATCTCATTTTTTGAAAATCAAATCTCATTTTTAATGAAGACCTTAGAGCTACATGCTCTGTCCATTTTAAAGGGATCATGGGAGAAAATTTGTGACATTAAGAATCCAGTGACTGGAAGTTATAGGGAGGCAGATCCTGATCTTTAGAAGGAAGAGCTTCCTAATATTTGAGATTTTTCCAGCCACAAACCGGGCTGTTCCATGTAAGTTCCCAGCACTAAAAATGTTCAGAGAATGGATGAACATCTGCCAAAGAGGATGTTGAAATTATTCCTACATGGGGTGAAAGTTGAATGGTATGACTTCTAAAATTCCTTCTAACTCTTGAGATTCTATGGTTCTAAGATAATAGTACTAATAACTAATCTTTATATAGCACATTCTATATGCTAGGTGAGCCAGTTAGGGTACATTGGATAGAACGCTGGCCTTGAAATCAGAAAGACTCATCTTCCTGAGTTCAAGTCTGACCTCAGACACTTAACTAGCTGTGTGACCCTGGGCAAGTCTCTTAACTCCGTTTGCCTCGGTTCCTCATCTGTAAAATGGGAGAAGGAAATGGCAAACTATCTCAGTATCTTTGCCAAGAAAACCCTAAGTAGGGTCCCGAAGGGTCAGATATGACTGAAACTACCAAACATGTGCCAGATACTATACTATACACTTAATTATTATGTCACTTGCTCTTCACAACAACCCTGGGAGGTAAGTGCTGTTGTTATACCCATTTTACAGATGAGGAAACGGAAGCAAACAGAGTTTAAGTAACTTTCCTAGGGATACACAGCTAGCCAGTGCCTGAGGCTTGACTTGAAGTCCGGTTTCCCTGATTCAACCCACAGTGCTCTAGCCCCCCTACACCATTTAGTTGCCTAAAATCTTATTTGATAAAACCGGATTTTCCCCAATGGATTCAGAATTGGAAAAGACCTTAGAGATCATATAACTCAAACTCTCTTGGTTTCTAGACATAAAGACTCAAATTGACTTTCCTTAATATGAGATCTATTCATATCTTTTGACCCTCTTGGAGTACTATGACCTCCGTCTCTCTCTATACAAGGTATCTACTGGCCTAATACCTTCCAATCGTCATAAACTCATAGCTCAGAATTGTTGTCGTAGTATTAGACCTGAAAAGATCCACAGAGCCATCTAGTACATGAAACATAAATCCCTTCCACAATACACCTAACAGTCAGTCAGTCAACCTCTGCCTGAACCCATTACAGGGAACTCATTACTTCTTGAGGCATCTAATTCCATCATTGAGCAGATATAATTGTTAATACGTTCTTTCTTATTTTGAGCCAAAATCTGTCTCCTTGTTCCTTTCCTTTCTGGAGGTTTTCCAAATACATCTACTAATCCTTCTTCTCCAGGACAGTCCCTCAAAGAGAAAGTTAATGATCATGTCCCCAACCACCCTGCCCCCAACCGCAGCCAAGTCCTTCTCCAAGACAAATATCTCCAGTTCTTTCAAACAATTTTTATATGACATGGTCTCTGATCCCCTCACAATCCTGGTCACCTTCCACTGGATGTATTCCAGGTTATCAACATCCCTTCTGAATCATAGTGCCCAGAACTAACCATGACATCTCAAATAGAATCTAACAAAGTATAGTGGGTTTGAACAATTTTGAACACAGACATTTATATTCTGAATAAGAAATGAGGCACGAACAATTCCATAAATCTTATATTAATTAAAATATGATTTAAGCATACCTGCCTTCTTTTTTCAAAGCAATTTCTCTCCCTCCTGTTCCATTTAAATACTCTCCTTTATCCATCATTGAACCTGCATCCAAACCTAAACTTAGCTTATTCTGGAGACTAGGGTTGGGACCCAAGTAGAAATAAAACCTACTCAGAAGTTATTACCATGTATCCTGCTATCTCTGAGGCCATTAAAGAGCTTTTCACAACATAGGAGAACTGTGGTATCTCTGGATGAAGAGAACAGAAGACTTGGAAGTCAGGACAGTTAGATTCAGGTCCTGTCTCAGACATCGTCGGTTTAAAAACCTAAGATAATGACATAGAACCATAGGAGAATACTTTAACCAAACAGCAGTATAAAAAATATTCATAGCATGCATTAAATTTTTGAAGTCATAATAATAATTTTTTATTATTATTAGATAGTATGGCATTGTAGATAGATAAAGGTCTAGTCTTGGAATTAGAATTGGAAAGGCTTATGAGAAATTACACAAGTCACTGAATCTTCCAGTGTCCCAGATAATTTTCTAAGAACATAAGTTACAAAGGAATTATCCATCTGCATTTCTGGAAGTGTTAATAATCATAAATAACATTTTATAGTGCGCAAAGATTTGCAAAGAAAGTTCTTTACATACATCGTCACGTCATTTGAGCATCACAATTACCCTGTACGATAGGTGATATTATTCCCATTTTACAGATGAGATAGTAGGACATAATAGCTGAGTTTGGAGTCCAAAGACCCAGAGTCACATCCCCTGATATACTGCTTCCTACCTGTGATATTACTTGGGGTTTTTTTAGCAAATCAGTTCATTTCTCCGGGCCTCCTTTTCTTCATCTGTAAAATACGAGAGTTGGGATAGAAGTTAACCAATAAGTATTTATTAAATGCTTACTATACACTTACTAGGTACTTTACTAAGTATTGGTGATACAAAAAAGAAAAAAGAGGACATAATCCTTAAGGAGCTCACATTATAAGGGGAAAACAAGACATAAATAACTATATATACACATGATCCTGTACCAGGATGATAGTGGTGTGAGAGGAAGGGAATGTAGGAGAAGGAAATAAACATTTATATATAGCCTTCTATATGTCAGATGTTGTGCTAAGCACTTTGCAGATATTATCTCATTTGATTCTCAGAACAGCCCTGTGAGGGAGGTGCTGTTACTTTTCCCATTTTATAGTTGAGGAAACAGGAATGTAGTAAGTGACTTGCCCAGGACCACACAGCTAGAAGACATCTGAGGCTGGTCTTGAACTCAGGTCTTCCTGACTCCAGGACCAGTCCTCTAATCTGCTGCAATACTCCAGAGAAGAGAGAAGGGAATATATATGAGAGATATTGGGAAGGTAGAAATGATGAGTTAACAATGTGAAGTAAGTACAAGGGAAGAGTTAAAGATGACATCAAGGTTGTGAGCCTGGATGACTGGAAGGATGATGATGTCCTAGACAGTAACAGAGGAGCTGGGGAAAGAAGATAAAGACGAGTTCTGTTTTGGACATGTTGAATTTGAGGTATCTAAGGGATGAATATCTAGTCAGAGATGTCCAACAGGAAGATAGTGAGGTGGGACTAGAGTTCAGGAGAGAAGTTAGGAGACATCTATGAGACAGCTAGACTTGGAACCTGGAAAATCTGAGTTCAAATCCTGATGGTTGTGGGGAATCAAATAAGATAACATGTGTAGAGTACTTTGCAAACCTTAAAGTGCTATGAAAGTACTAGATATTATAATCTGGATAGAGCCTATATTTGAACCCATGGAAACTGATAATTTCACCAAAGGAAATACTATAGAAGGTAAAGAAAATAGGCCTAGGACAGACCCTTTGGAAATATTCACAGCTAAGGGACAGGACCTCTAGGAAAGTTATAACAAAGATTACCCAGGAGTCAGTAGAAAGGTATAAGAACCAGGAGAGGACAGTGTCATGGAAACCTAGAGAGGAGAAAATATCCAGGAGAAGAGGGTGATAAAAGTGTCAACTAGAGAGAAAGTTCAACCAGTATTGGAAAGAGTGGTCAGAGACTATTTCAAAGTCTCATTCATTGCCTGAAGATGGAAGGAGTAAAAAAAGGATGAAGATGAAACCAAAGTTTGTTATCTAAGGAACAGATGTTCCAGAGAGCAGAGGGAAGGGGTGAATAGACCTATAGGGGGATATTTGGGAGATAGAATTGAGAGGGATGGAAGTGAGGGGAAAAGCAGTGGGGGGACTGGAAATAGGTTTGTTACGTCTGTATTGGGGAGTTCAGAATCACTGAGACGGGGAGAGTATAAGGGAGGAGTTTGCTAACCATTGAGGAATGAGTCTAGGCAGAATACTAGTAGTTGGAGAGAGGATCTCAGGTATCCTAGTAATTAACCTTCTCATTTGTTAAACCAGAAGATTGGTTGGTGGTTGTCCTTCATTCTGGAAGAGGATCAAAATGACACCACCATGCTGGAGTCAAGTTACAGTATGTTCCACTGTGGCTGATCAGATCAATACAAGCTCAGAATGTTCTACCTCAAGTTGAGCACAAATAGCCCAGGTGAACATTTAGGGTGAATTCTCTAAATTTGCACATGTTTTATTTCTTCTGACTGGCTAACCAGGTTGAGGGTGACCAAGGGGTCTCAAACCCATTGGTGGGTTAGGGCTATGTTTAAGTACAGTAGATTCTAGTGTAATTAAGCTAGATTCTAGTGTGTAAAGTGGATTTTTGTTATTCTTTCTTGGAGTTTCATTTCCCAGGATCCATAGTCATAACAATCCCTTGTTCCCATGTATTAGATATGAGTTCTCACAATTATGGTTCAAAACATTTCCACCACATTTGCGCGGTATTATATAATGACAAACAATAAAAACATTTGTGCTTAAATTGTAAATATCTACTGCAACTATGCAGTGAGATATAGAGATGAAGGGATATAAACTTGTGAGGCTATTTATTGCTGACAATATGCCTTCTTTGTCTGTTGCCCTATAAAGCAGGTGGGCACTGGTCAGTGAATGCACAAACTGGACTAGTGTGCCTGCTTTGATTGGCCCCCATCAAGGCTTGGGGAGAATCTGTGTTTGCCTCAACCAGTCCCCATTGAGACCTGAGGGGACTTAGAGATGTGCCTAAGCTGTGCCTGAGACTGTAGTGTTACCTGTGAGAAGGGCGATGGGAGTGCTGTAAGAGTTGGTGCTCACATTATCAGCAACCCTTGTGAGAAGATTAGACTGGAATAAAGTAAGACTATTAACCCCTCGGAAGTTGGCTTCTGTATGACCAGATCAAGAGTGAACCTGTGCTAGCAGCTGTCCTGTATATGCGGGTGTTTACCCCAAGCATGTGAAGACTTCCTCTGGTGAAATGGGCAGATGAGCACAATGTGTTCCAACAGCCATGAAAGCAGCTGAAGCAGGTGCTATGGAGCACCTAGAGCTTGGGTAGACATCGAAGGTGCCAAGGTCATCCACTGCATCTTGAGCCATCACCAGTCACCTTGAGTCTGTCTTGCCTTTAGACTGTGATAACTGGAGGAGATAGCGAGGCCTAAGACTTCATGCAACTCTGCCTCACTTAAATCCAATTTGTGCAGGAATCAAAACCAAAGGAATGGTTGGATTGGATGGTCCAACATCCAATATACACCTCTAAATCCTCAATAATACTGTGAGAGCCCTTGGTTCATTCATTCCAAAGCTTTACAAATAACCCTCTCATTCAGGGAAATTCTTCTTTATCTTTAGTAAAATGTAGCAAGAAGACCTTTGAAATGTTGAAAGTGCTTCACCAGCGTAAGCCATTCTTATTATTATTAGTTTTACCTTGAGGGCAGCCTTTTAAAGTTGACTGGTAGTTTAAATGCAGGGTCTTATAACCAGAGGATGAGCCACCTGTTGATCTCCCCCCTTTTTTTGCATATAGAGAGAATGTGAAGAGGTTGTTATCTATTTCTGTGGATGGAGTACACACCTCATGAAATCACCAATTGTTAGAGGAGCAGTATTGAAGGATCTGCTTAAGGGTCCAGGGAGCTAGGGGGCTACCCAAATAAAGTGTCAGACCTGGAGTCAGGAAGACTCATCTTCTAAATTCAAATCCAGCCTCAGACATTTATTAGCTAAGACAGGTCACTTAACCCTGTTTGCCTCAATTTCCTCATCTGTAAAATGAGCTGGAGAAGGATATGGCAAACCATTCCAGTATCTTTGCCAAACACACACACACACACACACACACACACACACACACGCACGCACGCACGCACGCACACACACACACACACACACATGGTCATGAAGAGTTGAACATGACTGAGCAAAACATTGAAGGGACTCTGGTGCCAACTTTGTTTCAGCCCTACGTTTAGACCATGACAAGTTTGTCTCTGGCAAGCTTGCCCCCTTAATTCACCCCAGCAGGCTGATCAGAAGGTACGGGTGAGAGATTCAGCATATGTCTACTCATAAAATAAAGTGGGACCTGCTGCCAGAGAAGTGGTAATTGTGATGAATTGATCTGTTACCAAATTACAGAGGCATTAGCGACCTATGGTGCTCACCCTTGTAAGTCAAACAGCACCAGATTTCTCATAAAGCTGGAGGGTTCACTGTGTCTTGGAAGGCTTTAGAACTTGACATTGAATATCATGCAGGTTGGCTGTAGTCAGAAGGGATTGAGAATCACTTTAGCACTGGACCTCATCTGTGAAATGGGGATAATTCTTGTGCTACCCCTTTAAAGAGTATTTGGGAGGCCCAGATTCATTAATATATGTCAGGTGCTCTAAAAGTCCTGAGGGGATATGTACATTATTATTTTTATGAGGTCAGGAGACTATAAATCTGTGGTTTCATCAATTTAGGGCACTCCTAGTTTGGAGGTAAGTTGTGGAGAGATATAGTTGAATTAGTAGATAGCTTTCCATACTTGGAGGCAGGAAGACATGAATATGGATCCTACATAGTTGTGGGACTATGGGCAAGTCAGTTAAAGCTCTTTGATCTGGAGACTTCAGTTCCGTGGAGGACCTGATTCATCTTGACTTGTCAGCTCTTGCTTACTGTGAGATAGGCCTCCTGGCTCTCCAAAGACACAACATAGCCTTGGGTCACTAGGCCAGACCTCTGGTCTAAGCATGTGCTTCCCTCAAAGAACCTCTCTCCAACCACTAGAACTCTGCCTAGACTCATTCCTCAATGGTTAACAAAGTTCTCCCTTATACTCTCACCATCTCAGCAATTCTGAACTCACCGATACAGAAGTACCAAGCCTATTCCTAATCCCCATTTGCCTTTTCTCTCTCTGGAACGTCAACATGTTATGAAAATAGCCAAAATAAAGACACAGGTAGCAAGATCCACATAAGAGAAGAAAACAGCTCCCAAGTAAAAACTTTCATCCTTAATTCTGGAAAACAAGGATTCAATTAAATTCAGTTTCCAAAATTTTACCCTCCTACCTACTCTCCTCTGCCTGAAAAAAACACAGACACAAGCAACAAACACACACAGACACAAGCACAACAATAGCCTCTGTTATTGTTCAGTCGCATCTGACTCTTCATAATTTGAGGTTTTCTTAGCAAAGATACTGGAGTGATTTGCTATTTCCTTCTCCAGCTCATTTTACAGATGAGGAAACTGAGGCAAACAAGGATAAGAGACTTGCTCCAAAGTCACACAGCTTGTATCTGAGGTCACGTTTGAACCCAGAAAGATGAGTCCAGTTCTCTGTGCACTAGGGCACCACCTTGCTGCTCCCTATAAGCAGCTGTTAACGGCAGCTTCTATCTCTTTCCACATCTTGGAAAGTTCAAAGGGCAGTTCAAATGTGACCTCAGACAATTATTAGCTGTATGACCCTGAATCAAGTCATTTAACTTCTGTCTCCCTCATTCTTCTCAACTGTAAAATGGGGATAATGATGGCATCTGCCTCCCAGTGTTGTTGTGAAGATCCAATCAAATAATATTTGTAAAGAGCTTAGCAGTGCCTTGGACATATAGGTTCTATACAAATGTTAGCTAATGATTGTTACTGTTTTGTTATTAAAGCCTTCATTCCCATGCTGCCTAGACTGAAGGTGTCACAATGCTGACACCCTCCCCTGTAACTTGAATAAAGAACATGGCTTAAATTTCTCTCTAGCACTTTTCAAAAGGTTTTCAAAATGTGTTTCTCATAATAGCCCTATGAAATAGGGATTATTTTACAGAAAAGGGGATTGAGACCCAGAGATAAAGTGATTTGGATGAGGTCACATAAATAGTAAATAACCATTATGATCCCCATTTACAGATGAAACCACTGAGGCTTAGAAAGGTGAAATAGCTGGTCCAGTAGTGAGGTAAGGTCAGTTTTAG
>CM053769.1:337475628-337577991 GCA_028658325.1 Potorous gilbertii | reverse complement strand
GTGTAGCGTAGAACTCTACACATGAAGAGAGGGAATCAAAAGAAGCAGGTGAGGCAAAAACTGTTGTCTATTGATGTTTCTGCCTATCCTCTGGATAGCTGGCAAGTACCCCAATCAGATATATCCAGCTTCTCCCTTGGGATTTTCCCTAGAGCTTCAATCATCCTAACTGTTGTTTCATTTAATTTTGTTTTTCTACATACATTAGAGACACTGTCCTCAGGCTGCCCCTCCTAGGAAAAGAGTTGACAATCATATAGCACATTATGAAAGACCTTTGATTTATTGTCTTGGCTCTCTCCACAGTCCTATGAGGTAAGCTATGTTGTATATTAGTCCCATTCTGCAGATGAAACAAACTGAGGCCTGGGGTCAACCAACTTGCCCAAGATTTTTCCCCCAAATTTATAAATTTATTTGTTTTCAATTTTCAGCAATCTCTTTGATAAATTTCAAATTTCTTCCTCCTCCATCCCTGCCCCCTTACCAAGATGGCATACAATCTTATATGGGCTCTACATATACATTCCTATTAAACACATTTTCACATTAGTCATGTTGCATAGAAGAATTAAAACAAATGGGAAAAACCACAAAAAAACCAAAATAAAACATAACAAAAGAGAAAATAGTCTGCTTCATTCTGCATTCTAATTCCATAGTTCTTTCTCTGGATGTGGATGCCATTTTGCATCATGATTTCCTTTGGAAATGCTTTAGGTCCTTGCCTTGCTGTGAAGGGCGAAGTCTATCAGAAACAGTCCTCACACACTGTGGCTGGTACTGTGTATAATGTTCTCCTGATTCTGCTCACTTCACTCAGCATCAGTTCATATTAGTCTTTCCAGGTTTCGTTTTTTTTGAAGTCTGCTATTCATCATTTCTTATAGCACAATAGTATTCCATTGCATTCATATACCGCAACTTGCTTAGTCATTCCCCAACTGATGGGCATCCCCTCAATTTCCAGTTCTTGGCCACCACAAAAAGGTTGTTATAAATATTTTTGTACATGGGCATCCTTTCCCCATTTTTATGATCTCTTTGGGATACAGCCCTAGAAGCTGGGCCAAAGGGTGTACACATTTTTATAGTCGTTTGTAATTTGCTCAAAATTACTTGGCTATAAAATGCAGAATTGTTTTAAGATTCAAACTCAAGCCTCCAGACTCCAGTTCTGTCACTCTTGAGACAAGGCAACCTTCTGACTCTTTCTACTGGCCTGTCTACTCATAAACTTCTCATTGCTAGCCAGTATCCTATTGAATTTTTCAATTCAGACAGACTACATGATTTTATTTCCAAGGGCATCCCTTTGATTACAGAATAGACTGCCAGGCAGGAATTCATTGCATCAGCTCTCTGATTACAATGCTACTTATAAAAGAGCAGAGGTTGTAAGTTGTGTCCCTTGTCAGCTTCCTTACTCCTTGTGCCTTCCATTCTGCTGGATCATCTTGCATTGTGGGAATTTCTGCCTGGGTTAGATTTTGCTGATTAAATCTCCAATCAATTTTGTGTGTGTGTGTGTGTGTGTGTGTGTGTGTGTGTATGGGTGTGTGGGTGTCTGGGTGATGGTGGTGGTTGTAATGGTAATGGTGGTAGTAGTAATGGTGGTGGTGGTGGTGGTAGACATAACCCAATCTTGGAGTCAGAAAGATTTTGGTCCAAGTCTTTCTACTTAACTTCTTGATGTCTCAGGCAACTTTCTAAGATTACAAACTGTCAAGTATGTGCAAACCTAGACCTACATCAGAAGAGGAAATTTCCTTAGTGGAAGCTGCCCTTACCGATAAAATAACAGATCTAGTTGGTCTTTTTAAAAAGCTGGTAAATAAAAATTCATCAGTATTTACTAAATATTATGATTAAACTCTAAATATTTGTTAAATATTTATTTAACTTTATTTTATAATTATTAAACTCTTAATTATATGTAAGGTACAATACTTCAATGTTGGGAATACAAAAATATAAAATGGCATAGTCCCTGTCCTCAGGAAAATTACAATTTTATAGATAAAAGCTCATATTTTATAGGGTTTCATAGTTATAAAAATATTTACATTTATTATCACTTTCTCACTACAATCCAATAAGATATGTATGACAATAATGTTCCCATTTCATAGATGAGGAGATTGAGAACCAGAGAGATGAAGCAATTTGACCAAGGTCATATAACTTGTATGGCTTGGGACTAAAACTGAGATCTCTTGATTTCAAGGCCAGGACACCCTCCCCTACAGCACGCTAGCACAATCATTTTTAAGTTTAATTAGAATATGGAAGGAAGATCTTCCTTTTCTTCACCCTTAGTGTCTGGTGGGCCTTGCAACAATAGATCTCTCTTGCTGGGATATCACTACCAAAAGGGAGACTTGATCTTTCCCACAACATGGTATCAAGACTTTATGCATTCACATCCAAGGTCCTGACTCCTAGTTTATTGACGCTGATTTGGAAAGTACTTCAGAAGTCAGCAAGTCATCCCCTGTGTAAGGACAGGAGTCCCATCTGTGGAGGACATACGGTTTTCCAGTCTCGGCTTAAAGGCCTCTAGTGATGAGGAACCCAATGAACTTCCCAAGGGAGCTCCTTCTCTTTTGGATGGCTCTGATTATTTTGAAGGTTTTGCTTATCTGTCTAAATCTGCCTCTACAATTTCTGTATTATAACAGAACAAGCCAAACCTCTCTCAGACAAGTCAGTCAATCAGTCAGTCAACTAGAATTTCTTAAGTACCATGTGCCAGACATTCTGTCTGCTAAATACTAAGAACAAGAGGGAGGGAATCTGCTGGGGACACATGAAAACAACTATGTACAAACAGGGCTGCTAGGTGGCACCATAGAGCACAGATTGCCAGGTCTGGCGTCAGGAAGACTCATCTTCTTGAGTTCAAATGTGGCCTCAGACACTTACTAGCTGTGTGACCTTGAGCAAGTCACTTAACCATGTTTGCCTCAGTTTCCTCATCTGTAAAATGAGCTGGAGAAGGAAATGGAAAATAATATCTCTGTCAAGAAAACCCCAAATGGGATCATGAAGAGTCAGACTTAATTGAAAAACAAATTAGCAACAGAGATATACAAGACAAATGGGGGGAGGGGGTGGTTAGAGGTCCTCAGGGGAAAAGTCCTAAGAATGAGGAGTGAGAAAGGCTTGTTACAGGTGGTGGAACTTGAGCTGAGGCTTGAAGGACACCAGGGTAGCTAGGAGGTAGAGCTCAGGAGGGAGAGAAATCTAGGCATGATGGATCTAGGCCAGTGAAAATATTATTTGAAGATAAGACAAATTTTCAGTTACTTTAAAGTAGCTATCATTTCTTCTCTGAGTCTTCATTATTGCAAGATAAGAATCCTCAATTGTAACTTCAGACAATGTGGTCTTCAACATAGATCATTGGCTCTAAAATCAGAGGACCTGGGTTCAAAATCCTTGATCTTTAACTATGAAATGATAGGGTACCAGAAGATTACCCCTCAAGTAACTTCCAGTTCTGGCTCTGTGATATTATGACCTCCCTAGTCACTCATCTTTAAATACATTCCAGCTTGCCCATGTTCTTAAAAGTTCTCATACCCAGGCTTCCATTCAATTCCAACAAAAATCTAAAATCAGAAATTCTCCCAAAGAGTTACATGCTTCTCAGGCTAACAACCTTGATCCTACTTCCCCAGTAAGGGGACTGAGGAAGACTTCAACACTTGGAGGTGAAATGTCTTCCTTCCTTTTCAGCTACTACCCCATTCCTCATATCTCTTTAAATGGAGTGTAACTGAATTGGGACATATTCTTTTTTTGATAGGAACTAAGGTTCCAAGATAAACAAATGAAATGCATTCATGATTGTCCAATCACTCCTGATCACTCACAAATAGACCAGAAATGTAACATATACTTGGTAAATACCACAAAGTAATCCTGTTACACTGGGAACCACATAAGGGAGCTCATTCCCATGAGAGGTATCACAGATCCTAGAGGACAGGAATAATTACACAGTTCTAACACTTGTGGCTGAGTCTGGGGTGTTTAGGATGTTTCACACACCATTTTCTGGCAATGATACCTTGGACAAATCATTCAACCTTCCTGGGGATGACCTAACAGATCATCTAGTTCAACCATTTTAAAGTCATCACCAGTTCCAGAGATGTGATCCTGTGACCACTAAAGTCCCTCACAGTTAGGATATTCTGAGATTCCATGATTCTGAAGGCCCCTGTGCTTACGTAGAATGAGATACCAATGAGCCAGGGCAATCATCAACAAAAAATGCATTTAGTGCCTGGCACACCCAAGAAAATAGATATAAAAATGAAATAGTCCCTGCCCTCAAAGAGCTCATGTTTTATCAAGAGAGATGACATGCTAGTATATATGTAAATAAAAAGTAAATGTGAGGTAGTTTGGTGGAAGAAAGCATTCAAAATGGAGAGGGATCAAGAAAAGTTCCATGTAGCTGTCTATAGAGAAAGTTGATCTTGGGTTGATCTTTGAAGGAAATGAGGGATTCAAAGAGACAGAAAGGCATGATAGATGATAGCCTGGACATAGATATAGGGACTGCCTATGCAAAAGCATGGAGAAATAGTATATTTTATGTGAAACGGTAAGAAAACCAAATTAACTAGACTACAGAGCATACGAAAATGACTACTGTATTAAAAGGATGGAAAAGTACACTGAAGTCAGGTCATGAAGGGGTTTATATGCCCAACTGAGAAGTCTATATTTTATTCTAGAGAAGAGATTCTTAACCTTTTTTATTGATGCATCCATCTGGCAGCCTTTGAACTCAAAAATATTTAAATACTTAAAATAAAATATATAGGATCACAAGGTAAACCAATTATAATGAAAAAATTATATTTTTAAGTTCATAGAACCCAGGTTAAGAAATCCTTTTCTAAGGGAAGAAGGAGCCACTGAAATTTGTTAAGCACGGAAATGACATTGTCAGACCTGTGGTTTAGGAAAAGTCACTTTGATAGTTATGTGGGAAATGGATTGGAGAGAAGAGAGACTTTAGACAGAGAGGGCAATCAGAGAGCTACTACAGTAGTCCAAGAGAGAGGCAAAAAAGGCCTGCACTAGGGTGATAGCTGTGTGAATGGTAAGAACAGATGAGGCAAGAGATGTTATAGAGATGAGTCAATAAGAATTGGCAACTGAAATGTTGCTGGTTGGGTGGGATGAGGGGGAGTAAAAACTCAAGGATGACTCCAAGGTTGTGGAACTAGATAGCTAGAAAGGATGGTTATATCCTCAAAAGAAACTCAAGAAGTTAAAAAGAGAGCTAGGTAGGAGCAAGGGGAGAAGTGTGAGAAATAATGAGTTCTATTTTGGATATGTTAAGTTTGAGAGAATTATTAGACAACCAATTAGAAAACCTCAACAGGCAGTTAGTGATGGATGACAATCTAGCAAAAAATGAGGAGGGGTCAGCCACGAAGAGGATCCCCAAGGAATGGCAGAGGAATGAAACCAAGAGAGAGTATGTAGAGAGATCACAAACAGTTAGGGAGCAAGAATAGACCATTGGGCTATGATAATTAAGAAACCACTAGTTACTATGGAGAGAGTAGTTTCAGTTGAATGATGAGGATGGAAACCAGATAACAAAGAATCAAGGGACTGAGAAGAAAGGAAATGAGAGCAATGCTTATAGACAGCTTCTTCTAGGAGTTGGTATGTGAAGGCATGAGAGTTATTAAGTAGGATCACAGACATACAAATTCATCACATTGGAAGTACTGTCAGAATTTTATTTTTAAGTGTTTATTGAATACTCAATCATAAAGCACATTATTTTTATTCATCAAACTAAAAAAACCAAAAATTTAACCAAACTTATTTTTTTCAAAAAGTCTACACCTAAATTTCATTTTAAAAATAAAAACTGAAAAAAATGAGATTCAAAATATCAAAATGTTTTTGAAACACAAGGATGTGCCTGGACACATCAGAAATGCTATGTACTTCAAGGATAGATTCAGGGGCTGTTAGGCTAAAGTGAGGTTTGTTTGTTTAATGAGAGATCCCCGGATGAATCTGCAGGCATCAGTAGATAGAGGGAGATTGAAGCTAAAGAGGGGCAATGATTGTTGGGTAGAGATGGGAGGGGATTAGATCAAGGGTACAAATAGAGGGATTGACTTTAGTGAGGAGGACCACCTCTTCCTCAGTGATCTCAACAGTGTTTTCTGGTAGTATTTCTCTCCAAAACTTAGCCTTCAGTGTGGGCTTCTCTCACAGCCTCTTTCTGTCCTGGCTTTTGTCACTGCCTAGGGTGCCACATTAAGTCCTGTTATTGATCCAATATCATCACCCAATACCAAAAAAGAAGGAAGGTTGCTGCTTAGGAGAAGGGCAGGAAGCAAGGACTGTATCTAGCAGATTCTCAGGCCTTTTGTCTCCATCTCCCCCAGGAATTTAATGGGAAGAGAGGCATCCAGGGGAGTTCAAAGATCCCATATATACTTCTTGCCAGACTTGCCTGGAGGCCTTTCATTGCAAAATCATTAGGAATAAGAATAAGATTAAGCCTCCTTTATTTTTATATATTTATTTTCAACAAAAGTAAATAGTCAGTCTCTCTCTTGCCCCCCACAGCTTCTGTAAAAAAAAAAAAATGGGACTTTATCCTGACAGGCTGAGTCAGTAAGATAGGGGAAGAAAGATAAGAGGAGAGAGTTCAGGGAAAGAGTCTTTGCTCAGCAACTAAGCCATTTCAGTAGGAAGTGTGATCCTCTTGGACTCTGCAGAAAGAGAGGTATGCATGGGGGGAAATGGAGTTAAAGTGGTTTCCTTCCTCATCCCACCATTAATGTATATCTTCTAACATATAAACAGATGAATCCCTGCTTCCTATCCTGACCCATACAACTCGTCTTAATAACTCTCATTTCTATGTCACTTTTAAGGTTTTCAAGACCATTTCTTCACAATGACCCCATAAAGGCTCCATTTTGCAGATAGGGAAAACTAAGACTCAAAGAAATTAAGTTTCTTACTCAGGAACATGCAACTAGTCTGTGTCATTGCTAGTTCTTAAATTCAAGTCATTTGACTCCAACTTTGGGATGGTATTTCATTACTATACTACTCAATAGAAGTGAATTAAGACTATATACATGAAATAAAAGTCCAAAGAATGAAGAGATTACTGTGGGATGAGATGTGAGGGTAGCCTTCCTGGAGAAAGTGAGATTTTAGTTGTATCTTGAAGGATGGAGAGACTTTGGACAAATGGAGGGAAAAGGGGAGCGTATTAAACACGCAGAGATGAGCATGAAGAACCTAGAGGTGAGAATGATCATGGAATATTCCAGGACCAATGAGGAGACTCTCCTGCTTACTAAAGCAGAAGCCATTTCATGAAGAAGAGGTAGAAGAAAGATGAATATTTGGAAAGAATCAGATTATAATCTTAAACATCAAGATTCTTATCACTCAAATTATTCAAGTCATTGAGTCCAGAAACACAGAATTTCTGAGTTCGAAGAGACCTCATTGGCCATCTAGTTTAACTCATAACTAATCAAGCATCCCCCTCTAAGCCAACCTACCAAGTGGTCATCCCACCTTTGTTTGGAACCAGATCTTTAATGAGGAAGAATTTTATTTCCTTGAGAGACAATACATTCTTACTTGGGATTAGTTTCAATTGCTGGGTAGTTTTTTTTCACATGGTAAGCATAGATTTGGCCCTTTGTCATTTCCACCCATTGCAATGAGTTTTGCCTTCTGGAATCAAGTAAAAGAAAGCTTATCCTTCTTCTACATGACAGCTCTTCAAATACCTGAAGACAGCTATCATGTTCTTCCTGTCATCTCTTCTCCAGGCTAAACATTCCCATTTTCTCAAATCATCTTCATATGGCATGAATTAAAGGGCCTTCTCCACAATCCTGGTTGTCCTCCTCAATTTATCAGTGTCATTCCTAAAATGTGGTGTACAGAACTGAACAGTGTCCCCCACTAAACTATGAACTCCATGAGAATAAGAACTGTCTTTTACCTTTCTTCCTATCTCCAACACTTTAGCATACTGCCTGGCACATGGTAGGCAGTTAATAAAATGCTAATTGACTTGTTGACAATCCTCCAGAGGTAATCTGGCTAGGACAGAGTCCAACAGGACTATCACCTTCCTAGTCTTGGACTCTCTGCCTCTCTTAATGCACCCCAAGAATGCACTAGCTTTTTTGGCTGCCCTATTACACTGTTGATTCATATTGAACTTGCAATCTACTAAAAACCTCAGTCTTTCCAGACAAGTTTCCATCTCAGTCTATCTCTCCTATCCTATAGCTGTAAAGAGTTTTTAAACCTATGTGTAATATTTTATACTTATCACTTTTAATTTATTTTATTTTATTTTGCATCTTGAGTTTCTCAGCAAATACTTTAGCTGTTTCTTCCAATTTTGTGCCATCCCCAGATCTGGTCAGCATGTCTTCTTTGTATGTACCCAAGTAATTGATTAAAAAGTTAAGTAGCATATATAAGTAGTATACACCCAAGCACAATTCCTTGGCATGGCATGGCACTAGAAAACTCCTTCCAGACTGATACCAAACTAATAACTATGTGTCCAGTCATTCAACAAATTTTTAATCCATTGTATCATACCATTACCTAATTCATACCTAACTCTCTCTCTCTCTCTCTCTCCCTCTCTCTCTCTCTCTCTCTCTCTCTCTCTCTCTCTCTCTCTTTCTCACAAGAGTAGCGAATACTTTGAAAATTTTATCTGTAGCATTCTCCTTATCTGTCAGTCTAGTTGCCCTGTTGAAAAAATGAGATTACTTTGGGGTGACCTAGTCTTTGGGGAGGCAGCATGGTATGGGGAAAAGAACAGTAGCTCTGAAATTAAAGAAATGAATTCAGGGCCTGCTACTGGTGCTTATGATCTATTATAACCTTGGACAAGTCACTCAACATCATTTACCTCATCTGTAAAATAAGGGCATTAGACTATATGGCCTCTGAGGTACCACCTAAGTTTCTGATGAGATGATTACTGCTTCCTTTTCTAAAGGTTTACTAATCATCCCTTTAATAACACATTCTATAATCATGCCAAGGATTGAAATCAAGCCCAAGCTCAATGGCCTATAATTTGCAGGTTCCATTCTCTTTTTTTTTTAAAGTCAGGATGACATGAGTCCTTTCCTAATCTGATGACACTCCTCCAATTCTTCATGATCTTTCAAAGATCACTGACAATGTCTCAGCAATAACAGCTGTCGGTTCTTTCAGTACCTGAAGATACTGTGTAGCTGCATTTGTGAATTTCACTCCTCAAGGGCATCTCAGACAACCATTTATCAGGTGTATCATAGAAGAGATTCAGGCTTTGAGCAATAATTAGACTAGATGACCTCCGAGGTCCCTTCCAGTGCTAAGATTCTGATTCTGTAACATTCTAGCTCCAATCTCCTGCCTTGAAACTCTGATGGCACTCATTGTCTGAATTATACAATGTAGCTTCTTGATTCTCTCCACTCATTGTTCTCTAATTGCTTCATGTACCTGTTTCATGTCCTAATGAGAGTGTAATAATTGGTCACATTTCTATAGTACTTTGAAATTTACCTCTCACAGCCAAGCCTGTGAGAGCAGTAGGATAGGCATTATTATTTTCTTTTAATAAGCAACAGAAATAGTATTAACAGCAATGGCTAAAGTTCTGGGCTTGGAGTAAGGAAAATCTGGGTTAAACTCCACCTTTGATACTTATTAGTTTCAGGACCCTGGACTAATCACTTAACCACTACATATCTCGGGCACCTCCCTGGTCCTTGTAAACCACTGTAAGTCATTGTAAGTCAATGATGTTGGTAGAGGTAGTTCTCATAGAAAGACTTGTCTATTCTGACAAAGATCACAAATCCTCCATATAATGACATAATTTACATCTATAAAAATGTAATTTTACAAATAAGGAAAGCAGAGTGGAAAAGTGCTTTACTAGTAAAAAGTCAAATACCACGTAAATGTCAGAGCCTAAGCACAAAACCAGTTATTCTACTACACTACATACTGTATACCGTATACCTCTCATGATACATGATGTATATATCATGTATATTGTACCTTAGTGGCAGGGTCTATGTCTTAGGGTCAAAGAATCACAGAATCTAGAGCTGAAAGCGACCTTACAAATCATTTTGTCCAACCCTCTCTTTTCACAGGTGAATAAACTAAGACCCAGAGAAAAGGTGTGACTTCCAAAGTCAAACAGGAAGTGACAGAGGAAGGGTTTGAACCCAGATTCTCTGAATAATAACAGCTAACATCTACATAGTGCTTTAGAGTTTGTCAAACACTTTACATAATTTCATTTGATAGTCATAACAGCCTTGGGAGGTATCCCCACTTACATACAAGGAAATTGAGGTAGACAGAGGATAAATAACTTGCCCAAGGTTACGGGATGGCTGAGATCAAATTCAAACACAGGTCTTCTAAACTCCAAGTCCAATGCTCTATCCACTGCCCCAGCTAGTTCACTTAACCCCAACAATCTTTCCAATGCCCCATACAGTCTTCCTCTCTTCTCTGACATTCCTCCTCTCTCTTCTTCCTCTCCACCAAGGGCCTAGCACAGTTCTAGGCACATCACAAAATCTGGTCTAATCTGTTTGTGCTGATCTTCCATAAAGCTGTCAGATTCATCACACCCCAAGCTGACATTCCGAAGCCTACAGTGAAGAATGACTAAGAGCTATGACAGGGAATTGGATTAACAGGAGGTTAAAAATTGTCATAATTCTACCAGAGAGGCACTAACAAAAGACAGCCCCTGACCTGCCTCCCACTCCAACTGTATGCAGCAGCCTGGTTCTCCCTTAAAAGAGTAAGAACCTGACCAGTTCTCTGGAAAACTCCACTCTTTCCCCTCCACGGGAACCTGGAAAGTCTTATCTCCCAGTCCAGCAGGAGTCTGGGGCTCATCTGTGGCCTGCAAGCTCCTTTGTCTCTCTCTCCACCGACGCCTCATTGATGGGCAATTTTTCTAAACAACAGCAAAATTGCAGTGCCGGCTTCTCTGTCAATAAATCCCGTTATTTCAGAAGGAGCTTGGTCGTCTGGCCAGAAAATGCCAGAGTGATTACCCCTAGGAACTGCAGAACTGCAGGCTGAGGGCTGTGTGAATCTGTGTGCTGAGTCTGATCTTGGCCCAACAGGAGCACTATAGTCCATACTCGCACAGTTTATTTTGTTTCTGGCAACCAGGCTAGCCCTTCTGGAACAAAGAAGGGAGAATATGGCTGTAGCAGGCACACATTTTATGGTTCTCAGTTGACTGATTGGGAAAATGACACCAATTTCTCCAATGAACATAATCTGAGTGGGAAGAGACCTTAGAGGGCAGTTATTTTCAACCTCTACCTTTGCAACACCCCCAGAGATGTAGTAGGATGAGATAGGATCCAGTAAAATATAAGCTCCTTGAGGACAGGGTTAGTATTGGTTTTGTGTCTATATTATTTATGCTTAGTTCTATGTCTTCTATGTAGTAGATCCTTAAATCTACTTACATGAATTGACATGATTTGAATTGAATTGGGGGGTGGGAATCTTCATAAAGTGTCTATTCATCAGTCAAGATAATAAAATAACCCATACTTATGTGAAAAAGTTTACTGCATATATTCCTCACAACAACCCCCAGAGGTAACTGGTCCAATTATCATTATTCCCATTGTAGAAATTTGAAAAAAAAAACCTGATGCTCAAAAGGATTAAGTGATTTTCCCAAGATCATATAGTTATTGTGTCACAGTCTGTCTTTGAGCATGTCTCCTAATTCCAAATTTAGCATGCTTTTTACCGTACCATACTGACTCTCATTCATTCGCTCAATTAACATCTGTGCCCATCACTGCATAAGATACTTCAGACACCAAAACAAAAATAAAACTATCTTCTGCACTAAAGGAACTTATATACTACCATTGTCCTTATGATCCAAAGCACTCATTCAGCTGAACACAATGGCTTCCCTCTTTCTGCCTGTAGATCCCACAAATGTTGAACCTTCCTATTACTACTCTCTCCCTGTGTGACTACGGTCAAGTCACTTAACTTCTTTCAGACTGGGTTTCTGCATTTGCAAAATGAGGCATTTGGGATAAATTATTTCTAAGATTCATTAGAGTTGAAAAGAAAAATTTCCTTATGGTTCTGTGAGAGATCTTTCCCCAAATCCTCCCAATCCAGCTTCTCTTGAATCTTCCTGAGCAGGAAATGATTTTGCCTCAGAATCTAGAATTCTTTCATTCATTCACTTTCATTCATTCATTCACTTATCTGGTGTCTCTGTCTTCTGGCTCCTGACAATTCATTCTGACTTTTAACTACTCATCTTCCAAGAGTCAAAGAGTTGGGAGAGACTTAGAAGTGATCTAGTCCAACTTTTATCAGGAGAATCATGGGACTAATAAAAAGTGTAATCTAGAAGAGAAGAGAGAGACCTAGGGTGTGAGCTCACACACCAGCAGTCCCAGCCTGGAACTGATTGCAAATGAAGAGAGCTGCTATTTTGAACTCTAGTAATTACAGCCTCTTTGTCTCATTCATTGATCTGTTCAAGGAGTCATCTGCCTGAACTGAATTTTGCTTATGCTCTATCAGAGCTACCGGAAACTGATAAATTTATCCTCTCTCTACTACCTCTCCTTCTCCTGCCTCCCTGCTGCCCTGAGGAACTAACATCATTTGTCAGTTTCCTGCTCTCTTTAAACCTTGTTTCTTTGCTATTTTCATAAAATGTTTTTTATTTTCAGATAAAGATAAAATCATCTCCATTGCATCCTGAGTGAGGGTTTGCGCTAAAGGAATGGGCCACACAGTGGGCAAGGACAAAAGAGAATCCATGGGCCAATAGCCAGAGAGTTAACCTGAAACCAATACTGAAACTCTCTCAACACAAAGTAGTGCTTTACATGAATTCCATGGAATCATGTACAGAACTCAGAGACCATCTCATTCAACCCTTTCATTTTGCTAATGAGAACAGGACCAGAATGGATAAGTGACCTGTTCACATATCTGAAGTAGGATTTTAATTCCAATATTCTGAGTCCAGAATCAGTACTTCTATCCTATGTCCTATGCTGTCTCTCACTCTATGCTTCAGAGATAAAGGATCATCTAGATTCTACTTGAATACATTCATCAATAAAAAGCTCACTATCTTTCAAGGAAGTTCATTCTAAGGCAATATCAATTGGTAAAAAGTTTTCCCATTTACTGAACTAAAATCTATATCTGTTAACCTCCAGCACACATACACATTGGCCCTTTGACCTTTTTTGATCCTTTTCTCTCTGTGCTGCTCTGATTCTTGCCTGGAGGCTTCCTGGTTCTTTACCTATTGCTTTTCTACAGTCTCTGATCTCTTTATATTCCTTTAACTTATGTTTCCTTATCTAGTTCTTAATTTCCTATTTATTATTCATAATCACTCACAATTTCTATTGTCCTTTAAATTTTATAAAGTATCCCACAATCTCCCTGTAAGGAAGGTCAAATTAGCATTAGCATGCCTATTTCACCAATGAGGAAGATAAGACTGATTTAAATAGTCACACTCACAATAACTAACTATGAGACATTAGAGCCAGGATTCAAGCAAGCTCTGTCTGTAGACTCCAGATGTAATGTTTCATTTGGCTTTGTTTTGTTTTCTACTATGTTCCATGAGATGTGCCTTAGAGAGGTGTAAGAAAAAGTGTTTTCGAGCTCTGAGGAGTACAGTCATTGGTGATGGAGAGTCTAGGAGGTCTTAGAAGGAATAGCCCTTGGGTTAGGTCTTAAAGAAAGGGTGAAATTGAAAGACTTCAGAACTCTGGCCAGTGTAGTGACCAGTAATAACTTCTGAATACTAGCAGTGAAGTACACATGCTTCTTGCCTCTCAGCAGAGATATTGGTAAATTACCAGTACAAAACAAAGTGTACTGTACTTATTCAGACATGACCATTTTGGTGATTTGTTTTTCTCAGCTATAGTTTTTTTGTTAAAAGGGAAAGTTCTATTTGGGCGGCTTGGAAGTCATTGCTAAGTGTGTTGGGGGGAAAAATCACTGATGAAACATTTTTAAAAGAATAGGTATAAATTCAACAGTTAAAAAAAGGTCATTTGGAAGCAAGGAGAATAACGTGAACAAAGGCAAGGAGACAATAGAACACAGAGAGAATAGAAGAGCAATAAAACCTTGGCTACCATGAGTCTGTAAAGTCCCTGGGTGACCCAGATCAGAAGTCAATGTTTGTTTTCCATTTTCTTTCTTTCTCTTAAAAAAATTTTTATTTGTGCTCTTTTTGTTTTACAGATCATGTCAATCCCCAATGATGCTTCCTACCCCACCACTCAATAGAACCCTCCCTTGTTACAGTTAAGTGTTGTCAAACAAAACAAATTAACACATTGACCAAGTCCAAAAATGTACATCTCATTACACACCTATTGTAAATAGGTTCCATAATCAAGTTAGCCAATCAGCCAGCAAGCATTTATTAAGTGCCACTATGTGTTAAGGCTTTGGCATAAATAACAAAAATGAAACAGGAAAAACGTAAAGACAAAACTGAAATCAATCAACATTTATTAAGCACCTACTATGTGCCAGGCACTGTGCAAAATACTGGGGAACAAAAGACAATCACTGTCCTCAACGAGTTTACAATCCAGGGGAGAAGACAACATGCAAATATATGCAAAACAAGCTAAATACATGATAAATGAGAAATAATTAACCAAGAGAAAGCACTAAAATTTAGAAGAGTGGAAAAGGATTCTGGTAAAAGATGAAATTTTAGTCAGAACTTAAAAGAAGTCAGGGGAGTCAGAAGAAGGAGTGAAGGAGGGATAGCATTCCAGGAATGGGGGAGAGCCAGAAAAACTGCTCAGAGTCAAATAGTGGAGTATCTTGTTCCTGGAACAACCAGCAGACCAGTAACACTGGATAGAAGAGGACATGTAGGGAAAGAAGGTGTAAGATGACCAGAAAGGCAGGAAGGATCTAGGTTGGGAAAACTAGGAGGCAACAGGGAGTTTACAGACAATCTCTGATATCAAGGAGCTTAAATTCTATGAGGGAGGATATCATGTACACATATAAGTAAATACAAAATATATTCACAATAAATGTAATTTCCAGGGGAAAGGATAGGCAGGATGCTAGCAACTGGGCAGACAGGAAAGGCCTCACATAGGAAGTAGCCATTGCCCCAAGAAAGGTGAAGAGGGAATGCATTCTAGATACAGTCACCAGGCTGTATTTCTCACAGGCACCAGTCCTCCAGACTTGTCCAGCATCCCCCAGAAACCTCCTGAAAGATCCATTTTAGCACTAGAACTCACACTGGCAAGTACCCTCTGAACCTGGAGTCCTTCCTTGTGATTGGAGGGTTCCTCCCGGAACACTTAGACTTGCCATATCTTCCTTTGTCCATGAGCTAGACTTGTTGCCTCATCCCCTTCAGTTTCCCTTTATGTGTTATCTTCCCCATTAGAGTATAAGCTCTTTGAGAGCAGGAACTGTTTTTATTTTTACTTGAATTTGTATTCCTAATACACTGTGCCTGGCACTTGGTAAGTGCTTAATTAACACTTTTTTATTTGACTAAAGACAAAAGATGAAATTTTGTTATTTTGTTGTTGTTTTTAATTCAGAAAAGCAATTTAGCTGGAAAGTAGAGTGCATAAAAAGAAGTGTGTAATAAACCTGGAAAAGTAGATTGGAGCCAAATTGTGAAGGGCTTTGGATGTCAAACAGGGGAGTTTAAAATTCATACTAGAGGCAATAGAGAACCATTGAAGCTTTTCGAGTAGAGGAGTGATATGATCAGACAGACCTGTAAAGATTATCACTTTGGTAGCTTTGTGAAAGATGGATTGGGGATCTGAGAATCTGGAGAGATCAATTAGAAGGTAATTGAAATAGTTTAGGTGAGGGGACCTGAACTACAGTAGTGATCAGTGCATTAGAGAAAAGGAAAAGATGCTTGAGATGCTATGAAAGTAAAATGGACAAGATTAGTCAACTGATTAAATGGAGGGGGGTGGGGAAGGAAATGAAGAGGTAAAAATGACAACAGAGTAGTGAATCTAAGGATGGTCTTGCCCTTGGTAGTATAGCCCTTGACAGAAATAAGGGAGTCAGGAAGATGTGTGGTTTGGAGAGACAGGAGGAAGAGGAAGGGACCTTAGTACTGCTTTGACCCCATAGGTTTGAGATACCTACAGTATATAAAATGGGAGTTGTTTAAAAGGTAATCTTAGTGCTAAAAATACACTAGGGTTGGTATATATAGCTCTGTCATCTTCAACAGAGATGATAATTAAATCACTAGGTACAGAGATCAGAGAGTGTAAATATAAATAAGGGAGTTGCGTCCAGAACAGAGCCTTGGTGAACACCTGCACATAGGGATGATGGGACATGGATAATGATCCAGCTAAGCAGGTTGAACAAAGAGGACCTCATAGGTACAATGCATGTTTTATGAGGTCTTTTCATTCTTTCCATCAATATCACTTCCAAATGATTCCCCATCTTCCAAAAGAACTCTCCCTTTTAACAAATAAGTACAACCAATCAAGCAAAACAAACAAATCCATTCACTGGCCATATCTGAAAAGAAATGTCTCATTCCGCACCCATAGCCTGCCATCCCTCTGCTAAGAGGTGGGAGGCATGTACTAGAATATATACAAATATAGTCTTCTTTTCCAGTTAAGTTCCCACTTTTTATTCTCATCTCTTCCTGGATGAAATTCATGAAACCTATTCTTTTTTCCCCTGTTGTTTTAATTGGCGATTCAAAAATATTCTAACTTTAAAATTCTATTATTGAAATCATTTCCGAAGGAATCACTTTCTAAGGCAATTTGTACCTACTGAGGACAACTTCAGCCAAGTAACTAGCAGTCTTTGATATGCAGATTTGTCACAGAACCAGGGAAAAGGGGTGCCTTGTCTCAATGAGAAAAATTAAATTTAAAAAATGCAGATGCAAAACATTAAAACTACAATGATCTGTGATCTCTTTGGTGTGGACACAGTGTGTACTGCTCACATCACATTGTATCCACACCTACTCACCCTCTGTAATTACCCACATTGTTTCATGAATGCTCCACAGAAGATTCAATCAACGTAAGGGAGGGCCAGTTGGTTACTTCATTGGCCAGAACTCAAAAACCTTTCTAAACTGTTACATTATTATGATTATTGTATAAATTATTCTCCTGGTTTTGCTTACTTCTCTCTGCATCAGTTCATACAAGTCTCTCCAAGTTTCCTTGAATTCTTCATGTATGTCATTTCTTAAAGCATTTTAATATTTCATTCCATTCCATTTATGTGCCATAATTTCTTTAGCCATTTAGCCCACTGGATAGTCTCTCTCTCCCTCTCTCTCCCTCTCTCTCCCTCTCTCTCTCTCTCTCTCTCTCTCTCCCTCCCTCCCTCCCTCCCTCTCTCTCCTTCTGTCCTGTCCTTTTCCATATTTGGCTATTACAAAAAATGGTCCTCCAAATATACTCAGGACCTTTTGCTATAGCATTAACCTCCTTTTGGTATAATTCTAAACTGCTCGTCATTTTCCAGGTCTGTGAACCTTAGAAAGTCACAAAACTGTCATCTAAAAGCTGAGTTAATAAATATTATTTTAATTGTGTGTTCATAAACAAAATAAACACTCTCATTTACAGATCTTGAGATGCCAAGGCCAAGTGTGTCAGGCGGTATAGGACTGAGTTATTCTCTAGAGTCAGTCTCACATTTTAAGTGTGAAGTCTCCAAGGCAGCTTGCAAAAGGAGGCGATAAGTAAGTTGTAGTTTAAATAGCACATCGTAGTCTTTTTAATTCTTTCCTCCAACCCCACTGGGAAAATTAACAGTGTAACACCTGTGCCAACAAGTACCGGTGGTTCTCTCTTTTCTCCTTAAAGCACTTCTTGATCAGAGATTCTGAATCTTCCCTTGAACCTCCATTCTCCTCTTCATTCTCCCAGACAGACTGGCCAAAAAGCATCTCAAGAAGGGGACTAAATCAGCCTAGCTCCAGTCTATGTTAAGTATTTGGAGAGATCATAGGACCATGTAGTTCAGAAGTCAGCAAACTATGACCTGTGGGCCAAATCCAACTAAGAGCTTGCTTTCATAAGACTTCTTGAGCTAAGAATAGTTTGAATATTTTTAAATAAAGTTTTAATGTATTTAAGGAGGTTTACAAAAAGAAAACATCCTTAGCTCACTGACTACATTAAAAATGGGTGGGCTGATTTGGTCTTTGGGCCATAGTTTTCCAACCCCTAACAACATCCTTATTTTACAGATGAGGAAACTTTGGCTCAGAGAGATAAAGTGACTTGCTTGAAGCCATACATTCAGCAAATGGCAGAGCCAGGATTTAATCCCAGTTCCTCCAACTTCAAACCCAATGCTCTTTCCATGGTAACTCACTGCTCGATAGGGACACCATAATGTTGATCTATGCCCCTAGAGAGAGAATGATGTACCAGAAAGGACTTCTCCAAAGAAGATCGTTGGACCATTTAAAAACATTTGTTGAGAGGCCAACCTGTCCTGGCACCTGGAGAAGATGATGCTACGGCAACTGCTGCCAGCAACGCAGCAATGTGCTGACAATTTCATCCGAATCAGCAAAGCCAGCTGGGAGTTCACCCTGGCCTCTTTCTAGCATCTCTGCTGGAACCACTCTCCGCTCACACTGCTTTCCATAGCAACTGCTCTGCTCCAATGCCCCTAACCATAGCCTATCAAGTTTCCCCAGGACAACTCCAAAGCTCTATCCCAGCTCCCTTTCAGTGCATTTTTACTACAGATTCCCTTTGAAAATAAATAAGCAATACTTCTCCCAAGATATCCACAACAGAGAATCCTAAAGGTGAGGATGCCACCTCAGATGTACTGAAGAATCTTCTTCATGGATGTTATTTGTTTAACCAAAGATGCTGTGAACTACAGGATGTCACCAATAATTACTTCCATGAAAAAAGCAAAATAAAACATACCCCTGAGTGAATGAATGAATCCAGAAAAAGAAATGGAGTCAATCACAAGATAAGAATGAAAACTAAGAGCTGAACAGTCCAAGGGCTGCCCTAGTACTTACAAAACATTCAGCAAATCAGAGGAAGGCTTCCAGCACTTGGTGTAGATTCTTAGTGAAGAACTTTCTGAAAAAATATGGATGAGAATCACCAAGGATGAGAAGGCACTGAGGGATTATGATCTGCACTAGGTGAGGGAAGACTCGCACTGATCAAATCACCAAATCCTCAAGTAGTGATTCAGGGCACAGCAGCTCTTACTTATGTAGCAGCAGAATTCAAACCTGCACCCTTGATAACACAGGACTGAAGACTCACATTAATTCATTCCTTCATTCATTCATGCATTAATTAATTCATTCTGGGTAGCAAAACCTAGAATGGACTGGGGAGTTCCATTGATTATCTTTGAAAAATTTGGAATTTGGCTTTGGAGGAAGAAGACAGGAAAAACTTGGCCTTACAGTCAAAGCTCTCCACAGTCTAGCTCAAACCTACATCTCTAGACTTATCTCAGTCAACTCCCTTCCATGTGAACTATTCTTTAGTTCAATTGGGCAATCATCATTTTCCAAATATACATGTCCTGTTCTTTCCCACCACCATACTGTTCTCACCCTTTAAGATTTAGATCTTGTCACATCCTCCATGAAGCCTTCCCTGATTCCTTCCAATTTGAAGTGATCTTTCTCTCCCTTAATTTCACAGAACTTTGTGCTTCTTGTATGTACTTATTTTTTTGTGCATTATTTTCTGCCTCTATGTGAATTTAAGATCCTTGAGGTCACAGATTAGGTCTTTGTATGTCCTCCAATATCAAGTATAGAACATTGCATCTAGTAAATTGTTGAATATACAAATAAATGAATATGTAAATGAGTGGGTGAATGAATGAAGAACTTTGAAAACATGAGCTTATTTATAGAGGTCAGTCCATGACTAACCTGTGAGGACTTCCTCTTTTGTTTTTGGAGTGTAGGTTTCATTGGAAAATTAAGGCACTGCACTGAGGTGGTGGGAATCATGAGTTCAAAGCCCCTCAAAAGTTATTATTCCTATTCATCAAAATGGACAGCCCCACTTGAGTCAGTGAGCGTATGCTTTGATTTAACTTGGCCACTTGGATGTTGTCTCTTGCTCTTGTTGAGCTTATAAATAGTTTTGACATTCACTGCTTTAGTTAAATAATAAGAAAATAGGTAGGGGAGGGGGGAGTATGAAGAGAGAGAGAGAGATTTTCTAGCAGGAAAGAAATGTCCTTTAACCAAGCAATCTGGAGCTTAAATGTTCTGGGGGAAAATTTGCATCTGGTAAATTAAGAGAGTCTTCCAGCGATGAAACTGTCTCTCTACAATAAGTCATGTGATGGTAAATCTTCCTTGAGTGACAGCCATATTAACAAACTAGAAATAAGATTGATGTGCGTCAGAGGCCCCTGAATGCAAAATCCAAGTGAAGAGCTTGCCCAGTGGTGATGGGCAAAGTATAAATATGTATCACTTGCTTCTAAAGTGAGTTATGATTACATTTTCCTACTGGTACCTGAAATCTGCAGGGGTTATTCATCTTATCCCTATATCGGGTGTGACAGATATAGCAACGTGGTCCCACAGAGAAGATACCTGCTCAGCAGATAAATCAGAGCCTGTGAAGGAACCTGTTGTTATCAATTTGATCTCGGGGAAAAAAAGGATCCCCATACACAGCCTGGGTTGTCAGTGCCCTGAACAATCTCTCCCTTTTACTGACGTATTTTCAGGTTGAATGTTCTCTGGCTGCCTGCCTGCCTCAGGATAGTACTAAAAGCTAGTTATACAAGGAATCTGTAGGTGCTTGGGCATAGAGCTTGGCAAGGGACAATGTAACCAGTGCCATCCCCCATGATGCTCAGCACTCCCCAAGGGGCCCACTTACTCAAAGGCTCATATTAAATCTACCTCCTGGCCTCATCACAGGAATGATGCTGGTGGTTTAGAGCAAGCCAACTTCTAACTTCCCCCAAACTCAATAGGTCTCAATGGGAGGAGGTCTTGCCCTCCTCCAACACAGCTTTCATACCACTGCCAGGCTAATACTCCTTTTGTAAAGATCTAGTCACCAGGGTGGTATAATAAAACCTAGAAGTGAGGAAACCTAGTTTGAAGTTCTGACTCTGTCACTTCTCCATCATACCATCCTTTTTGTGGATATTCATCTACCTCCAACAAATTGCCCTCTCTGTCATCCCCATTCCATTTATTTTTAATCTCCTCCTCTCCATTGATGAATGGCTACAAACATGCTCCTGTCTCACCTATCCTGAAAATACCCTCACCTGACCCTTCTATCTGTGCAAACATCCTATATCTCTTTTGCCCTATGTAGCTAAACTCTTGAAAAGAAAAACTACAATAAGTGGCTCCACTCACTCTTAACTCTTTATAATCTGACTTTCAACCTTAGCATTCCACAGAAACTGCTCCCTCTAAAGTTATTAACACTTCCTTAGTTGCCAAATCCAGTGGCCTTTTCTCAATGCGCATTCTCCTTGACCTTTCTGCAGTCTTTGATACTGTTTGGCACTCTCTCCTCCTTGATTCTCTCTTCTCTCTAGGTTTTTGGGACACCTCTCTCTTTATCTCCCTCCTACCTATATGATCTCTCTTTGGCAAGCTCCTCCTCTAGATCACACTGTCTTCCTCTTCCCTTCCCTTTCTTTGCTACTTCATTGGTGATCTCATCAGCTCCCATGAATTTAATTACCATCTTTATGCTGATGGTTCTTAAATCTACCTTTCCTTCCTCACTCTCTCTGCTAACATCCAATCTTGCATCTCCAACTTCCTTTCAGATATCTTGACCTGGATGTCCAGTAAATATTAAAATATTGAAATTGAACTCATTATCTTTCTCCCTAAACCCACCCTCCTTACTTCTTTCCTTATTACTGTAGCGTGCAATACCATCCTCCTAGTCCTTCAGGTTCCCAGCTGCATTCCTCACTATTTCTCACCCCCACTACATCCAAACTGTTGTCAAGACCTACCAATTTCACCCTTGCAACATCTCTCAAATATGCCCCCTTCTCTCCTCTGACATTGCCACTGACTTGTACAGATGCTTATCACCTCATGCTTTTCAAAACTGCAATAGTCTGCTGATGGATCAACCTACTTCAAGTCCCTCCTCACTCCACTCCATCCTCTACTCAGTCACATTTTCTGAAAGGGCAATCCTACCATCTCATACTCAATATACTCCAGTGGTTCTCTATTGCCTCTAGTTGCAAATACAAAATGTTCTATTTGTGTAATAGTGGGAGTTAAAGATCTTCCCTACCCATTAATGGGTCTCAAGTGGAGTTCATTAAAGGAAGCTTTATTAGGGGCGGCTTGTTTTATAGGAAGGCCTATACTTTTTGTTAATTGTTAATGAGACACTGGGTCTGTGATGTCCTGTGGCTCTGAAAAGTGTATATATAGTCCAAGGTGAGGTTTTGCTTTAGGGATTACACTTTGGAAGAAGGTTCATGTGCCAGATGAGACTCTTGGAAGCCACTAAGAAGTCCCCCAGCTTTGAAAACCCAAATGCTGGTGCTTCTCTCTCTGGTAACTATGTATGTATGTAATGGTCAAACAGTTGGATCTGTCTGTTGATCTGTGATGTATACATTGCTTATGGTCAGACAGTTAGAAGCCCTATCTGTTGGTCTTTATTCCTCTGTATTTTTTCTCTTGGTGTATGTAATTAAAGAAGATTCTTGGCCCCTTTTAAGCTGCTTCCTTAGAAAAAGAAATCTAAGAACCTGTGCCAGCTGGCCATTCTGGAAGTGTCAGGGTGCTTGCTGCTACAGTTTGACATTCAAAATCCTTCATAATGTAGACTCCTCCTACTTTCAAGTGTCCTTATACCTTACTCAACACATCTTCTTCCATCCAGTGATACTGACTTCCTGGCTGTTCCACCAACGAGACACTCCATCTCTCATCTCTGGTCATTTTCAACGGCTGTTCCCCATGCCTGGGATGTGCTCTCTCTTCTGCTGTGACTCCTGACCTTCCTGACTTTCTTTTAGGCCCATCTAAAATCTCACCTTCTACAGAAAGTCTTCCCTAAACCCTTTTCATTCTAGTACCTTCTCTCTCTTCATTATTTCCTATTTATCTTATATATAGCTTGATTTGTATATATATTTGTTTGCATGTTGATTGTAAACTCCTTGAGGACAGAAACTATATTTTGTATCATTTTGTATGCCCGGTGCTTAGCACAGTGCCTGGCACCAAGCAGACCCTTAATAAGTGTGTTTTGATTGATGGTTTGTTTGATCAATTGTAACTCGTTTTTAAAATCCAATGAAACCTTCCCTGATTTACCTGGTGAGTCAGGATCTTCAGTCCTCACAGAGCCTACTAGATCTATGCTTACATCTCTCTGAGAAACACATGATATTCAATTGAATATCATATTTTTTAGCGGACAATTCCCCATACAGGATCATAGGTTCCACAAGGGCAAGGTCTGTGTGTAGTTTATATTTGAAATGCTTTTCCAATACCTTACACAATTCTCTACACATAGTTGTTGTTTCTCAGTTGTTTTCAGTCATGTCTGACTCTTTGTGACCCCATTTGGGGTTTTCTTGGCAAAGATACTGGAATGGTTTGCCATTTTATTCTCCAACTCATTTCACAGATGAGGAAACTGAGGCAAAAAGGGTTAAGTGACTTTCCCAGGGTCTGAGACTAGATTTGAACTCAGGAAGATGTCTTCCTGACTCCAGACCCAGTCCTCTATTCACTGTTCCCACAAACTTGACCTTACTCTCATTCAAAGGGACAAAAATCTATTATTAAAATCTCAGATGACCTGGACTTAAGGGTCCAAACATACATAATAAAGATGAGGAATACAGCATTTCTGTGAACTCTGAAAGAAAACTAAATTCTTTCCCCATATCATATAATTGAATGGTTTTTAGAAGAAGTTACCAGGCAACTGCCCTGTGAATGCCAATCCATCAGTCAATCAGTCTGTATTAAAAGTAGTAGACAAGAGACTTGCCCTCTAGGTGGCAACACCTAAAGCAGAAAGAACATTGGAACAGAATTCAGATTCTGCCTCTACTATTTCTTATCTTTGTGACTTTGGAAAGTAATGTAACCTTGATAAGAACTCAGGTACTTGATAGAAAGAAGGAAAATACCTCAAAGATCATGTAATTCAACTTCTTTCCTTTACAGATAAGGAAGGCCCAGAGAGGTTAAATGTTTTGCCCAAGGTAATGCAGGAAGTAAAAGCTGAGTTTTGAAGCCAACTCCAAACCCAGCATTCACACCACTACACCAAGCTGCTTCCTCAAATTGTCTTCTTGCTCCAATTCCAATAAATTTCAATCTTAGAGAAACAAGGACACAGAATGGATAGAAAGGATGAGGTCCAGATTGTGGAGGGACTTCTGGCTAAGTTGAGGAAGTTCTGAGAGACTCAGTTTATCAATCTGTAAAATGGATCTATCTCCCGAGGTAGGTTAGTGGGCCAAAAGGATAGGTCTGACTGTAGTCTCCTGTGATTACGGCAAGTGACCAAAGGCTATATTAACATTTAATTCAACAATTATTAAGCCCTTAGTAAGTAGAGTGCTAGACATTAGAGATATAAAGGCGATAATGAAACAGTCCCTTCTCTCAAGCACTTACATTCTACTAGAGGGATACAATATGTACACAGATAAAGTAAATGCAAGGTAATATGAAGCAGGAAAGAGCAATAAAAGCCAAGTGCATCTGGGAAAGCTTGATGGGTTGGAGCTGGAGGTGAAGAGGGCTGATATCTGAGATGAGATTTGAAGAAAGATAAAGGTTCTGACAGGCAGAGTTAAAGAGTGTAGGCATGGGGATGGCCTCTGCAATGAGTGTAGGCTGAAGGTGTCATATCAAGGTCAGAAAAATGCTAGTAATCCATTTGGTTAAAAGTCAGAGTATGAAAGGGACATTGGCACTGATACAGAAATAAGGTTGGAAAGGAAAGTTGGAATCAAATTGTGAAGAGTTTTAAGTGCCAGACTAGGGAGTTTATATTTTATCTCAAAGGCACTTGAGTTTCAGAGCAAGGAAACAAGAGGGTCAGATTTGTGTAGGAGATTATGTTGCGAATTAAGGAGAAGATGAACTGGAGAAAACATACTGGAATTAGGGGGACTATTAAGAGGTTATTGCAATAATCTAGGCAAGCAATGATGACAATCTGAACTAAAGCATTGGTCATTAGTAGAGAAAAAAGGATGGAGATAAGAGATAAGTAGAGAAAAAAGGATGGAGATAAGAGATAAGTGGAGATAAAACCAACAGGATTTGTTTGAGAAGGACCAGTCACATAAACAGAAGAACCAGGAGAGAGCAGTGTCATGGAAGCCAAGGGATGAAAGATCCACAGGATGAGAACATTGTCAAAAGAGCCAAAAGCTAATTAAGTGGGATGAGAACTGAGAAAAATGCATTGGATTTAGTAATTAAAAGAGCATTTGTAATTTTGGAAAGTGCAGTTTCAAAAGAATGGTGGGCTCAGAAGCCAGTTTTCAAGGGATTGAGAAGTGGGTGGGTGGCAAGGAAGTAAGTGTAGATAATTCTTTCTTGGAGTCTGGCAGAGAAAGGCAGATGGGATGTCAGATGCTAATTTTAGGAGATGACATGGTCAAGTGAAGTTTTTTGAGGGTGGCTATGTTTGTAGACAATAGTGAAGCAAAAGACAGAAATTGGGATAGAGAACAAAAGAAATGATCAAGGGATAAATTCTTGAAATAGACAGGAGTGGATGAGATTGAATGTAAACATAAAGGGCTTAGTATTCACAAGATAGAGATCCACTTCATCGTCAGAGATCAGAGAGCAAAGAAAGAGAGGGTGGGTGAAGACACAGAGAATCTTTGAGTGAGAAAATAGCAATCAGGAAACTAGAAACAGATGGCTTCAACATCCTTGGTAAAATAGGAGACAAAGCATCTATAGAGGTACGGATGACATTGAGGATGTGAGAAGCAAGGAGAAAGCATTGAGAATAGTATGGAATGATTCTGCTGGGAGAATTATATGCCACAAGGAGGACCCAGTTAATATTAAATGAGATAAATTTGTAGTCCATCTAGTGAGTAGCCTTATGTAACTCCCTCTAGCAGGTTTCAACAGATCTGAGAAAAGAAACCTAGAAGGCAGATGATGGAGTCACTTAGGGTTAAGGATCAGGAGATTAAGGTGGAGGATAGTTTGTAGGATCATAAATTTAGAGCTGGAAGAGACCTTAGAGGTCATCTAGAGTAGACATATCTCCTTATTTTATAAATAAGAAAGCTGAGAGTGATGAAATGACTTGCCCAATGTCACATGAGCAATAAGTGACAGAGATGGAATTTGAACTCAGGTTCACTGAGTCCAAATCCAGTGTCCATTGCACTGCACCCCACTGCCTCCTAATTGAATTAGTTAATTATATTTAGGTGAAATCAGAAGAGGAGTAAAGAACTTGGAAAACAGGAAAGAATGAAGCAATCAAAGTTAAGATGAAGAATGGATTTAGAGGAAAAGAGAAGATAGAACAGTAGCTTATAATCAGAGAGGGCAACTTCAAAATTCAAGCTCATGGGAGCAGAACAGAATGATTAAAATGTATAGTGTGACCATCCCTCCAGGTAACAGAGCTAGAGTAGACATGTAGGCCATGGTAACTCTTCAGTTACCATGATGGCCTGGGAGGCCAGGTTGTTGGAAGGGTTACCAATGTAAATATTAAAGGCCTCAGGGGTCAGTATTAAAGTGGAGAGGAAGATTGGGAAGTGAGAATGACCCAGAAGCTGGGAGATGACTCCAGTAAGGATGCAGGCTAGCTTTTCCAGAAAGAGTTAACTTCAGAGGAGGAACTGCTGTTCAGTAAATTCAGCAGAGAGAAAGTCTGAAAGTAGCAGTGAGAGGCAAGGAGTAAATCCTCTCCTCCTTCAGCCTGGTCGGCCCAAATACATGAGAGGAGCAGCTATCACTGGAGAGGTGCCTAGAGTATGAGGTGTCTTTCAAAGAATGTAGGTTTATGTGAACATAAGATGATGGAAAGAGTGTGAAAGTCATAGCAAGAGGATGAAGAATTTATTCATGAAAAAGAAGAGATTCTGGAAATTGCAGTGGAAGGAGAGGGTAAAGGAGGATAGGGATGTGGGAGAGCTAGGGCTAAGCTGGATAAAGAAGAGAATACATGGAGAAAACTCCGTAGTTTTTACCCAAACACTCTATATCAAATCAATTTGGGGAACAAAAGTTGGGAGTTTGCCAAGTGCGTTGTTTTGATTTTGTTCAGTTGTTTCAATCATGTCCAATTTTTCAAGACCAGAGATATTGGAATGGTTTGCCATTTCCTTCTCCAGTTTATTTTACAATGAGGAAACTGAGGCAAATGTATTAGATGGCTTCCCCAGGGTCACACAGCTAGTAAGTGTCCAAGGCCAGACTTGAACTTAGGAAGACAAGTCTTCCTGACTCCAGGTCTAGCACTCTATCCACTGTACCACCTAGCTACCTAGAAAGTTACCACTTGATGGGATTCTCAGTTGGTTAGGGTAGGACATGAGAGTTGGTGTAGCAATCAATAAGATCATTCATTTGGTAAAGGAGGCCACTAATTTTAGAAAGTCACAGCAGCCATTTCAATCTTCTGTCGCTCGCAATCACAGTCTTGTGGGAGGGTTCTCTTCTAAACTAGGAGGGTTTGTGATGATGGTAAATAGAGATGTCATGTGGTTATGGCTGCTTCAAGTCCTAGGCAATTAACCAACAATCATTTATTAAGTACCTAGAGGTGCCAAGAACTGGAAATACAAAGATAAATTGAAGCAGTCACTGCCCTCAAGTTTATATTATTTGGAAGAAAACAATATGTGTATGTGTGTGTGTGTGTGTGTGTGTGTATATATATATATATATATACACATACATATATATGATATAGCATCTTCTTATATTTTTAAGGCAGATTTGTAAAATATTGCCAGCATTCTGTAATTCTGCATAGTAATTCTGCACTTGTCATGAAATGACTCATGTTTATGGTCTCAAAGAATAAAACTCTCCAGTCCCCATTTCTGGCTTCCAGACTTCAAAATCATGCTACCTCATCCTGGAACATCCCTCAGGACCTGGGTCTTCCTTTCCCTGAAATGTCTAATTACCCCCATGGCATTCTCAGCATGGAACTTTGTCTAAAACTTGTCTCCTTCCTTGGTAAGTTCCTCCTGGAGCCTGCACTTTGTAGAGAAGGCTGCTCTTCATTCAGCTCTCAGCTCTGTTCCTGGCTTCCAGTCTTCAAAACCAAGCCCCCAGAGTCTAGTATTCATTTTTCCCACTCCACACTTTTCCATTGCCTTTTGTGTGTTGGATATAAGCTCTTTGGGGACAGGAATTGTCTTTCCTTTTTGCCCTTAGCATAGTTCCTGGAATATGCCACAATACAGTACTCAAGAATTGTTTATTTCCTTCCTTCTTTTCTCCTTCCTTCCTTCTTTCCTTTCTTCCTTCCTTCATTCCTTCCTTCCTACACTGAGATGGGGTTTAATCTCCCAACCTGCACTGGGAAAGGTACCTTTCTCCTATGTGGTTCTCATCACACCCTCATACCTAAAACAAAGAACACCAGGCAACATAAGGACTAATCCATGACATGTTTGTAAGAAATATTAAATCTAGAACATGTATTCTACAACAGAATTTTTTTAAACACCTACACAATTAAGTGGAAGTAAGGCAGAGGTGAGGGAGAGACTGCCCATTCCTCTTTGCTGGATTATCTCCTGCTATTGGAGAGCACCCATGATAAAAACCCACAGTCATACACCTGCAAGCTTGTCCATTTTGAAGTCATCTCTCATGTTCTTAAAGAAGGGAACTGCAGATGTGAAAGACACCAGCTGCTTCGATGGGACTATAGGCACCTCTCTTCCCAAACTGGAAGCATCCCATTCCCTTGCCAGAGGTTATGTACGTGTGTGTATATGTGTATATACACATATATATACAAAAGAGACATAAAGTGATTGGGAAGAAAGTAGGAAGAGTCGGAGGAGGCAGGGAATCAGGCTTTATGGAGAAGTTGATTCTGGAGAGATGTTAATGGAAACTGATGATTCTGTTGGAAGTGGAGAACAGGTTTCAGGGCTGATGAAGAGCCAGGAAAAAGGCATGAAGACAGTCAATGAAGTGTCATATATGAAGAATAGTATGAAAGTCAGATTTGACCATACTGTATGTGAAGGACAGTAACATGTAATAAGGCTGGAAAGTCAAGGAAGACTTTAAATGCCTATCAGAAGAACTTATATTTGTTTCTATAGGAAATAGAAAGGCGCTAGAATTTACTGACCAGGGAGATGACCTGAGCTTTGGGAAGACTCCATTAAAACCTCATTTGGGGAACTGTATGGAAGACAGATTAGATTGGCCCGACTTGAGACAGCAAGAACAATTAGAAGGTTATTTCAATAGCTCAAGTAAATGTTGAAAAGGGCCTGAACTGGGTTGTGTGGGTAGAGAAAAGGTACACACAAAAGAGATGCTGAGAGGTATTGACAACTGATTGGATGTATGTAATGAATGAAAATGAGGAGTCCCTAATAAAACCAAAATTGGAAATATGAGTAACTAGAAGAATGGCGGTACCCTCAAGAGTCACTGGGAATTTTAGAAAAGGCAGGCATTTGGAGGGGAAAGATAATGAGTTCTGTTTTGAATGTGTTAAGTTTGAAATGCCTACGGGACATACAGTTTAAAATGTTCAACAAGCAGTTTGGTGATGGGAGACTGGCACTCGTGAGAGAGACAAGGGTTAGAAATATCAATTTGGGAATCATCCACATAGAGATGGTATTCATCACTCTGCCATAATCCCTTCAAGAGGCTAGAGTTGTGACTACAACTGGGACAGTGGGAGCAGAGGTGGTGGCAGCAGTGCTTTCTCTCTAAGAGGCTGACTTTGAAGACAGTAATGATGTATGTGTGTGAATGTGTGTGCATATGTGTAAATAGATAGATAGACAAAGATGGACAGATGGATGGACAGACAGATGATAGATAGATAGATAGATAGATGATAGATAGGCAAATAGATCAATAGATGGACTGATAGATGGATAGATGGACAGATGGATGGATGGGTGGATGGATGGATGGATGGATGGATTTCCTGGTAGTAAATCTGGAAAATGTATTCTTTAATGGAATATTTTATTACCTTCTGACTGAATCCCTTCAGCCAAACTGAAATTACACACAGCCTAGCTTTATGGTCTTTTCCTAGAAAGACAGGATCTGAGGCTCTCTCAAATATCCTCCCACTTGTATGAGCCTTGGGTTCCAGAGCACAGATAGGCAATAGTCCCAGCAACAATCATGTTCTCCCATATACTAGTCAGACCACATCTGGGGTATTGTTTTCATTTCTGGGTATACTTCTTGGGAAAGATGTGGATAAACTGAAAAGCATCCAGAGAAGAACTATTGTGTGTGTTCATCTTTCATTGTCGAAGAAGACCATGCCATCAGAAAAATAATGGCATGACTTGCACTTGACTTTGCTTTGAGTGAGGGAGGGCTGTGGAGGTCACCAACCTCACTTCTCCTCCAGAGTCATCTGAATCCAGTGACCAAATATTCATCAGGATGCCTGGAGATGATCCAGGATGAGACAATTGGGATTAAGTGAGTTGCCCAAGGTCACAGAGTTAGTGAATGTCAAGTGTCTGAGGTGAGATTTGAACTCAAGTCCTCCTGACCAGAGAACAGCAAACAAGAGGCAAAGGGCATGGAGTTCATGCCATGTCAAGATAAGTTGAAGGGACTAGGAATATTAACCTGGGAGAACAGAACATTCGGGATAGATATGATTGTCCTTTTCAAGTGTTTGAATGGTTTTCATATAAAAGAATTGGATGTGTTCTGCTTGGCCTGGAAGGCAGAGAATTGGAACAATTAATAGATATTACAAAGAGGTTGTTTTCATCTCCATGTAAGGAAAATCTTGGTACCAAGCAAAGTTGCCCAAAAGTAGAGTGGTTACCCTCAGGACTAGGTGGTAAGTTTTTTTTGTGATGGGGAGTTTACTAGTGAAGATTAATTGACCACATTTCAGACATGTTAGATAGAGAGGATTCATGTTCAGATGGAAACTGGACTAAACCATTGAGGTCCCTTCACCTCTGGGGCTTTTGATAGGGCATTTAGTCTAATGCAAAGTGCTCTAAACTTTTTGCTGGCCTATAGATATTTCCATTTTAATTCCCACTTGTGGGAGGCCTAGCTCATGAATCTGAGTATTAACCATTCTCCTATCTGCTCACCTAATATGTAAACCAAAGATCTTAGCCAGCAGCATCAGCCACTAGAGATTCCACTGGGAAAATACATTGTTATTCTCTTTACTGTCCTTCCCTCAAGAAACATTTACTTGGCGCCAGTGATGTTGAAACGTCAGGCTGCCTGGCTCCAAAGTGTATAATAATTGCTGAGGAAGGAACTTTAATAAAAAAAAATAGATTTTGGCAACAGAAGACCCTTACAAGGGCTCCATTGGGATGGGGGAGGGAAGGGAGAGGTGATATGGCACATCAAGACATGGAGGCTCTGATAGGGTCTCAGGGACAAGAGGGTGGGACTGCAAGGGACAGGAGCTTTGGAAGCTTGGAAAGTTACTCTCAGAGAACTATTGTAAGAATGAAGGCTCTATCCCTCTGTACTGGAAGAGATTGGGGTAGTCAGATGGGGTCAGCTCCATCTGAGGGAAAGTAAGAGCTGCCAGTCAGACCGTGGCAGTGAAGGAGACCTGATAAAAAGTTTCCTGGCAACAGGGAAAGAAGAGAAATTACCACAATTGTGCTAGTCAAGGCATAAGAGGATAAAGAATTTTCATACATCTCGATCTAAATCTCACCTTACTTATTTACTACCTGTATGAACCTGGGCAAATCAAAGAGATAAAATTCTCCATAGACGGCTTCTGCAGTCCTCTTTAGTTCTTAATCTAGGATGCTAGGATCTTCAAATCATGTGTTAAATTATAGGTTCCCTGAATTGGACTTAAATGAAGAAGCATCTATTTTCCTACTGACTCCTTGCATTCTTTAAAAATATGTTGTCCTCTGTCTACAGAAATGGCTCTTCTCTCTCCAATTACTATGAGTTCGATTTCTTTTCACCAGTCTCTCATCTCCTCATGACACACAGGGTAATGATAAGACTTAGAAATAGAGCATCTAGACTCAAATTCCAATTCTGCTGCTACAATATATTTCACCTCATTCAATGCAGATATCAACCAACCCAAAAACATTTATTAAGCGCTTACGTACTATGGGCCAGGTATTCTGCTTCACTCTTGAGGATGCAAAGAAAGGTAAAAACATAATGCTTATCCTCAAAGAGCTCACATTCTAATGGGATAAATGTGTAAATAATTAGATCCTTACAAGACTTAAACCTCGTTAGCTTAAAAGTACACTAAGTCTCTTGGGACACCCTGTATATAAAGTAAATGGGAGTTAATTTGGGAGGGGGAGACGCTAGACATTGGGGGAACCAGGAAAGACCTTCTACAGGGGGTAAAATTTGAACCGAAACTTCAAGGAAGTCAGAGAAACTTAGAGGTAGAGATGTAGAAGGAGAACATTCCAAGCATGTGCAAATGCACAGAGATGGGAAGTGTTTTGTGTGAGAAAATACCATCCAATATAGCTGGGCAGAGTGAATGGAGAGGGTAAAGTATAAGACTGGAAAGGTAGGAAGGGACTAAGTTATGTACAGTTTTTGATGCCAAACAGAGGACTTGGTATGTGATTCTCGAGGTAGTGGGAAGGCACTGGAGTTTATAAAATAAGGATAATTCTGGACTTACATTACAGGTCTATTGTGAGAATCAAATAATATAATATGAGTGAAGCTATTTGTAAACTTGAAAGAGTCATATTTGTAGCTTTCATGGAGACCTATTTACTTTTCTGAGCCTCAGTTTCCTCCTTGGTAAAATGACAGAAATAGACTTAGTGACCTCTAAAGACTCATTTAATTCTAAAGTCTATGATCCTATAATTGTATGACCAATGGTCTGTATTTCTGAAATGCCTGGGATGGGATAGAAGAGTACCCTATGTCCGGAGAACAAAACAATTTATTCCATATGGGCATAAAATCCTTGGCGTTGGCCTTAGCTGATCACTATGGGTCCAACTCACCTACTCGAGAATCCTCAAGTCATGAGATTCAGACATGGAAAAGATCCCAAAGTTCATGAGGACACTGAGACTTACATATGGTCTTTCAGAGTTGTTTCCCTTTGCATTATTGTCATGTTCATTGCAAAGATTGTTCTGGTTGTGTTCACATCAATCTACATCAATTCACATATGTCTCTTCAAATTTCTTGCAATATGTCATAGTCCCTACTTCGTATAGTACAAGAAAGTCCCATTTTGGTTCTATCTCACAATTGGTTAAGCCATTCTCTGATTAGATTGGCCCCTGTTTTGTTTCCAGCCCTTTGTTACAACAAAATATACTACTATTAATATTCTTCTACACAGGCATCCTTTCCCTCTGTCTGTGGCCTGTTTCAGGGTACAAGCCAAATAGTAAGTAATATGGCTGGGTCAGAGAGTATATTCAGTTTAATGATTTGTAGGGTATAGTTCCAAATTATTTTCCTAAAGGACCAAACCAAATCACAGCTCCACCAACATTGTCCTGGTGTTCCAATTCTCCTACACCCTCCAGCAATTGCTATTTTTCCTTTTTTGGTCATTTTTTGCAAACTGTTTTATTTGTTTTAATTTGTATTTCTCTTTTTATTATGTAAATGATGGTAAATAGTTTGTACTTCTTTATTTGAGAATTACCTGCTCACATCATCTATTAAGGAATGGTTCTTATTCTTATAATTTGCATCAATTTTTTATATATCTTGGATATTACACTTTTATCAGATATAAATTGGCTGTGAAGAATTTTTTCAAAATCAATTTTTCTCTTTCTGATTCCAACTGCATTTATTTTGCCTTGCAGATACTTTATTTAATAAAAAGTGTTCATTTTGTCTCTTACTATCATCTCTATCCATGCTCAAGGTAAGAATCTTCCCCCTAGTTGTAAAATGTATATTGTTCTGTTGTCCTCTAATTTTTTATGCTATGACATTTTACATTTAAATCTTGTATTTACTCAGAGTTTATTGTGGCAAATGGCATAAGGTATGGATCTAAGGCTAATTTCTGCCATACTTTCCAGTTGTCCCAGCAGTTTTTTGCCAAGTGAGAAATCTTTATAAAGAAATTAGTGCCCTTGCAACCTCTTGATTTTACTGGGAGAAAACCAAAGTCTAGAAAGGGGAAGGCAGAAAGAAGAAGACCTGGGATTTAAATATTGTTCCTCTGATTTCAAATGTGGTGCTTTTGCAACTGCAAAGTACCATCCTTTCTACTCTGTTCCATTGTTTCCATGAAAAAATATGCTAATGTATGTAAAGCATTTTATAAATCTTAAAGCATCACATAAATGTCAGCTATCATCACCATCATTTTTATCATCAATATCCCATATTCCGACTTCAAGCATCCTTTTGGAACACAGCTCATTTGAAAACTAGAGATAGCTTGTATAGGCAAATTGGGATTTTCACAAGTAATAAACTGGAGGAAGGGCTCTTGCCTGTTCCAAAAGTATCCCCAAAGGATTCATTTACAACAGATCCAATTTCTCAATTTCTGAATTACACCTAACTTCTCAGAACATAAAGATGTATAAAGTGAGGTCCATGGGTAAATGGCAACTTCAAGGACCATAGCTGTGGGAATAGGATGGGAGTTGGTGGGGAGTCATACAGATGCCAATGATATTAATACTTTACTATTGTAAGGATAATGATGCCTCAATATGTTTGAGATGATCTGGTTGGTATGGTTATTTCTTCTACAATGCAGATTCTAACACTTTTAAAACTTAGGAGAGAGTCTTCAAAATTTTCTTAGCTTGAAAATTCACCATGAGCATTTCTACTATAAACTTCGTTAGGCTGGTTCTCAGGTGGCAAGAATACATAGTTCAGCACCACACCTATCCTCAACCTTTTCCAACTTGATAACAACTGTCCAAGCACATATGCCTGCAGAAAAGTCTTCAAGAGTCTGAGATCAGGGATTTCTACCCAAGATGACAGCCTGAACATGTGTCACACAGCTCAGCCCCTTCGTGTCTACTCCAGCAAAAACTTGAAATTCTTACAAGATTGAATAAATAAATTAGTCAATAAATATTTATTAAGCACCTACTACATGCTCAGCACTGAGAATACAAAGAAAAACAAAAGATACTTTTAAGGGTCTCACATTCTACTGGGGGTAAAAACCATGAAAACATATATACATACACATATATATATATATATATATATATATGAACAATCTAAATGGGTGATGACAAAAAGAAGGTATTAGTATCAAGGAAGACCAGGAAAGGCTTCTTGTAAAATGAAGGATTGTAGCTGAGACTTGAAGGAAGCTAGGTAGGTCAAGAGGTGGATATAAGGAGGAAAAGGGTGCCAAGGATGAAAATGCTTCCAGCCACTGAAAATGCTCAGAGTAGAAAGACAGCATGTCTTGTGCAAGGAACAAGGATGCCATCGTTGCTGAATCACTAGTGAAGAAATTGTGAGAAGTCTGGGTGAGTTGAGGGGAGACAATAGTTATGAAGAGATTTAAAAGCCAAAAAGAGGATTTTATATTTGATCCTGGAGGTAATAGGGAGCCACTGGAATTTATTGAGTGGAGGTGAGGGGGAATGACATGGTCAGAATTATACTTTACAATGATCTCTTTGACATCTGAGTGAGGGTTGGACTAGAGTGGGAAGAGATTTTTCAGGGAGACTAACCTATCTATTGCAATAGTCCAGAGCATGAGGTGATGAGACTGGAATCAAGGTAGTGGCAGTGGCAGAAGAGAGAAGGGAGAATATACTAAAGATATTATGAAGGTAAAATCTACAGGATGTGATCTTAATTTAGATATGCAGTGAGAGAGAGTGAAGATTCATGTACAACATCTAAGTTGCAAACCTGAGTGATTGGAAGTATAGCAGTACCCTCAACTATAATTGAAAAGTTAAGAAGAAGAAAGGATTTGGAGTGAAGATAATGACATATCTCTGTCCCCTGCAAGCAGGATGAATTCCCTGCAAGCAGGAAGAAGCCAACCTAGAAGACTGATACATGATGGGAATTTCTTATTATCAAGAAGAAGCCAGCTAAGGAGACCAGCATGATGTGTCTCCTCCAGTCCCCTGCTAAGAGGAATGCAGTTAGCCTAGGAGACCAGACAAATAATAGAATGGCATCTCTCTTATCACCTACAGACAGGAAGAAGAATAAAGATCAAGTAATCCCGTGAGAAATGGCAATGCCTTCATCCACCCTAGAATTGCACAGGTTATCCAGAAGCCCAGAGGTAGTATGAAGAAGGAACAGTGACAATGCTAGTACCGGAACAGTCAAAGAACTGCAGAAAGAATCCAGAGATAGATGTAGCCTAAAAGCCTTTATGTCAGGAAGCAATAAGTGCAGAGATATACTGGTTGAGAAAGGCACCAACTGTGTAAATACCATAGATGTGGACCTTGGAATCTCCTGGGAGCTAGCAACAGGGGCAAGAGGACTCAGATTTAGGGTAACTGCACTTATATGATGACAGCCCAAAATTAGGCACTCTGAGGTTCTAGTACTCTGTTCTGAGATGTCATGAAGGGCCCTAAAGAAGAAGAGGTTCCCACAGTGGGAAATACCACACCCTAGGGAGAACTGGAGTAATCTAGGAGGACAGTAGTAACCTCAAGTGCAATTGTGGGGATGTTGAATAAAATAAGAGGGTGATAGAACCATAATGAAAGAAGAGAAGAGAAGAAAATTTTGAAAAACCATTCATACATATTTCATTCATTGTATAACAGAGGTAAAGTAGTAGTGACTGCATTATTTTCCAAATAAATATACAAAAGGCAAGTTATAACCAATCAGTGGCCAAGTCCGCTGACAGGTTTTAGCATGTAAGTGTTGGCAAGTGAGTATGTTGCATATTGTTGGGAAATGCAGCATGTATTGGCAGGAATAGGTGCATGTAATAACTTGTTTACATTACGATGATGTACAGTTACATGACATAATATTGCATCATCAAAATTTCAATGCAGGAAAAAACACACATGTACAATAAATTATTAAATTTAAGATGTATCATTTTTTAAAACAATGTAAATTTCAAAAAAAATTTTAAAGGGTTAAAGAAATTAGATTTCCAAGGGGGTGCTCAGTAATTTTTTTAAAAGGGGGTGGTAGGCCAAATAAGCTTGAGAAACTCTGATCTAATGCTTTGAATCCCAAAGATGTGGGGGGAAGGTCCTAACGATGAGAGAGAGAGATCAGTACAGAAACTCTCAAGAGACCCAGAGTAAGGCAAAACAGGGCCAAACACCCCACTCCAAAGTGCAACAAAGGGCAGAACTTGGCCCTGGCACAAATCCCCAGTTCAAGAACTAAAGTGAGAGAGATGAAAGTACTGACAAGCGAGAAATAATTTATTATTGATTTAGAGGTGCCCCAAAATCCAGCCTAGAAAGGAAGAGTAACTTTACTACACTTGCACAGACTTAAAGGAGAAATGGATTTTTCTCAGTGACTACCAAGTACCCAGAAGAAATGAAGCAAGAGATTTTTTTAATTAACTAAAAGTTCTAGGGAAAAGATTTGGAAAGAAAGTAAGTATCTCAGATAAAGAACATAGTAAACCTTACATCAAGTAATGAACTCCCTGAAAACTAGAATAGACTAAAATAGAAATCACTGACTCTATGAGACAGCAAGAAATATAAGAACAAAATCAAATGACTGAAAAAATAGAAGAAAATTCAAGGTATGTTATCAAAAACAACTGGAAAATAGAATTAAGAAGGGATAATTTCATAAACATCAGACTGCCTGAAAAACACAATTTTTAAAAAATCGCAAACACTATATTGGAAAAATATGTATAAATAAAAACTTCCCAGATCAATTAAAAGCTATGGGCAAAGTAAAAGTATCAATAATCCACTCTTTGTCTCCTGAAAGAAGCACCAGAAGGAAAAGTTCTATTAATGTCAAAAGGAAAGTCTGAACTCTCATGGTGAAGAAATAATATTGCAAGCTCCTAAAAAGAAGCATTTCAGGTACCAAGGGACCAGAATCTCAAAACCTGGCAGCTGCTACTTGTAGACACAAGGTCTTGGAATGCAATCTTTCAAAAGGCAAAGGAGAAGATGGGCTTACAACCAGTAACAGGAAAGCTGAGCATAATCCTATGGGATGGTTATGGAGGAAGTAAGGGAATTTATTTCTAATGGAATAGCATTTTTTCTCTTTTCTTATTTTATTGAAGTTTTAAATTAACAAACATCTATTTTCTCTCTCTCTCCCACCCCCTACCCCATTGGAAATTTTCTGTAACAAATAATACCATTTTTGATGAAAAGACCAGAGCTGAGTTTAGAGTTACAAACACAAGAGATAAGAGAAACCTAGAAATGTAAAATTTCTGCCATTGGAAGGGCCTGTATCATGGATGATAGGAGAGAAAAGTGTCCCTCTAAAACCTTAATGTTGTCAAAGGATATTTAGGGAAGTAAATAAGAATAAGATTGAGTCTGCTCAGAGAGGAAAAAGAAAGGAGGGTGGAAAGACTATACCAGTGAAGCTCTGCTTGGTCTACATGCCCCTGCCCTAGGATAAGTGATATCAGGAAATTTCATCATACTCTTATCCCTTCCACATCACTACTTCCTCTATCATGGTTTCAGTATATCTCAGACCAGAATAAGAAATTAAATGGGATTTGGAGTGGAGGGGGGAGATTTTGCAGAAGCAACAGATGACATGTGAAGGCCAGCAGATGACACAGAAAAAGTTTTAGAAACTCAGAAATGCATAAAATATGTGTATAGTATTGTATAATATCAACCCAAATTTTACAATAAGGTAGTATAAACACTCCATTAAAAAAAAAGAAAAAATTCAGGCTTCTCTGGTAGGAAAGGAGGACTAAAATATTTTATATGGATTTCCCAGATCACTGGGGGAGGGAGATGCCCAAACTCCTTTGATGTGGAAGGGATAACTGTACTGCTGAACTCAATGTTGGATACTCAGCATCTTCCCATGTCACTCAGCTTCTTCTCTTTCTGATTGGAGGGCAGGAGGGGAGAAAGCTAAACTCTACCTAAAGCTTTCCTTTATGGAGAACTGGATGTGGAATTTAAGCTCAGTCCACTTTCCATATGCAGCTCTGTGTGGTCTGAAATCCCTGGAACAAGATACTTCTGAGCATACCCCAGCCCCTGCCCAGCTTCTTTTTGTATGTTATTTTCCCCCATTAAACCATAAACTCTTTATGGGCAGATACCTTCTTCCTTTTTCTTATTTGTATATTATGGAGCTTGGTACACAGTAGGTACTTAATAAACATTTTAATTAAATTGAAGAAAGGAACGAAACTTGCTATTTTTAAAATTTATGATGCCTAAGAAGACCATACAAATGTAGGGGGGAGACATCAAATGAGCCTCATTCTATTCTGAAATGGACAAAGGAGAGCTGAACACACTTATACAATTAGTTTGTAAGAAATATATCAAACTCAACAAGGAAACATGAGTATTGGAAGTTGTGTTAAGAGGAAGGATAATACCAGGGAGAGAACAGTGAAAGCAAAAAAAATTTCCTAATTAAAAGGGGGATTAAAATTAGAAGGATAAAAAAGAACTAGAATCAAAGAGATCTGCCCATCAGTTGGGAAACGACTGAACCAAAATTTGGTATATGAAATGCAATGTAACATTAGTTTGCCATGAGAAATAATGAAATAATTTCAGAAAAACCTGAAAAAATGCTTTGAATTGAAACAGAGTGAAATAAGCAAAACTGGAAGAATACTTTATATAAGGAAATCATGTTGACAAACAACTTTGAGAGACTTAAGAACTGATCAAGAAAATGATCAACCATTTGTCCAGAAGTCCTGGAAGGAAGCAATTGACTTTTTATCAGAGAGGTGATAGTTAACAAGGTTCAGAAAGAGACATACTTTTTGGGACATTGCTACTGCAATAGATTCCTTTTCTTTGACTGTGTTTATTTGTTAAAGAGTACTTTTTTTCCCTCTTAGCATCTAATCAGGGGAGTCAGAGAAGGGGAAGTTGATAAGAATGATGTCAAAAAAAGGGCTACTGGAACGTTTTTTGAAATGCACAGACTAGAAGGAAGATCAAAATTACCAGGCAGCTAGTTGGCACATTAGATAGAGCACTGGACCCCAGAATCAGGAATACCTGAATTCAAATGTGACCTCAGACACTTCCTAGCTGTGTGGCCCCAGGCACATCACTTAACCCTATTTGCCTCCATTTTCTCATCTGTAAAATGAGCTGGAGAAGAAAATGGCAAACCACTCCAATATCTCTGCCAAGAAAACCCCAAATGGGGTTATGAGGAGTCAGGACTGAAAAAACAACTGAACAAGTGAGCACAAGTGACAGGCATTTAGGTAGTGCAGTAGATAGAGTCAAGAAGTTTCAAGTTCATATCCAACCTTACTGGCTTTGTGAAACAGGCTAAGTCACTTAACCACTGTTTGCCTCAGTTTCCTCATCTATAAAATGGGGTTAATAATAGCTCCTATCTCCCAGGGTGATTATGAGGATTTATAAAGCACTTAGCACAGCACCTGGCACATAGTACGCATTATAAAAATATTAGTTATTATTATTAAGTAGACAAGGAGAGTTTTGAAAGTAACATGGAATTTGTTATATACTTTTTTAAAGCAAGCAATATTAAAAGGAGATTTACAGTTTCATATATAATCTTTTTTATGTTCCAGTCTGTATATGGAAATATGCTCTCTTGCTCACTTGTTCTGTCTTTCTCTCTCTCCTCAAAACTGTCTGGGTGATGCCGTACAAGTCACCTAAATCTCTCAGAGTCCAGGTAGCTTTCTAGGGCTAATTGTGAAGCAACTGCTTTGAAAAAGGAAGTGTTTTTCACCAGAAGTTCCCTACACCATAAAAGAGGGAGTTTTGGATCATATCCACTGCACAAGGAGGCATCAGAGAAAGACATTGCGGAACAATTGGAATGAAAAGAAAGAGAAAGAGGAGGGAAAGGATAATAGCTCACTTTCATGCAGAAACATATAATTGGTAAAGAAAGGCTATTAATACATGGCTAAACTTTCTTACTGGATTGTTGCAAGGATCTAATGAGATAATATATGCTAAGTGCTCTGCAAACTTTAAATGACTAAACAAATGAAAATTATCAACATCATCACCATTTAGTGTTTTCTAGTTTCCAAGGCAATATCTTCTCAACAATCCAGTGAGGTGCTGCTATATCGTAAAAAATGCTCTGGATTTGAGGACATAAGTGCTAGATTCAAGACTCAGATCTTTTACTTCCTGCCTGTGTGGCCTTGGAGAAGTTGCTTAACGTCTCTGAGTGACACTTCTCTCATCCATAAAATAAGTGGGTCAGACTAGATGACTTCTGAAGTCCCTTCTGGCTCTAAATCTATGATCCTATGGCACTAAGGTCTCTTCCAGCTGTAATTCTTATGACCCCTATAATAAAGAGGTAGTATAAGAATTATTGGCCCCATTTTACAGATGAAAAAAATGAGATTCAGAAAGCTTAGAGCAAGATCCCATAGTAAGTAAAAATCTGACTTGGGAACCCAAATTTTCTGACCCCAGAACTAGCGATCTTTAACCAGGACCCAGCTCAGCTGAAGGTATGGAAGTGAAAAAAAAGCTCACTGAGTGAAGAGCCCCTTGTTCTGCAAATTGGCTCTGGAAAGGGGAGGAAGAGAGAGAAGAGCCTGCGTGCTGAGTCCCCTTGCAAATTAACAGAGCTGTAAGTCTCTCAGAACACCAGCAATCCAGAAAGAACATGAGGTACAGCTTTCTTTCCCCCAATGTGATCCTTAAAGGAAAAACAACTTCTGGTTGGGAGCTGTCACAGCTATTCCTGTTCAGGACTGTGAAGGAGGATTGGGGGGGAGATGGGGGAATGTGCCATATGACATTATAAAGCTAATTTCGGCAACAATATGTTCTGGCCAACAGTGAGCAATGGAACCAGACAAATTATAGCATCTTGTTCAAGAGAATTTGTTTTGAGCCTGGATTGCCTCGAAAGAAAAAAGCTTACCTCTGAATTCTGACTCAGCTGGAGTCTGGGGACCCTGTGGCAATATGCCATGTCAATTGCTATGATGATTGATGTTATTTATTACCATTACTAATTAGATGTATTGATTAAGAATCCTCTTTTTCATTCAACCATAATCTTTCCTCTCTGTAATCAATACTGTCCCTATATTTCCCCACTTGCCTTCACCTCCTCCAGGAAGTCTTCTCTATCAAGTTGAATTCAATGCCCAAAGCCCATAGCCTTTGTTGTGTTCACCACACACTTCAACACTTCACTATATCTAATTGCACACAATTTTACTTTCTTGTATTATTTTCTAATTGCTTCATGCTCACTAGTTGAGTGATAGACTTTTGGAGAGCAGCTACAGTCCCTTCCCCCTATGGTGCTCAGTGTACAGAGGATCTTAAGAAGTCACTTCTTAACTTGATTTGCATCCTGAAATCAGAGAAGGTTAGAGCTGAAAGGGACCTTAAAATGTAGAATTTGAGAGGCAGAAGAGACCTTAGAATCCAAGATGTTAGACCATCGAATATAAAAGATATTAAAATGGAGAGAGATCCTAAGATCATTGAATGTTAGAGCCAGGAGGAGGCTTAAAGCAGAATGCTAGAAAATTGAAAGTTAGAGCAAACAAGACAGAATTTTAGAGCTTGGTAGGAATTTTGAGACCTTCATTTTACCAATAGGCACATAAAGCATGATTAACTAAGTCAATGATTATAATGTACCTCCACAGTAATTCTTTTATTTCATAGATCAGAAGTAGAAGCCTTTAGTAAAACCACTAAATATAAATATTATTCTCTAAAGTGATTTCTTCACAAAGTTCTTTCCAGTTCTTGGATTCAGTATATTGCCTAAACATCACTTTGATTTCCTGAAGGACAAACCAACAAATTTCATCAAATTCTCTCGCAACCACACACCTTATTTTCTTGGACCCAAAGATCACTGTAGATGAGGACTGTAACCGTGAAATTAAAAGATGCTTGCTTTTCGGAAGAAAAGCTGGCAAATCTGGACAGCATACTAAAAAGCAGAGACATCACCTTGCTGACAAAGGTCTGTACAGTTAATGCGATGGTTTTTCCAGTAGCAATGTATGGCTGTGAGTTGGACTTAGAAGAAAAGTTGAGCACTGCAGAATCAACACTTTCAAATTGTGCTACTAGAGAAGACTTTTGAGAGTCCCTTGGACAACAAGGAGTCAATACTTAAAGAAATTAATTCAGATTGTTCACTGGAAGGGCAAATACTGAAAGTGAAGCTTAAGTATTTTGGCCACATAATGGAAGATGGAACTCATTGGAAAAGATTCTGATGTTGGAAAAGATTGAAGGCAAAAGGAAAAGGGGATGGCAGAGGATAAAATGGATAGATCATGAAAACAATGAACCTGAACTTGGAAAGATTTCAAGAGATGGTGGAGGTTAGAAGAGTGACATGCTATGGTCCATAGTATCAGGAAGAGTCGAATATAACTGAACAACTAAACTACAACACTTAATTTGATAAGCTAACTGATCTGATAAACAAATTTGTGTTAAAATATTCCATGGATACTAATATATGCAGTTTCACAGATGTCAATGTGTTTTCTCTAGTGCAAGGAGTATGAACTTAAAGTTAGGAGGCTTGGATTCAAGGCCCAGATCAGCCATGTGACTGTCACCCTCTTCAACCCTCAATTTTTTTGTCCCTAAAATGAAAGACATAGAGTACATGGTCCCTAAGGTTCTTACCTTTGATATATGATATTCTATCATCTTATTCTTCTATGATTCTGTGACTATAACTTTCCTGCAAAAAATAAAACTTTGAATCTAAAACTAGCCATTTGTGGCAAAAGAAGCATTTAACTAAGAAACCAGCTCTTCCCAAAACACAAGTTATTATTTAAATTTGGGTCATCAGTGAGTGGCTAAAGTGCCATCATTGTTGAATGACAGATGTTCTATTAATCCAGCATTGCAATCTGACCACTATAAACAAACTACTGAAATGGACTGAAGAGATTTGCAGAGGAGTAAAGAAATGGTCTTAGCCTCATTGCTGTCACCCCACTGCTAAATAGCCATTAGCCCAGCTCCCCTGGATGTAAATCAACTTTTGAATGTTCAGTGGGCAGTCAAGTTGTTTAAATATCATGCCCAATCAGACTGTCCATTGAAAAGGGTGCATTTGGCCCTGAATGGTTGCCAGTCCAGAGAATAAGTAGGATGTAGTGAAGAGAGCCAACCCAGACAACTATTGACAATCCCTTTTCTACCCCCAGACCACAAAGGTTTGTTATAATTCATTGTATCCTAGTTCTCCCTCATCCATCACCAAACTGTGGGCCACAGTAACCAAAGAGGTAATTACTGTAAAGGGAGCAAGTTTTCTTCACCTAACAAGAGGAAAAGGCCCACTTGTGAGAAAGGAGAACAGGCCTTTCTGGTACTGTCAGGGTCTCTGCCCTCAGTGACTGTAACTTGAAATACCTTGACCACTTCTGTCTCCTTGACCTCTGAATCTCCCTTTGTGAATGAGCATTGAAAGTTTAAAAAAAAAAACCCAACACTTTAAGTGCTAAGCCTAAAAGCTTTAACTGAAACTTGACCTCCACTGGGTGAAATATGTGCAAGCATAGGGGAAGTGATAGCCCTACCACGCTCTATGTCATGTATTCTGCTCTAGGCCCCACATTGGAGGAAGAATATTGTTAAATTGGAGGACATCCCAGAGGAGGGGATTTAGAAGGGAATGGATACCATGTCATGCAGAGATAATCTCAAAAGAAGACTGAGGGTGTGGTTGCTTTCTTTAATTCAATCCAACAAACATTCATTAAGCATCTACTGTGTACCAGACACTGTACTAGGCACCAGGGACAAAAGATGAATACTCATAGAGTTCCTGCCTTCAGGGACCTTATAATGTCCTAGAAGGGACGCCACATTATGACTGCCATTGTGTGGAGGATGGAAAGTGTCACTTTCCTAAAGTACAACTAGGCGCAAAGGGTAAAAGCTTCAAAGAGATAGATTTTGGTTGGATGAAAGAAAAAAACTTCTAATGATGAGAGTTGTCCCTGCCACTGAAAATTCCGGGATCACAGATTCAGAACTAAAAAATGAGCTCGGAGGTCATCTAGACCAAGGGTTTTTAACCTTGTTTGTATACTGGACTTCTTTGGCAGTCTGGTGAAGTCTATGGACCCCTTCCAGAGGAATATTTTTAAATACATAAAAGAAGATTTGTAGGATTGCAAAGAAAATCAATTACACTGAAATAAGGTCATTAAAATATTTTTTAAATCAAGTTCATAGATGCCAGGTGAAGAACCCCTGATGTAAATCAATCTCTTTTTTCTTCTTTTTTTAGATAAAGAAGCTAAGGGCCAGAGAAATTAAGTTGGAGTCCTTAGGTGTAATGGATAAAGAGCTGCACTTGGAGTCTAGACGACCTTGGGCCAAATCTTCCCTTGGATGACCTTGGAAGTCACAAATTCTTTCAGCCTCAGTTTTCTCACCTCTAAAATGGGAACAATAATCAAACCTACCTCACATGGTTGTTTTAAGGATCAAAAGATAACACATGCATAATGTTCACTAACCATAAATGTCTGCTGTTGTTATTTTATTAAGGAACTTGCCCAAGGTAGTAAGAAACAAATTTCCCTGACACCAGACCCAGTCCTCCTTCTTCCACGCCAGGCTTTCTCTATCTTCAAGCAGAAGCAGGATGACCACCTGCCCAGGGACACCATAAGGTACAGTCTTACGTTGTGCGAAAAGTTGGACCAGGCAATCCCAAAAGTCCCTTCCAACTCTAAGATTCTATCTTTCAAAAAGAGATTTTTAAAAATAATTTAACCACACAAAAATATCCTCTTCCTGGGCCAGCAGTCAAGATTGATTGCTCCAGCCAAACTTGAGCTCCTGATGGAATTCATTCAGCACTGCCAACCCAACATGTGCTTCTGGGAGGCAAGCACGGTCCTGGCATTCTACTGCCTCTCTCCCCAGCCGTTCGAGAGCTGCCCCAGCTCACCATTGTCTCATCTGCTGGGCTTCCCAGGCGAGGCAGCCTAATGCAGCCCATCTTTATTATCCCATCTGAAAAGATATTTCATTTTCCCCTTTTTACTGCACAATTTTCAATAACTGGAACTTGTTTAAAAGCCCGTCGCTCCAGGAAACCGCATTATATCTTCTGCTTTTACGTTCAGCCACCGCCATTTACGGGTATTAATAATACATTGAAAAAGCTGCTTCCTTATTTTATTTTGTCCTCAAAGTTGAGCTCTTTAAATCAAATATTTAGGAGGGGAATATTTACCAACAGGCCTGCCAGGGTGCGCCAGTCTTAAAGGTAAACACACTGCGTGTCAATTAAGGACTTATTTGCTGGAACAGCAGAAACCCAAGAACAGTTTCCTCACCACACGAGGTGAGCGTCCAGGGAAGAAGGAATCATCTGAAAGAAAATGGGAAATTTGTTTTCCATTGAAATGTCTCCACTTCTCTAATTTACAAACCCCATTAAACCCCAGAATGGATAATGAAGTTTGTAGCAATTATTTAGCAAAGTAACAAATAGAGATGGTATGAAAATGAGTTTGACTTCCTCCAATGGCACCAATTTAACCCCACCCAAAGAAAGTCAGAGCTCATGGTTTGTCAGAGGTAGTATCTACACTATGGAATGATCAGGATTTGGGAGGGGTCAAGAAAAGAGCAGATCAACTATCTGGATCTTTAGGTCCTGGCAGGTGTACACAACCAGATGTGAGAAATCTAGCAGCAGAAAGGCTGCTGGAGAGAAAAAGCATGAAGACATGGGGCCCAACCCCAATCTGCCATTAACTGGTCATGTGACCCTATGTAAGTCATTTCATTTCTTGGGGGACTCAACTTCCCCCATCTATAAGATGAGAATAGTATTCCCCACTCTGTTTAACCTATATCCACAAGGTTGCTATGAAAATCAAATGACATATCCAAAACAATTTACTTTCTTACTCCTTAAACTTGCCCTACCTCCAAATTTCCCTGTTTCTGGTCAAGGTGCCATTTCATCCTTATCATCCAAGTTCATAGCTTTGGATTCCTGTCTGAGACACAGTATGGATTGATGGATAGCTCATTGGACAGTAAGTCAAGAGACTTAGATTTAATCCTACGTCAGATGTTTACTAGCTCTGTGACCAAGAACAAGTATCATTCACCTCAATTTCTTCTTCTTTAAAATATTACCATTAATTCAACTCAAAAGATGGTTGTGGGGAAAGGACTTTGCAAACCTTAAAGGGTTCTGTTAATGTCCATGGTTATCATCATCATGGTTGTCATCATTTTTGTTACTCCATTGTCGCATAATAATGCAGTAATATTGTTACTGTTATTTTCCTTAACTCTTCCCTCTCCTTCACCCCACCCACCTCTTGTCAATTCTACCTCCACAAATCTTTCATGTCTACTCATGGCACAGTAGATTGAGCATTGGACTTAGAATCAAAGACTCATCTTCATGAGTTCAAACCTGACCTCAGACAATTACCAACCATGTGATCCTGGGCAAGTCACTTAACCCTGTTGGCCTCAGTTTCCTCATCTGTAAAATGATTGAGAGAAAGAAATGGTAAACCATTCAAGTATCTTTGCCAAGAAAATCCCAAATGGGGTCATGAAAACACAGACTAAACAATAACTCATGCTATCCCAAGCCTTACTACATCTTGCTCAAATTATTTTAATAGCTTCCTGATTGGTTAGATTTCCCTCACTCCTCACCATACTCTACCTCTGTCAAAATAATCTTCCTAAGGTACAGATGTCCCTATGTCACTTCTCCGCTCAAAAACCCTCAGCGACTCCCTAATGTCTCTAAGATAAAGTAAACAGACTTCAGCTTACCTTTTAAGGACCTCCACATTTTGGCTCCAACCAGCCACTCAATGTATACTTCATACAATTCCACTTCATGAACTCCATGCTCCCAAACAAAATGGACAAGTCACTCTTTCCTGAAGGTGACATTTGATCTCCCACCGCTATGCATTGGCCATCTCCCCTCCGTGCCTTCCCTTCTGCCTCTCAGAATCCTTATCTTTGTTCCTGCTTAGCTTAATACCAGCTCCTCTGAGTAGCCTTCCCTGATCTTCAGTCCCACACACCCACACACACAAATACAAAACTCAAAACATATGTTCTCTCTATTTTCAAATTAAGTCTCGTTATATTATTTTAATATATGTTGAATTTCCTCCCTGCCCTTCCGCCAAGCTCTTTGACTAAAGGGACTGTTGGTATTTTTTTAAGGGACTGTTGCTATCTTTTTTTTGTATCTCCAGACACTAACATAGTGTCTTTTAAAATCAGCATTCACTGAATTTAATTTAATTTAATTAGATTGAAAAGTATGTTTTGTAATTTATAAAGTACTATTATTATTATGGCTGTTATTTCAAGTAAGTCGTTTATTAAATACCCACTCTGTACTCAGGACTACACAAGGGTCTGTCAGAAATATAGAAGAAAATTATCTGCAATCTTAGTGAGTTCTCTGAAGACAAAGACTGTTGAGGGTAGAGGGGTAGAGATATAGAATATACATACATAGAGTCATTTGAAATACAAGGGAATATGTGACTAGGTGCTCAGTTGTAGGATATCACTCCATATGCTATAGAAATTCGGAGAAAGGAAAGACTCTAACGGACTGGAGCATTCAAGGAAGACTTCATGAAGGAGACAATGGAGGAGGGAAGACTTCTAAGGACAAGGTAGGCCTCCAAGGATACATAGGGTTTATATATTTTTGAAGGATCCAATATCTTTCCCTTTGAAAATGGATCCAGAGGGATTTCAGTGGATCATAGGTCTAATTGGAAACAATCTGGATTGTTCTGGCTAGAACAGATAGTCTACAAGGAGATCTCATGCAGGGGCCAGCTTGGCTGGAACTGATTTACACCTTGGAAATAGATAAATATCACAAATCAGGGCTTGATTTATTTATTTTTATGTCTAGCCTTAAGCCAGTGATGGAAAAATATTAATGATGCAGATTAAACTTTAAAGTGTATCCTGCATATAGTATTTTTTTTGGAGAGTCACTTATAAACCATTTGACAAGGTATTCTGGAGAATGGCTATTTATCAATATCAAACCAAGTCCAAACAGTGTAATCTTACCTCCACACAACAAAACATTTCATAAAATCACAATCTTGAGTGATGTAAGGGACCTCCACAATTATCTGGTCTGACCCATACCTGAACAGAAATACTCAGCAGCAGTCCCAGCAAACAGCCTCCAGTTTCCACTTGAAGACTTCTACTGGCGGGATTCTCAGCACCTCTGGAGGCCGTTCATTTCACCACTAGACACCTTTCACTATTCACGACCTTTTCCTTCTCTCATTGCTCCTAGTTTTTGCATTCTGAGATACAGTAGAAGAAATCTAGTTCCTTTCTCAACCATAGCCCTTAAAATATTCAAAACAGTTCTAATATGCCCCCTCAGCCTTTTTTTCTCCAGGGTCACACAAACATCCCAGTTCCTTCAACCTTTCCTTATATGGCAGCTTCAGGACCTTCACTACCCTAGTCATCCTAGAACTAGCTTCTCAGTATCCTTCCCCAAAATGTGGTGACAAGAAGGAAACAAAATATTCCAGAGCAAAGGACAATGGAACCATCCCTGACCTCCTAACATCTCTAGTAATGCAGCCTAAAGCAAGTAAGTTTTTTGAATGCCATGTCCCATGTACTACCGACAAGCCCTAACGGAGCAAAGCTATATGCAACATGCAGAGTTTAGGTAAGACATGGTGCCTACCCTCAGGGACCTTTTAGTCTCTGAGAGGAAAGAGAAAGATTCCACTGATCAAACTCCAATACACATTAATCTAGTTCTTCCATATGTGAAGCCTCTATGGTCTAGACTAGAAGAGATACCAAAACATGGATCATAAGTACCCTGAACTCTGGGGATAAAGCCACCCTCTTTTCTGGAAAATGTAATGAAATACATCCCATCCATAGTCATGGAAGAAGAGCCTTTCTCCTACGTGAGGAAATCAAGATCTCTTCCCACCCATTCCCCACAACCCCCTTTAGTTCAGCCTTCTTGGTAGCTAATGACCTTAATCCTGTTCTGGGACATTCCAAATTGGAATATACAAGGATCTCTGCCATTTCCTTCCTACTCAATTAATTGAGAGGAAAGAAATTGTGCAGAGGCTTTTTTTCCCTTCTTCCCCGCCCCCTCACTCTCTGCCCAGCCCACCCCCACTCCCAGTGTCTGTTCTCTAAATGCAATCCGTGCATTATGATATTGGAGCTGGGATCTCTCTAAGCAATTACTTCCAGGCACATTAGCGTCTATGCACTAAATGCTAAAAGTGTTTATTCGGTGCATTGCAAGATCAGGTTATTGCTGACTCTGTCCATCATGCCAAGAAATGATTGCTCTGAGTGCTTTAAGAGCAGGGTCAGCTCAGAGGAGATAGAGATGCCCCAGAGGAGCAGGGTTCAGCTGCTCCCACCCCACCCACAGAAAAACTCAGGCACCCCTTTATTCCAGGAACAGGGACAAGGAAGCAAACAAGGGGGAAATGTGTTCCCTTGTCATGTGCTAGTGAATAAGAATATGCCTCATCATCAAATGATGATTCACCGATCCTCAGGAAAGAGAAGGGGGTGAAGGAGGGAGGTGGAGGGAGAGAATAAAGGGTTTCTTTTGAAGGAAAGAAATTCAAATGAAGCAGAAATTGGAGTAGCCAGCGAAATGAGAATTGACAAAGTGAGGCAATTCAGTCTTTGCCTCGGATTAAGGGGTCAGTTATTGTGGTCATAGAGGATAAACGGTAGGCTAGAGAGGCCAATTGAAGTCTGGAATCACAGACTCTTCAACTTCCAGGGGACAGGGACCCTAGAACTTGGTGTAGGAGAAAGCCCCCTGGATTCATGAGACCTGGATAAGAGTCAAGGCTCTGTCATTTGCTAGCCACATGACCTTGGATAAAACACAGAAGCCATCTAAAACCGGAATCTCAGACCTCCAATGATGGGAAACTCATTATCTCTGCCAGCAGTCCATTGCTATTCTGCTTTCAGACGGCTTTAATTGGTAGCAAGTTCTTCATTTAATCCCTCCCCCCCCCACCCCGCCCACCTCCCCACCCCAACACGAACACTTGAAGACCTCCAAAGATGGGAAACTCACTATCTTTGAAAATAACCCATTTGACTTTTGAATCTTACTGAATAATTAGGAAGTTTTTTCTTCTTCACTAAATTAATTAAGTTTTTTCTTAAGTCAAATATAACAAAGATCTTCCACATTCCCCCCAGTTCTGTCCTCCAGGACCAAAAACACAAGTTTCATCCATATTCCCCATGACAGCCTTCACTCCCCCTTTCTGACTAAGCTTCAATCTCATCTGTAAAATAGATATAAAAACCCCTACCCTGTCTCCCTTACAGGATTGTGATATGGATTAAAAGAAGGGACACCTATAGAGAGTGCTTTGTAACTTGTAATGGTCTATGTAAAGGAGAGGTATTTCCTAATCCAGCCTCCTTGTTATACAGATGACTCCTGAAGGATATCAAGATCCTGGGGAAACTGAGACCTAAAGAGGGGAGAGGATTTGTCTAAAATCACTGTAGCAAAGTGGGGACACAGAATGCACTGGAACACAACCCCTCCTGATTAACAGGTCCAGTCCAGATAATCAGTGACTGCACATGTGCCAACACTTAACCTATTGTATTGATTACTTCAACTCTATATCCCATTCAGTCATCCAACTTTCCACCCAAGTTATCTCATCTTCCAGCAAATACGGATCCCTACCCTCTCTATCACCCCCTCAGAACAACACTTGTTTCTCCAGACACCCTTCTGTATGTGTGGTCTCCCCTCTCCCTCTCCTGGGAACCCATTCCCCCACTGTTGAGTCCTAGGGAAGGGCCCCAGACCAGTCACCTCTCATTCTCCAGACATATCTTCAATGCTCCGTTATGAGGATCTCCTTTCTCCTCTCACCCTTTTACATGCTTTCTACCCCCTTTGGAATGTAAACTTTTTCGAGGGTAAGGATCCTTTCTTTTTGCTAGTACTTTTATCCCCATTGCTTATCACAGAGCCCAGAACATAATAAACACTTATTAAAGGCTTGTTGACTATTTGAATATAAACTCCTGGGGGAGAGGGGAAAGGGTTATTTCCCTTTATTTTAAAAAATCATATTTCCTCCTAGCACATGGTAAGCACTTAATAAATACTTTTTCATCCATTTGTTTATTCATTCATCCATTCTCAGGCCAGGATTCCTCTTTTCACTTCTCTATACTGCTTTAGGAATTTGACTCTGAAAAAGAACCCTGCTTTTAAGGTTCTGAGTAACTGGCTTCATTTATGAAGAATCTTATTCTTATTTCATTTTAGCTCCCTCCCTCTCTCTTGCCGCCATTTTCCACTAGTTGCTGGTTGACTTTAAGAGATCCTTCCCCCTGTTTGGTACCTTAAAGGTACAGTAGGAAGAGTTTAAGGCTCCCTCCCCTCCTCCACAATCAGGCAGGATCCCCCTTGTTCCTGGGGCCTGGATAATGTAGTGATTGCCCATTCACTGTCTGGTTAACAATGGGTCATGGGTCACTCTGATGCACAAATACTAGCTTCCACTCAGGATGACAGAGTGTTAACCCTGGAAAGGAACTTAGAGACTATCTCCTCCAACACCGCCTTTTACAGTTAGAAGAGCAGAGGCTCAGAGAAATGAAGGAACTTCTCCACTTCCCCAAGTGCACTTAGCTAGGAAATCACAGAGTCAAGATTTAAATCCAATTCTTCTGAAATGGGGTCCAGTTTTCCATGAAGAGCAGAGGTTTCATCTGCAAAGGGGAAATTAAGAAGTAGGTCTTACATACTCAGCTACAGAGACAGGCATATGAAAATAGATGGGTAGACCAAAAGGGCTTATTAAACTCAAATTCCATTCAGTATCAGTCACTCACATTGTCATCTGATCACCATTACTAATGGAAAGAAGCATTTGCCAGAGTAGTAACCTACAATCAGAGAATTGCAGGGGTGGTAGAAGCCGGAAAAGGTCACAAAGACCCTCCCCCTGCCTCCTGACAGGTTTCAACCTGAAACATCTCAGGGGGCATCCATCCTATTCTTATAGCTTTGAAAGAATATTTTACCAACTTTTCCATTCCCCCTCTTGTGCTACCCACTCCCTCCAAAAAAAAAAAGAACAGAAGTTTATCTTGTCCTCATACTAAAAACTCTACTGCTACAATGGCAGATCCATCAGCCATCCATAGTATAAGAGAGTTCTAGTTCTATCCTATTTTGTGATGACCAAAGCTGTGTTCTCATCCCCCTCTAGGCCCAGGGGTGTCCTAGATGCTCTTGTCTCTAAGGGTAGATGGGTATTTAAGTCTCATTTGCTTAAAATGTTCACAATACTCACTTGTTTCAGTTCACAGGAAGACCCCAGATCTAAAAGGGGCCTTAGGGATCATCTAGCCCAGCCATTCTCTAACTTTTTGGTCTCAGGATTCTGGAAGACCTCTGAAAAAAGCTGTTGCCAATGTGTGTTATACCTATCAATTTTTACTGTTTTAGAAATGTTAGTATTGGTCCTGATAGAAATCTTAGTGTTATCATGAAAAGCTTTAACGTCACATACCTCTTGAAATAGTCTCAGGACCCTGAGAGATCCCTGAAATATACTTTGGTAGCTGTTAATCTAGTCCAAGCTTTCCATTTCACAGATACAAAAACTGAGACCCAGAGAGGGGAAGTGACTTACCAAAGTTATACAACTAGCTAATGACAGGGCTAGAATCTGGAGCCCCTGATTCCCAAGCCAGTGCTTTCTGAGAGGTAGGCTGTTCTTAAGAGCCTAGTTCAGTGCCTTCCACATACCAGGAACCCAATAAATATTTGTCAAAATTATATCAGAAGATCTGAGTTCTAGTCCCAGCTTGGATATTTGCTAACTGCAGGATGTAGGACAAGTCACTTTATTTCTCTGAACCTCTGTTTCCTCACTGGTAAAATGGGCATAACCACACTTGCACTCCCTCCCTCAGATCATTAGGAAGAAAGTACTTTATCATTTAAAGGTGGTCTAGAAATGTGAGCTACAGTTTCACTACTTGGCCTGTTTTTTTCTAATTGCTCTGATTTTCTCCCTTCCATTTCCCCTCCCAATGTCCCTAGATATTTCTCCTTTTCTTCCTAACCCTTGTTCATGCGCCCTTTCTTCAGTTTTCCCCTTCCATGACAATGTTATATCAAATTGAGCAAAATCTTCTTTGATTTGTATCTCTTGACACTAGTAATGCTACAACAGTCCAAGGAAGAGGAGGGAGAATCAAACAAGTTATATCCCTATGCCCCGGCTTAAGAATTGAAAGTGATATGTTCCCATATACACATTCTAAGAAAAAGCAAATTGGACAAAAGGCTAGGAAGTTTCTTATTGGTAGGTCTGTAAATAACATGGCCGTAAAAATCAATTGATGTCACCATTCCAGTCCTTATTACTGGGACAACCACTATGTAATCTTTAAGAATACCCGTCAGTCAGATCCCGAGGCTCACCTCTTTGTGCAGGCAGGTGAAATTGGTATTTAAGTCTCACTTACATAAATGTTCACCACGTCCAGCTGTTCTCAGCTCATGAGAAGACCCTAGGGCTAAAAGAGGTTTGAGAGGTCATTTAGCCTAGTACTTCCCTAAATTTTTGGTCTCAGAACCACCTTACACTTAAAAATTAATGAAGCTTTCCTCTGCCCCAAAAAAAGAGCTACCCTTACTCTAATTATATAGAAAGTTGAGAGGCAACAGGCTTTGTGGAAACACCACTAGACTCAGAAAATGTGGGTTCCTGTACCAACATTGTCTATTGTTTTGGAACCTCAGAGGTGGGAAGGACCTGAAAGGTCATCTCATCTAACTTAGACAAGACCTTGACAAGCAGTCGGTCATCTACTATCTACCTAGATTCCTTCAATGATGGGCAGATTATTACTTCCTGAGCAGTCCATTCCACCTTCGGACCACTTTCATGGTTAGGAAGCTTTTCTTTATACTGACCCCCAAACTGCCTCTCTGTAGCTCACTACCCCTTAGTTCCCCTCAGATCTGCTCTTGGCTGCCTAGCAGAACAAAAAGAATTCCTCTTCTACATGTATACCCTTCAAATAGGAAATGGCAGCCTCTACATGGTCTATTTGTGATCCTGAGTCAACTCTAAATTGTCTGTAATCAGTCAATAAATATTTATTAAATCCCTACGCACCATGCACTGTACTAAGAATTAGGGAAGCATAATAACAAAGAAGTTAAGAATAGGGGAGGATTTGAGGGGAAAGATAACGAGTCCAGTTTTAGACAATATTGAGTTTAAGATGCCTGCTAGACGTCTGGTTCCAGATATCTGAAAGGTAATTAGAGATGCAGAAGCTTAGGGCTTTAGGATTTAAGGTTGTCATTCCCTTTGTGTGGTGAGGTTCTGAGTACCTATGCTTCCTGGTTCTCTTCCTCTGGATGGGTTCCAGCTTGTCAATATCATTCCTAAGATCAGACATCCAGAACTGAATGGGTATCAGAAAGTATGGGTATCAGGCATTTGTCCTCCCTGGGCCTCAGTTTCCTCATAAGTAAAAACAAGTTTAATAATACCTGCAATAGCAGTGCTGATGTAAGGAAAAGGCTTTGTGAAAACTGGAGTGTTCTGGAAATATGAGCTATTATTATTTCTAAATGTCCTAATGACGGGGACCCAGCCACCTCTGGAAGCTGCTGACTGTGTTGCATAACTGGTTTTACTATTGAAATGGATTTTTTTTTGCTTTCTTCCTTCTAACCTGATTTTCTCTCCTATTTTTAGACCCTTTCACTGCTCTTGGTTATCAGAGCCCTCATTTTCTCCTTCCAGGTTATTAATATCTCTCAGTATCCCAGCCTTTCTCTTTCTCCCATTCAGACAGTGACCCTGCTGCTTTCCTCATGGGAATTCAGAGGGGGAGTACATGTATACCCAAGTCCCCTTCCCTCCAAACCTCTCCCTCCCACCCACCACCCACTGCAGCACCAGGGATTTCATTTCAAGCCCAATTAAATTAGTTCAGCTCGTGTAGGTTTGGGAAACATTCAGACATTCTTGGCCAATCCATTTAGAAAATATGAAAGTTCAGGGGGCATTTCAAAAAGCATTTTAGTTGGGTCTATATTTCAGCAAAAAATAATTATTTGGGGGATTCACTTCAGAGTTCATCATATCAGTGTGACTCCTTCCAGTTCTCAAGACATGGTGTATTTCATGTACATAGAGTCTAACCTTTCTCAGAAGGCATTTCTCAACCCATTTTGCAGATGGAAAAATCAATGAGCAGAGAGGTCACCAAGACAGAAGTATGGCCTTGACAAAAGGTTTTAAAGGGATTTGACATCTGTCTTTAAATAGTAGATGGAAAAGAGATTAGACTTGTCCTGAATAGGTCACAAACAGAACTAGAACCAGTTCAGCATAAATGAAAAACTTTCTACCAATCTGTCCAAAAATGGAATGAACTCCTTAGAGAGGTATTGAATTCCCTGTCACTGGAAGGGTTTAAAGTACAAACCAGCCCATCCCTGGTTCAGAATGTCATAGAGGTTAGTAGTGCTGTACCTAGGAATTCTGGCACCTGGTGCATATTAAGATGAACAGAAGTTGAAGGTGTGACTACACCTGTACTTAGTGTGGGGTCAGCTGAAGACTGTGGTCCTGAGGAAACTGAAGATCATAACGGTTGAGATGTTCAAAAAGTAGTGTTGGAATGGAGAAGAATACTGTGTCAGGAAATGAATTTTTTTGAAAAGGAAGAAGAATGATCTGGAGACCCAGAGTTGAGAGTAACAAGGAACTGGAAATGATAAAATGATAAAAAGAGCTTTAAATGGAGAGGTATATGCTGAGTGATAGAACGTAAGGTCCTTGATAACAGGAAGCATTTTGTTTTCATAGCACTTGGCACAGGATCTGACACATAGTAGGAATTTAATAAATGCTTGTTGATTAATGGATGGCTAGAGGCAAAGACAGACTATAAAAGTGGATGCTGGGAACAAGGAATATGCCAACTCCTCCTGCTGGCCTCATGTGCCAGGGAGTGTGGAGGAAAGAGCAACCAACCTTGGAGGAGGTGCTGAGAACTGTGGTATCTTCAGGAGAAACCTAGGTTCCAGTAGATATCAAATGGAAGAACCATGATAAAGAAATTAAGCAAGGAGAGAGTGTCTAAAATGAAAAAGGAAAGCCCAAAGGGCCTAGTGGAAAGGAACGACAAAGGAGAAATTGGACTTGGAATATCTGGGATAGAGTTTACTAAGTACAAGAAGAGAGGGAATTAGAGGAGACCATCAAGCACTGTTGTCTGCCAATGTTTCCCCCACTGATCCCCAGGGGATCCTATGTTACAGGAGTCCAAAGGTCAGGCATCAGCAGGGATAATTTTGTCCAGTAGGAAAGCAGGGTGTAGAAGATGGATATAACAGAAAAGGGAAGTCTATCAAGGGGGCTGATGTTCCATGGGGGAAGGAAGGAATAGGGAAAAAAAAGATATGCCCAGTATTGTCACTTGGGAGAAATACTCAACCATACCAACCTAGTTCCAGCTCTGGAGGTAATTCTAACAGTAGTAGGAAACTGACCTTCTATCCAAGGTCTCCTTTATGCCTAAGGAAGACCCTATGTTCTGAGATTTCACAGGAAATCTGTGTAGTGAAAAGAGCACAGGATTTAAAGGCAGAAGACTTTAATTTGACTCACAGTTGTACTACTTACTACCTGTGTGACCTTAGGCATTTCATTTAACCTCTCTTGGCCTCAGTTTACTCAATTACAAATTTAGAGGTATAGACTAGAAAGAAGTATTTAGTAGGCAACTTCCAGGTATAAAATACTATCCTAGGTACTGGAAGAGATAGAAGGTCTACATAAGATATGGACCCTAGTCTCAAATAGTTTACAATCTAGCAGAAAGAAAATCCATAAATACCTCTGCCTATAAATATCTCATAATAGAGTCAGTGAATGTAAATAGTAACTGTTTCTCTTTTGTCCAGCAACCCTAAGGGTCTTCCCTTCCCAGTTTGAGGGGGCTTTTTTAGGTTTGCTTGTTTGTTTTGATTTTTTTTTTATTGAAGGGGCCATCCCTTGACTCTCTTTTTAAAGAGGTCTATTCATTCAATGGGCATTGCCTCACCCAAAGTAAGAACCTGAAAAGACCTTAGCTTAAAAGGGTCAAGGTGTTCCATTGCATCCTGGGCCATCTCCAGTCATCCTGATGAATATCTGGCCACTGGACCTAGATGGCTCTAGAAGAGAAAGTGAGGCTGGTGACCTTGCACTGCCCTCCCTCACTCAAATCAAAGTCAACTGCAAGTCATGTCATCATCTCCCTGATGTCATGATCCTCTTCGAGAGTGAACAAACCACACAATATCTCATGAGTCTTTTTCTCAAAACAAAGGGTGAGGTAAGATCTGAGTGGGTAGTTGTTACTAAACAGGGAGGATGAATAAATGAACGAATGAGTGAACTTCCATTTTAAAAAGACACCTAGGCCAATCGTCTCTTCATTTTCCACCCAGTAGTATTCCTCTGGATTTGTCTATCATGCCCCTTAGTCATGTCTAGATCATCTCTTATTGGTATTCTTTGCTCCTTGGGTCTCTCCTTCCCTCTGATTGGCAGATGGAGAGAGGAAAGCTCCTCCCAGAATCTCCATTTAAGGAGAGTCCCCAGGCCATGCCCAGCCATCTACCTGCTCCTCTGAATTTCTCCATCATTCCCCTGAGCCAGATACTTTCCTCTCTTTCTATCCTTCTTTACAGCTTCTTTTTATGTGTTGTCTTACCCCATTGCATCATAAGTTTCTTGAGGTCAGGGACTATTTTTCATCTTTCTTTATATTCCCATAAAGTAGCCTGCAGAGCCTGGAACATAGGAAGCTTTAATAAGTGTTAATTGAATGAATTAACTAATGAAGGCATTTGTTAATCACTGTATATACCAAGCATTTTGTTAAATTCTGGGGATGCAAGAAAATGGCCCCTGACCTCAGTTCTAATAGGGAAAGACAACACATATAGGGGATTGGTGACCAGGAAACAATGCTTTATTCAGATATTGTTAAGGAGTCATCTCAGTCAAGTCCAACTTATCATGGCTTCATTTGGGGTTCTCCTGGCAAAGTTACTGGAGTGGTCTGCCACTTCTTTCTCCAGTTCATTTTGCAAATGAGGAAACTGAGGCAAACAGGATTAAATGACTTGCCCAGGATCACATAGCTAATAAGTGTCGGAAACCAGTTTTGAACTGAGGAAGATGAGTATTTCTGACTCCAGGTTATATGTTATATTCACTGTATTACTCAGCTGCCCTTTAGTGAGGTAAGTCACTGGATAAGTCACTGGAATAGTAAATGGAAAAGCTGATCAGCTCCTTTCCTACCCTTTCCTTGACAGTGTTGATTCCAATAAACTTCTCAGAGCAAGAAGTGATGGGGCGAACAAAGTGTTCCATTTCCTCTGGGCATGGTGGGATAGTAAATGACCAGCAGGAAGAGGCACTGTCACAAGGAGCTCAGAGTTGAATATTTTTTCTCCACAATCTCTAATATCCCTTATAGTTTTAAAACTTAATGGAAAGAGGACTTGATTTGTATAGGCCAGAGACCAGAGAACTGAGTTCTAATTCTGACTCTGCCACTTCACGGGCATTTGCCTCAGTTTCCTCTTCTATGTGAAGAAGAAGTTGAACTGGATGATCTCTAAAGTCCTTTGTAGCTCTGAAATTCCCTATTACATGTCTTTGGGAACCTAGGCATCTGGGTAACAGGGACCAACGTCACCCCTTAATGTCACCCCTTTTTATCTAACTCGTCTTCTGGTCTCCTCCATTTTCTCATCTTTGGTTCTAAAAAGACACCAAGCTGGTATGGAGTGTTCCAAAGAAGATCTTAACAGTGAAGCAATTTTCTCTGTCTTTAGGCTATGGAAATTCATCAACAGATGGACACACAGATATTATGCTAGATTACTTTCCACAAACCATGTTAAGTGTCCCAATTTGTACATAGAACTTCTCAAACTTTGAGAAAGGCTGGCAAGGCCATTGTTGGCGTTTTGTTTCTATGCTCAACTTATTAAGAGGATTTGAGCTTGTAATTGGTATTCCATAAATACCTGCTGGCTTACCTTAGCTTGATTTGTCTAAAGGGCTATAGAATTAAGCAATGAAGAAAGAAGAAAATATTCCACCTAAAGAAGGCTTGGAGTAGGAAGTTGGCTAGTACACCTTCTGTGAAGTTTAGTGACCCAATTAAAAAGGAAAAAAACCAGTTTCTTTGGAAAACAGTAGGAATAATTTAAATTAGACAAACTTCAGTGTGGGGCTTAATCCAAAAAAAGCTAACTCCTTTGTGTAAAAATAAAACCGTATATTTGTATAATGATTTACAGTTTTAAAAGTGCTTTCACACACTTAGTTCATGTGTTGGACAGGGGGATGGATCAGAAACCTCTCAGCACTTTTCCAACTCTGAGAGTCTATGATGTGTTATATTAATTTCATAAATGAGGAAATGGGGACTCAGAGAAGCAAATTCACTTGCCCACAGTCAATGAGTGGCACAAGCAACAGTGCAGAACACACCTTCAGACTCCAAGTTCTATGTTCTTTCTGCTATACCATTTACTGTTGGGGCCTTCAGATCTGAAAGGGTTTTTTTGTACCCATTGACACCCAAAGTGCATGGGCAGTACATACAGAAATACATACATACATACAGCTACCTGGTGCTGAAGTTCACGTAATTATTGTTTGTAGGGGAGGACCACTTAGACAAAGACCACTCTGGGGCTAGAATGCATAAGACAGGATCATAGATTTACACATGGAAGAGACCTTACATATTAGTCTAACTTTTTTTTTCAGATAAGCAATCTGAACCCCAGAGAGTTTAAATGACTTGTCCTGTACTGATTGCTAATTAAGTCCCTACCAGAGAGAAAATTGTGCAAGGATGTTCTCTGCTTTGCCTTTTGGGATGCTATGTCTTCTGAGCATCTATTTTCCTTGGGGGAGTCAGTATCCTCCACCACCCTCAAAAGAGTGTTCAGGCATTCAGCTACAGAGAGGAAATGTCTACAAAGCATGTGATGCCCCCAGGAAGCTGGCTCCAGGCTAACTGCAAAATCACGTCTTTTCACATGGCTTTGCTGCTCCGTGTTCCTATGCCTGATTTGTATTTGTCAGATGCCATGCCTCTCATGCACGTGCCAACCCACACTGACACCCACACCACTCCAAAGTTCTACTGGCAAAGACACAAGTTCTGGCCACTGAATGATTCTACCTTCCATCTTAGTACCATGGCCAAGAAATGACAGATCTGTTTCACGACCCTGATTCACTCCCCACATGAGCTCTGTCCTTAGTTTGGGTTCCCACAAAGCTTCTCACCCTTCTCCCTCTAAGGCTGCCTTCCATATGTAGCTCCCTTGGCCTCCTGGATACTCTTCCCTTTGAGAAGAGGAGGACTTGCTCTCCTTTGGGTTTTCCAAACTGATCCCAAATGATGGAGAGTGATTCTGCAATCCCTTCTTGCCACTTTTACAGAAATCTCAACCTGCAAATAGGCTGGTTTGCTGATAAAGAAGTAGCAAAGAGTAGAGTGATGTGGGACAAAGAGCACTGGACTCAGAGCCAGGAAGACCTTGATACAAATCCTGCATCTGATACTGACTAGTTGAATGACCTTTTGAAATCACTTTCCCTCCCTGGGTCTTATTTTTTCATCTATACAATGGGAATAATACTGTTTATTATTGTACTGCACATATTGTTGTGAGGAAAGCTCCTTGAAAACTGCAAAGTCCTGAGGAAATTCAAATGATTATCATCTTTCCCCTTCATTCCTGCTAACTTTGACAAATGTGGCAAGGAAAATAACGTGATCAAGAGAATACAAAATTCCTCAGCAAGGTAACTAAGGGTCTCCGAAATCTGGCAACAATCTGTCAAATATATTCATATAGTCTCCATTCCATATAGGGCAACTTTCTCACTGCCCCTCCACCACACATATATGAAACATCCATATCCATTTCCACCTCCATGCCTTTGATTTATGTTGTTCCCTCGAACTGGAGTACCCTCTTTTGACACTCCCCTTATCCAGCTTCCCTGATAATCAAAATCCTACCTACTCTTCAAGGTCCAATCCAAATCCCACCTTTTCCAGGAGGCTTCCCTGAATACTCTATCCCTCAATGATCACACCCTGATTTAAATTCCTTTGGCACCTTATATTGGACACCAGTCCATTTGACAAATAATCATATACTATACCAATTTGCTTTTAACCATCTTACATGGGTTAGTTGCACCTCCCTAGTAACATCGTAAGCCACACACTGGTAGGAAAAAATATCATTCTCCACTTTTTAACTTTCTGATCTAATCCACCATATGAATTCCCAGCCTAATCATGGACACCTGAAGAGTATCATACATATATGCCACTTTTTATCATTAATTATTGTTCATTATCCAATATCCCCACTTCCCAAGTAAGATCCTCAAGGGTCTATCTTCTGACCGTGTCTCTACAAATCATCAACACCTAGCATAGAACTCTGCACATAGTTAATGAAAAGCCCTTTCAGAAATAATGTCTAAATCATTCATATATAGATATATAGATCAGTTTTTTGACTGGATTTATGATTTATTTGATGTTTGAGAACTCCCAGTGTGGAATTTCTCAATCAATGGAAATTGACATCTATTCTGTAATTTATAATCTCAGAGAGTTTCCTGAAACACTGAGATATTAGGCAACTTTCTCATAGTCACATAGCCTTTATGTGTTAGAACCAAGGCTGACTCTCCCTCCATCTACCATACCACAGCTGCCTGTAAATCAGGAATTCTTAACCTTTTTGGGGTCATAGACCCCTTTGACGGTCTTGTAAAACCAATGAATCCTTTCTTAGTATGATTTTAAATGATTAAATATATAACATTATAAAGGAAAACAATTATATTAAAATAGTTATCAAAAACTTTAATAAATTCACAAGCACCAGTTTAAAAACCCTCAATCTAGTTAGCCAAAGAAGTGACAGGAGCAGTATGATTCAGAGGAGTCACCTGATCTGAGTTGAAGTCCAGGCTCTGTGGGACCCTAGGAAAGTCACTTCTCTCTGAACTCTGATTTCCCATCTTCAAAATGATGGGGTTAGACTAGATGACCTCTTTCAACTCTAACTCCTACCACCTATGATTATCTAGTAAATACTCAATAAATTGAATTGAAATAGAGAAGTCAGTACCTCTGGGATCACCATGAAATAGGAGTTTCTCCCCAGTGCATTCTGCCAGCTTGAGTTGAATTGGAATGGACACCCCAGTTCTTCAGGAATGCAATATATGCCTTCACCAGCCAAGAGGTTCAATATGACAGAGAAGGGTCACATCCATGTTTGCATGCTGGACTTTTAATAGCTCAGGGGGAGCTGACAATGAGTAAGGTCAGGAGTGTGTGAACTAACATGGACTTACATAATGGGATGTGATGTCATTGCTTCCTAAATGCCCTGTCTAATATACTTTGGTCACCTCTCACTCAGGTGCATAATAGAGGCAATAGAGCCTGTGAACTACGATGGCAAGGGAAGGTGACATTGACTTGATATATGCTAATTAATTCCTTCCTTTATCCATTCATTCATCCATTCTAATTCACTAAAGGCCTACTGAGCCCCCACTATGTACTCAGCATGGTACTAGCTGCTCTGTGCAGTTACCAAAAGGGCAGAAGACATGGTCTCTGTTCTTGAATAATTTAGTGTCAATGGAGAGATAGCTAATATACATGATATGACTAAAGAACAATGACAAATAATCATATGAGCAAGATCAAAGAATATACTTCCTTTACAAATGTTAAGGGAATTGTCATGATGTATTAGAGTCATTCAGAGAGGGCTTCCTGAAGGAGGTGTTAAAATGAGAACTGCAGAATTTGAAAGGTCTTCAAAACTCATCCAAATTCATTCTTATTCAAATCATAAATCCACTCTATAATCAATCAATCATTTAACAAGCATTTTTTAAAGTTCTATGTTCCAGGCTCTGGGTTAGACTCAGAAGGATCCAAATACAAGGAATAAAACCATTCTTACCTTCAAGAAGTTAACATTCTAATACAGGAGACAAGTACACATTAACATACACAAAGAGCAAATATAAAAAAGAATACAGAGTAATTTGCAGTTGAGAGGGGAGAGGCTTGGTGTAAAAGTCAATACTTGAGATGTATCTCCATGGAAGAAAGGAATTCTGTAAGGCCCATGTAAGGAGGAAGTTTCACATTCCAGTCATGGGAAAGGACCAGTTCAAAGGCACATGGACATAGGATCATCCCTGACAAGGGGAGGTGCAGCCCCTAATTGATAACCAGTAACAAGGAACTCACTATTCACACCCCTTGAGGCATTCCACTCCAATTTGGGACATTATGAGTCTTATATGAGTATCGTATGAGTTTTAGCTAATCTGTTGCCCTGCAAGTACCACTCATTGGCTTCTAGTTCTTCTGTCTGGAGCTAAATGAGAGAAATCTGTTCATATCACACTCTATTCCACTATCTCTCATTGCATCTGAAGAGAGACGTATTATCACTGTCTCCAAAAGCCACCACAGAATTTTGTAATTTTCTGTTGTTCAGTCACATCCAACTCTGTGACCCTGTTCAGGATTTTCTTGGAGAAGATACTGGAATGGTTTACCATTTTCTTCTCCAGCTCATTGCACTGATGAGGAAACTAAGGCAAACAGGGTTAAGTGATTTGCCCAAGGTCACACAGCTGGTAAGTATCTGAGGCCAGATTTGAACTCAGAGAGAGGAGTTTTCCCAACTCCAGCCCCAGTGCTCTATCCATTGAGCCACCTGGTTCAAGTCGGAGGAATTCTGCTTCTGATTACAACTCACCTGACCTTGAGCAATTCATTTAACTTCCCTGGCTCTCAGTTTCCTCATGTATAAAATAAAGCTATTGGGTTAGATGATCTCTGGATCTATGTTCCTATAATCTAATTACAAATACAGGAACACATGAATGGGGAAGAAGTGGAACTCTTAACATTGGTTTCTAGTCCTACAAATCCATGGTCCTCTTGGTGCTAAAAGTTATACTGTTCCCTGGTCTGATGGGCAGAAGACCCAGACCTGCTACTAAATAACTCTAGAAACTTGGCAAGTCTTAGAGTCTTTCTTTCTCTTTACAATTTTTTCACTTTTAAAATGGGGCTAATTACACCAGCCAAAGGGTGAGTAAAAAGCACATCTGTTTGATCTCCAGTTCTCCCTGGGCACATTCATTAGATACTGTGACTTTTTTTTTCGTTTTGTCCAGCTGTGAAGGAGTTTCTTGACTACAGAAATACTGGAGTGATGGTATATAAAATACAAATCCCATCTCTCAGATAAACATAAGGCAAGACTCCTCTTACATCACCAAGAAACAAAGTGACAGGTGGTTATGGGATGAACTTGAGATGCTGTGTTGAGTGCAGCCTGCCTGCCCTGCATGGATATAATCATTCCTTCCCCACAGCCTGAAATAATCAGTGATGGAAAAGTTCAAACCATAGGGAGAATTTGACTCCAGGGTGACTTCTGGATAGATTCCTAGTTCCAGGCCCAACTCTGCTTTCAAGGTAGAAAACAATAAACACAGAATAAACATTCCACCGAAATCTTTAAACAGAGAGAAGAGTTTAATTATAAGAATTTAATTTTCAGAACTGAAAACTCCTTTCATACAATTACAGTGAGGCAACTTTTAATTAACTTTTGAAACTTTCTTTTGCTTGAATATCTAATTAAAAATACTTAGGGAACTATTAACATAAAACAAGATACCGAAAGGGTATAATACGGAAAAAATGTGAAAATGAGACTTGGAAGGTGTGTGTAGGGACTCAGAGTCCCTTGGGCTTTTCAGACCTGTAACCAATTCCTGTCCCTCCCTGCTGTGTGCCTGGAAGTAGCTCAGGAGACTGTTTCACACCCTCAAGGCTGAACTCTGGTGAAGCCAGGAGCTAGACGTCTGACCTTGGATAAATCACTTCATCTCTGTGCCTCAGTTTCCTCATCTACAAAATGAGAAGGCTGGACTAAAGGCTCTCACACTCTCTGATCTAAGGTCCCTTCCAACTTCAACATCCTCTGATTGTCTCGTTATTTTGTCCAAACAGTGAGCCAGGCAAGATTCTGAGTCTCTTGACAAGCTTAGCTGCCTGACCTGCTCCTAGCTCTGTTTTCCTTCTGTCATCTCTGATACAGGGCATAGAGGCCAGGGAGAGTGGGCGAAGGAGAGAAGCTGAGAAAAGGCAAAGGACAGCATGCTACCTGACTAAAATACTGACTTGAACAGGGACTGCTGGGGAGTGAAGCAGCAGGGTGTGTTTATGCTAGTTTTTGAATGTGAAAGTAATACTACTGACCTACCAAGCAACAATTAAGCAACCTTTTAAGAAGCTTTCATGTGTGGGTTCTCATCATTGGGGGAGATACACAGTTTAGACAAAGCACAATCCCTAGGCTCATGAGACTTACATGAGTGGAACATGCCTCTAACCTGGGGGGCTATACAATGAATGGAAGGAGGCCTGACTGATAAATCTTGAGATCACACTTTCAGTCCTGGCTCCACTACTAACAGCGAGATCTTAGGAAAGTTAATTGAAATTTATGGGGTTTTGGTTTTCTCATCTGTCAAATGGGATTGTTTGTGAGAATCTGATGAAATGTGAAAATGTTTTGAAAATCTAAAATGCTATAAAATATATTCATTTATTCAGATTGACGAATGAATGATAAAGCACTAATTAAGGTCTTACTATGGGCTAGGCACTGTGTTTATGACTGAGAATACATATTCAGAAAATCAAGATGGACCCTGTCTTCAAAGAATTTACCTTTTATTGAGATAAGACAACAAAAAACACAAAAGGAAACTGTAAAAGAAGAGGGAGGGAAAGAGTAGAATAGATCTTATGGTATGGGCTTAAGGAGGATGGCTGGAATGGAGGCAGCATGGTCACTGAGTATGATCAAAATACAAATCAGTTGGGATGCCAGAACTGACCATCTTATCTTGTGCTCATCATTGCCATTTCTGTGGGAAGAACTAGATCAATGTTTCATCGCATCAAAGTTGTCAGCCTTTGAGGTGGTCACTTTTGATCACTTTCTGTCCATCATCTTTTCTGGGTAAAGACCCACCCATCATCTCTTCTTCCAATAAGCTATCTTCAATATCACTGTCTTTTCTTACCTTTGGGGCAATCATGAAAGGACACTTTGCACACAAGTCTTTCACCTGTCCTTGAGAAATCCCAAGTCCCTGAGACCAAAATAAGGTATTCTGTTGTTGCTGCTTTTAACATTCATAAACTAATCATCACACTGGTATCAGCCAAATACAAGACCCTGTGCTAAATATTAGATAGAGAAAAGGAAGAGACATCCAAAGATTAATATCAAAAAGATATGAAAAGACTCTTTCCCCTCCACCCCACTTTTCAAAGGGTGTGAAGCATTAGATATTTTGTCTGATTTTTTTCAAAGTTTTTATTGGTTTTGCTGGAGATTTCTTTTTCTTTTTTTAAAAAAAATTATTTGTTACATAGTGTGTCTCTCTGGAAAGAGAAGAGGATAGATACAGGGGAAAATTGAGACAATGTAAAAACAAAAGATATCAATACAATTTAACTTTGGAAAGTAAACAACTAGTACCTGTCCTCAAGGAGCCTTGTAATCTAGTAGATAAAATAATACTTAGAGCCATGCCTAGCAATTCTAGCACCCAAGGCACATAAGGAAGACACCCTCAAAGCAACTTTTAAAGAGTTGAGTGTGAAGGCGAAAATCTTGGGGAGATGTCTTGGACCTCAGGACACAAGGCTCTACCACAGAAGATACAAAGCTGCTTCTAGGAAAGCCCCAGAGAAGGGAGCCAGGCTAAACTGAGTTGAGAAGTTCATCATCGCATGGGGGATAGGGAGCTGACCTCAAAGCCAGAGAGACTTGGATTCACATCCCACCTTTGATACATAGTGATCAGGTGACCCTGGGGTCCCTTAACCTCCCAGCACTCTAGGAACTCTATGTTGCAGAGAAGACACCACCTGTATGGGTAGGAGCAGTTTCCTTACGTGGGGGTACCCTAGATCAATGAAATCTCAGGCCTAATCCCTAGCCCTAGCTTCAAGTGCTAGTTTAGTTGTTTCTACCTGTTCAAGGACTGCAGATGGTGTATCAGAGCCCTTTAAATTTCAGGGCCCTGGAGCAAAACCCTGGCATTCAATGCTAGGTCAGTAGACAGAAGCATGATAGGCCCTCAAAGAATGGATTGGAACAGGCAGGAAAGGCCTCATGGAGAAAGGGGGATTTGAAATGGCCTCAGCAATGATGTTTTTTGATAGCCATAAAGGATAAGGATGGTATTCTAGGCAGAGGCATGTGGGAAAATGGCAAGGGCAGTTATGGTCACAGTAGATTATAGGAACTGCTAAGGAGATCCTTTTGCCTCTGTACCCTTTTGGCTCTGGACTTTAGAGATATTGTTAAAGGAGTAGTAGGAAAGAAGGAAGCAAGACAGGGGCAAAAGAACCAAATCACACAGGTCCTTGAATGTTCAAAAAAGGAAGCTGAACTTCTTGGTGACAATAGGGAGCCACTGAATATGTTTAAGTGAGGGAGTAACCTAGTCAAAGTAACACTTTACCAGGGTTCACCTGGCAATGTTTGTAAAATGCTATTCTCTTGGGGACTCAGTTTCCTCCATTGTTAAATAAAGAGGTTAGAGTCAATTAGTCCTAAGGTCCCTTAAAGTTCGAAATCCTATTCTATTGTGTGTATAAATGTGGCATAATGAATAAAGTGCTAGATTTGCAGTCAAGGAATCTGTGTGCATGCCTGGCCCTTAGGTGTTTGGACACAGACATCTCTGAGCCTTGATTTCTTTGACTCTAAAATGAGGATAACAATGCCTTTGGTTCCTTCCTCACAGGATCATTGTGAAGCTTGTGTAGATGATATACAGAAAGGGCTTTGCAAACCTAAAGCGTTATGTCAATAATCATTTTGATTCTTCTATGTGTAAGCTGCAGATTAGTGGGGAAAGAGACTGAAAGTAGGGCAAACCAGCCAGGAGACTGTTAAAATAATCCAGGTCAGGCAAGATGAATTTGAATGGGAACAGTGGGAAAAGAAAGCATGGGAGACACAGAGATACTAGAAAGGTAGACTCTATGGGACTTACTGAAAACAGCTCAAGTTTTAACCCTGCAGCCTCTAAAAAACGTGCTCTCCTCCTGCCCAGGTACCTGAAATTGTCACCATCAGAATCACTCCTTAATGGGCTTATTTAGAAAAACTCCTGAACTGTAACTGGGTGAGGGATGACATTCCCGGGGAGGGATGAGGCATTACTCCACTGTGTGTTTCTCTAATTAACCCATTAGCACCCAACATCCAGAAGGACAGAGCAATGGAGCCCTAGGAGGTGATACAAGTGCTAATGGGGGAAAGGGCATCGGGCCCTGCCTCCACCCCGCCCACAATCCACTTGAGGGTTAGTAGAAAGGAGGCCACAGAGTAGCTTTTTCAAAAGCTATTCTCTGAGGCTGAAGCTTTGGACAGGATTTTTTTTTCTTTTCTGTGTCACGAAAAGATGTTTCCAAACCTAGCCTTGTGATTTCCTTCTAAAGGAAATAAAGTTATTCTAAAATAAAGCTGCTTCCCGAGCAACTCCAGCCCTCCTCCCTCCCCATCACACCTGGCAGTCCTCCTGCCATCATGCTCCAAATGGGGTTTCTTGAAACTGAATGTGTCCCTCCCCTTCCAGAGGCTCGGAGCAGCCCCCTGGAGCACTCGGGAGCTGCAGCATTGGCCAGGGAGGGGAGGAGAGTGAGCCTGGCCAACTCTAATGTTACACTGACCTCCAGTGGCAGACAAGAAGAACATGTCAGCTCCACCCCAGCACCCTCACCCTTCTGCTTTGGCCTCCTTGGGATGAGGTGGTTTCAGGTCTCTCTGCCCCTACTTTCAGACCAGAAAAGTAGGCAGGACAAATTCCTGGTTGTCAACAGAGTTCTCTGAGATCGGTCCTACCACACTTAACTAAGCCCTATCTTAGGACACTTTCCATCCTTCCCAAGGTCATACAAAGGTGGGCAGAGGAGGAGGCTTACACTGGGGCTTACTTCCTGGGGTAGGGATATGAGGCAAGCACCATAAACCGTGTCCTAGTTCAACTCGTGAAGCAATGTTCACTGAGGAGGCTGGGAAGGGAAGACATCACTCTGTGGCCATGAGATGGTCAGGAGAAATGTTCCCCAAGCTCATTGTCTTGGTGCTCCTTGTTTTAGTAACTTGTTCTTGTTAACTGTATGCTAAAACTCTGTCTGCTGGAGGATTACCTTCGATTTTAGATTCTGGGACAAGTGGCATCACCCTGGTTTAGGTTCTGAGTCATCCTAGAGCAGCCTTGTGGTGGCTTGTGCATGGACTGCTCAGAGACCATCATGGAATCTGAGAGAAGAGTCCATTGCTGGCATGAACCAAGGTCAGATGGAGATAAATAGGAACCCCCACAAGAATTCACCCCTGGGCTAGATTCACTGTAAAAAGGAATGCAACTGAGTGTAAAGAGTCCTATACCAGGAATCAGGAAACTTGGTTTTGTCATTCTCCAGTAACATACTTTGCCTTTCTAGGCCTCAGTTCTCTCCTCTGTAAAATGAAGAGGATGGACCTAATGACCTTCAATGCCTCTTCTAAGTTCAACCATTCAACTGAATATTCTCGCATTCTATACTCTGAGGTCCCTTATATTTCTCATATTCAATGTTCTATTTTGTAACTTTCTAGCTTCAAAGTCTTCCTCAACTTTAATATTCTATGACTCTATGAACTTCTTACTTGGAATTGATATCTTTTTTCATGTCCCCAACATACGAGAATGACATTGTCCCTAGACACAAAGAGAAATCAAAGGAGACAGGTAGAAAAGGCAAGAAACAGGGAGAAGAAAGAGTGAGGAGGGAAATATAGTTGACATGAAGGCTGGAAGGTGGGGGAGAAAGCATATACGCCAGAGCAGAATTATCAATAGATAGTGAATAGGCCCTGCACCCTGTTCAACACCTTCCAGTCCTCTTCTCCTGCATCAATAGATAGTGAGGTAGTCAATAGAAAAGCATATGGCCCACCACATTTGCATCACCAAGGTAAGGGCTGCTCCCTTTTCTTTCACAATACTTCTCAGGCTTCATGTTGTCTCATAGTGACTTTCCCCCTTCAAGACTACAGTCAATGATCATATTAATCTGATTTCACCTGAACAAACATATTTCATTGAGACAAAGATCTCATGGCTCTGACTACAGTAAAAATACCCTAGGGAGTGGCAGGAAGTTTCTCAAAATTCCTTTAACCTTTAAATTACAAATCAACTTCCTTCCCAAAGATCTTGAACCTGCAGACTTACAGGTATCCCTAATTTTAACAAATAAATACATTTCAGCATGTTGACAGAAAGTGAATTTCTGTAAAATTAATCCAGTTAACTCATTGAGTTCCTTTATAAAAATCAAAGATACATTCTTATAGAAATCTGATCTCATTAGATTGACATGAAAGCTTTTGATGGTGATGGGATTGACATGTTGGCCAAACCTATGACATGTTGGGCATGACAAAACTGGCCATGCTTCGTGGTCTTTACCAGTCTCCAGGATCTTTCTTTATCATCTTACTTCTCTCCATCCTCTGAAGCCAAAGGATATTTTTTTCCATATCTGGAGACCAGGTAATCAATACCCAGGCCATGCAGTTCTTCTCCTTTTGTTTGGTTATTAACTACGTTTCATAGAGCTGAGTTGCAATATAACACCTCACCAGTGGATACTGCCATTTACCATTCTCCAAATTCTACTCTAATAAAATGTAGGCTTCTTAAAGGTCTGGAGTGTTTCATTTTTATCTTTGTATCTCCTACATCTAGACAATGCCTTGTACATTGTAGACCCTTAACAGATACTTACTGACTGATCAATTGATTCATTCAAAGCAGAAGAAAAGGCATGACCAAAGGGGCAACTTCAATAAAACAAATTAGTTCCCTGATTTGCCAGTGCTATAAGTTTGAAATTCTATTTTTTAAAAAAGCATACTTTCCTTAAACAAGAATTCATTTCTCCAGAGAAACAAGCAGAGAACCAGAAAAACAAAATAATTTGTTGATTGTCACACTGCGTGTGCATTGAAAACTAAACTGTCCTGGTCCCTTCTTCAGACTCCCCAGAGAGTACTCCATCAGTCCACATTTGGGCATCACTGAAAGTGGTGGGGAGGTGTGCACATGTGTGGTGCCACGTTGGCATGTTTTGTGCCCTTGACCTTAAGATCAATTGATCATCTGTGTCTCCAGCAATCTTGTATAGAAATTTCACATTTCTAACACAACCTCTGCCTCCCTAAACCTGTTTTTTAAATGGGTGATAAGAAGTTCACATGAGACTTGCTGATATTGAAATGTCAGCCAGAGGAAGAATAATGCAGGGCCGGGTGAGGACACGCTGTCTAGGTGCCACAATATATGCCTCAGAGGATTTTCAAGTTTGATAGGTGGCTTTTGTTACAGTAATGGGACCATTATAACAACAGCTTTCTTCCTGTAACCTTTAAAACCCCACCCCCAAGAGCTTTTCCTCCTCCCCTCCCCGGGCCAATTTAGATTATTGTAGAAGACAAAGCGTGTGTGCAAGCGTACAAGTGTGTATAAATGCCTCTGTGTATCCAGACCTGTTGGAGAGCACTATATGTGTATATGTGTGTACCTATGTGGATATATACATGCATATGCATGTAAACCTGTGAGGTGTGTAAGGGTATATATGTCTATATGTAGACACAGGTATGCACATCTGTGTGATTTTGTGTCTGCATGCATTAGTGTCTATGAACATTTATGTATGTGTCTGTGTGTTTCTACCTATGGGACTGTATTTATGTATGTCTGTGCCTTTATGTCTGTTGTATGTCTGTTTGCACTGGGCACATGCATATTTACTTGCATATTGTCTTGGAATTAGGAAGTCCTGAGTTTAAATCCTGACTGTCACTAGCTAGTAAACCCACTTAACCTCTCTCAGTCTCAATGTCATCATCTGTAAAATGAAGATAACCTTCAAGGGATCAGATTAGGACACTATGGAAATCACTTTGCCATATCCTAAAGTGCTATGGAAATTCTATAATGATACCTATGTATTTATATGTGGGAGAACAGCCGTGTATACCACTTTATATGAATATGGATATACACATGTGTTACTAGATTTCCCCAATAAAATGTTGTCATGGGCAGGTTATTTGAGACTTACCTGCTTATGTAACTAAAATCAATAACCTTCTTGGCTCCCCACATTTAGAGTCTTGTCTGCATCAAGGGATGGGATGCAGGAACAGCAAAAGCCGTTCTGGCTAGGATCGGCCCATCAGGATGGAGTGGTAAATGTGAGGGCACAGGAAGAACATATATAGTTAAGCTCACCATATGGGAGAAGGGGGAGAGGGAAGAAAGGGTGGGCTTCTCCAATAGCCAGAAGGAGTTGGGTTAGGCATAAGCAGGAACTCATGGCATCCCTGGCCTGTTTCACACTAACAAAATAATACTAACTCCCACTTTGGTAACAATTCTAGTGCATAGCCGTTAAAATTCAAACATAAGTCTTCAGACTTTCTAGTCTAGCAGGCTTTCCAATATACCAATATGGCATGCTGGCAGAGATGATGAAAGAAGACTGCAGGAATAGAAAACCTAAAAAGTAAAATGGACAGCTTCTGCGGGAAGCTAAAAGAACTGACAGATAGACTAGATTGCCAGGAGTCCAGCAAGAACTGTAAGATTTCCTCTGCCCCGGTCCCTCCTTTTTCAAATTCCAAGCTTGACTAATGTCAGCTATTTATTTACAAGTGATTTTTTTTATGCTTTAATTCCTTGGCTTTCTACAACATGGTCACTGATTATTGCTCCAAACTTATGTCCCATTATGTCCCAACATATATCCACTCCAGTCGGAATGGTTCACTGTATCTCAAGTACCTCCACCACACATTTGCTCCAACCATTCCCCTGCCTGTAATACTCACCATCACCCTGGTATTTGTCCAACTCCTACCTGTCCTTCGAAAACCAACTCAAACCCCCATATCTTCCTTGAAGCTTATAGCTCTAGTCCAAAGTGATCTTTGCTTTCTCTAACATCTTTTAGCAATTCTTGACTGTACCACTTTATTTGGCAATTAGTGAATTGTATGAGCTATGTTTTCTTTTGTGAGTGCATTTTCTCTCCAATTACACTGTGAGCACTTTGAGGGCAGGATTCAAGTCTTGTACTTCTTCATCACCATTACTTAATAAAAAATAGATGCTCAATAAGGATTGCTCATTGATTGAAAATTTGGGATCCCCAATAATTAGTCTTAATGTTAACTCATATTTCTGTATTTTTTCTGGTTTAGAAAATGCATTTCTCAAAATAACTCTGTGAGGGAGTAATATAAAAATTTCTCCCATCCCCCTCTTCATCTCCATCTTTGAGAATATTTATCTTTCAAGACTCATTTCATGTACCACCTTTTCCAGGAAACCTTCCTTCATTTTCCTACCCAAGTGCTCTCTCCCTCCCCAAACTGCCTTGAGTTTACTTATCTCTTGGTCATCTAAAATATGGCACCCAGAATATTTATAGCTCAAATTTATATACAGCTTTGAGGATACTGATTTGTTTGATTTTCATGATGAGGTAGATGCTATTATTTATCTCTGTTTTTCAAATGAGGAAACTGATGCTCCAGAACTGAATTTGATAGAGTCTAACTGAGGAAGAGTACAGTGGAAATGTCATTCCCACCATTTTAAAGACTGTGACTCTCAGTGCAGTCTAGTGACAGCATTTGGGGCAGTTATGTCATTCTTTTGACCCACATTGAGTTTACAATCTCCTAAGCTCAACTAAATCTTGAAATTCTTTCCACAAGAAATTTTGTCTAATCATTCCTTCCCTCTTCTGTACTTGAGAAGCTGATTGTTTGAGACCAAGTACAGAGCATTGTATTTTTCCCTACTCATTTTAATCTTATTTAATATAGCCCTTCATTCTAACCTGTTGACATCTTTTTGGATTCTGACCCTATTGCTCTGTGTTAGCTCTCCCTCCCTGGACTGTAAGATATGCAGATCTGACAAACAGTGATAAAATAATATTAAATAGTGCAGAGACAAGATCCCTCACTGAGCAGTCAGACCTTTGGGGTCTTTCACTAAAGACCTCCCACTATGCTGACTTCATTCTATCATCCCCTATTCTTTGGGTCTAAGAGCTGTAAAAAAAAAAAAAGTCTTTGGAGAGCATTTAATCCAATTCCGTACCCCCATTTTAAAGATAAAGAGACTGAGATCTAAAAAAGAAAACTGACTTGCCAAGGTCACATAACTAGTTACTGGCACAGCCAGTAGGTGAGCCCAAGCCTCTGGATTTCTAGCCCAGGATTTTCATTGAGCTATCAGATCACATCCTCATTAAGGAGAGAAGTGCTTTGGAAATTTAAGGCACCATATAAATGTGAAGTGTTATTAATCAAGGGGGAGACACACATTCCTCTTGTTTCCAAACCGGGGCAATACCATCGTGACTGAATGCCACTCCCAGTCCCAAAACCAGTTTCACTGCAAATATAACCATACAAGGAAATTCTCTGACATATGGCACATCCCATGTAGCTCCCCACATTGCATAGCTAATGATGGGGATGAGTCATTCACCATATGGCCCAATGTAACATTATTCCACACTCACTGGGGCCAGCCTGAGGGTCCTGAAATGCCCCCAAAAGGACTAGGACCAAGCTGTGAATGCTGTCTCCTTCCCACCCAGGGCATCCCTTTGCTAAGTACTCCAAACACCGAGGACAGCCCTGGTGATCACAAAGGGAAATGTGGAAAGGCAAAAGTGATAGTTGGCATTTTGTCTATGTACTTATCCAAGATGATACAGCTCCTAAGTCTCAGGGGTAGAGCCTTTGAATTGTGACTCAAAACAATATTCTTCCAAAGGGACTATACTCCAGATTTCTAAGGTTCCTCCATAAATGATCTTTCTCTGCCCTCTGGAGATGTTTCTCCTCAAAATCCAAGTGGGAAGCAGTTAAGGTCTATTGTGGCATGAGATCCTCTGCCCCTCATCTCTGTCCCAATTCCCTCTCCACCTCACACAACTTAACAACCAAACTGAGGGTCAGACAGTCCAAATTTTATTCATTCATTCATTCATTCATTCATTCTAGCTCTAACATTCTGTGCCCTAAAGTCCTTAATAGAACATTGTATGTTCCCTAAGGACTCTCTTAACTAAATTCTATGTTCAAAGTTCAAAGAATCAAAGCATCTCCATATTGGGGAGTAACTCTCAAGGATCATTCTGAATAGGATTACTCTCTAAATATTCAACAAGTGCTAAGTCTCCCCTTAAAGACCAGAAGATAGAAGAAGAAAAAAGACCAGGAGATAGGAAGGGAAAACCACGGTCTCTCAAGGCAGCCTATTTCAATTTTAGAAAGTTCTAATTTTTACTTTTTTCTGCATGTCAAGCCAAAATCTACCCCTTTTCTACTTCTACATATTGCTTCTAATTCTATTTTCTACAGCCAAACAGAATAAGTAATCTTTTTCTTCAAATTCTTCAAAGACAGGTATCATGTTCCCATACATACACACACACACAAAACCAATTTTTTTCTTCTCTAGGCATTATGTCAAAGACCTTTGGTGTTGTTGTTGAGTTGTGTCCAACTCTTCATGAGCCCATTTGGGGTTTTCTTGGTAAAGATACTGGAGAGGTTTGCCATTTCCTCCAGCTATTTTACAGATGAAGAAACCAAGTCAATTCACAGGGTCATACATCTAGTAAGTGTCTGAGGTGAATTGACAGGGTCATACATCTAGTAAGTGTCTGAGGCTGGATTTGACCTAAGGTCTTCCTCACTCCAGATGCTCTATCTACTGCACCAACCAGCTGGCTCCTCTTCCCTCCCCCAAGCTTTACCATTCTGGCTAACCTCCTTTGACCACCCTTCAGTTTGTCAACAAAAATGTAGTACCCAGAATTAAACACAGACATTCAGACATGATTTAACCAGGACTGAGAGTGGCCTGGGTAATTCTGTTGTCATGGATGCTTCTAATTTTCACATTTTGTGTTCTAAGATGCCTTCCAAGTTCTAATATACTCTGTCTCTCTCAACAGCAGTCTCTCTCTTCCTCATCCCTGTGAAAGAAACACCAAAGTGTTTACACTTTGGAAAGGGAACAGTGATGAAGCAGGCAAGCAGGGAGGGAGGATCATTGGAGAGCTGGCTAGGCAGGTCCCTCCCCTACCCCTCCCTCTGCCTTTCCCCCTACCACATACACACATAGACATACACACGCACACGTGCACGCACACACACACACACCACTTCCAGCCCTCCACAAACTGATCTGATAGTGAACAGATTATTCTCTCTTGCTTTCAGAGTAACACAATAGACTGGACTCCCAGACCTGTAAGGTCTCCTATCAAGCAAGACTGGAGTCTGTTGCTATCTGGACCAGTGTTAGACTAATCACAAATAATGAAGGCATTGAACAGAGAACCGACTCAGGTGGCATTTACCATTGTTTGCTGCAGATAACATAAAGCTCTCTGATTACAGTCAGCTTTTATCACTTCCCAGCAAATCTACTCCACTGAAATGTGCTAATAAAAACTAAGGAAGCAACAAACTGGAGAGAGAACGGAGATGGAGGGAGGAGGCAGAGAGAGAGACAAAAAGAAAAAAAACGGAAAGCTTGAGCTTGGGCAGTAAAGTGAACATTCGGGAAATGGACAGCTTTGGCTGCCGTTATCATTTCCAATTTATTAGGATCTAACTGTTTCCGTAATATGGAGTGATTGCTGGGGGTTAATTTAATTTTCCTTAATACCAGGCTCCTGGTTCGCTGTGCAGCGTCAATTTCCCCTTGATGTCTGGTTCTCAGTTAAAGCTGGAAGAATGGCCCACTCCTGCCCCCCAGGCCATGTGGTTTCCACAAGCTCTATTGGAATGGACCCTATTCATTTAGCATACAAGCATGGAGCAGGAAGAGGCTTTGGCGATCTCAGAATCATACATTTAGAACTGGAAGGGAGTTTAGTAGTCTTATCTTCTCGTTTTATAGATGAGAAAAAATGGAACGCACAGAGGTCTAGAGATGTGTCCAAGGTCACAGAGGAAGTCAGTCAAGTCAACAAACATCTATTAAGTGACTATTATGTGCCAAGCCCTGGGCTAGGCACTGGGGATATAAAAAAAAGCACACATAAAATAATCAGTGGGAAAAATTGGGATTTTAATCCAACACTCTACTGCATCTCATTGTTTGTCATTTTGTACAACTCCCTCATTTTGCAAATATGAAAACTGAAGCACCGAGAGGTTAAGCCATTTATTAATCTTAAAAGTTAAGACCCCAAAGGCAGTAATTAGCATTCCCTCCCTTTTAAATTTATCTTGTATAGATTTACTTTCAGCAAATAGCCCTGGGCATGGCATACAGTCAACACTTAATAAATGCTTCTTAATTGATTATGTACAGCTGAATAAGCACCTTGACAGCAAAGACTGTCTTGTTTTTGTCTTTGTACTCCTAAGGTCTTGTAAGAAAGTTGACTTGGCTTTGTTTGAGCAATACGGCATGGCTGATCCCAAAGCTGATGCAATCAGGATACATTCATAGAAAAATAATGTCTAGGACAAGGGAGACGATGACTTCAATATATTGTTCTGGTTAGAGAAAATCTGGAGCATTGCACTCATGTCTGGGAACCATATATAGAAGGAGTGGACAATGACAAGCAGGAGGTATCTAGATGAAGATATTAAATATGATGAAGAGACTCAGAATTGTTTATACATAGATGTTTGATTGCTGTCTACCCTATCAGATAAGCTCCTTGAGGGCAAGGACAATTTTTTACTTTCTTTGTATCCTCAGGGTTTAGCACAATGCCTGGCATGTGATGTAGGCACTTACTTGTGGACTTGACCAGTACAGTGTATTTAATAAATAATTGTGGAATTGAATTGAAGTAGAGTCAAAATCCAAACATAGGACCTATGGCTCCAATTCCAGTGCACCCTCTATCACACCATACTGCCTTCATAAGCTCTAGCCTTTTGACTAATCAACCTAGTAAATGCATGTAGTATTGCAGTTCAATGGGATATGGATAGCTTCCATGAGAAATCACAAATTTTTGAGATGAGAAGGGATCTAACGTACAGTCTAGTTAAGAGCTTCTTAAACTTTTTCCACTCACACCTCCTTCAGCACTTTTCAAACTGTGTCACAACCCTTAGATGGGGTGCAAGTTCCCCACCACCACTCCTTTTGACAAATGAAGAAACTGAGGATCAAAATAGATTAGATGATTTGCTCAAAATCATTGGCAGAAATGGGAAAGCCAACTCTGCTTCTCCTCCTGGTTTCTCTATATTGCTTTCTCCAACCTCAGAGAAGCCCAGGGATGATTCATATCATCCTTCTGGACTGCTATAGAAGAGGAAAGGGAAAGGCAGAGGAAGAGGAAGAGAGTTTGAGTGCCACACTGAATCCTCAAGGGAGAGTTACACAGCCCAGACACAGGGGAAGAGAAGACACACCCAGGACTCATTCACTCTAGGTAGGCTAGGAATAGAAAATGGGACCTTTTGGTTGAGCAGGGAAGTTGAAGGGGTTCCCACAGGTGACTAAAGAAGCCCCTTATGTGAATGGTGGGGATGTGAGATTGTATGAAATAAATAGCTGAAAGTTTTAAACAGTCCAGAGGTCTTTTAAGTATGTGCCTGCCTGAAAGAACTAGAAAGTTTCAAATAACCTCAAATCATTTTGGTCCTGAATCTCTCATTCTGAAAGGGTTACATCATGAATACAAAACTCTTCCATAGTATGATCTCATAGCTATTAGAAAGCTGGTGCCACCCCTTGAGGAAGAGGGGAAATGTTATTTGTAAGAAGCAATAGCAAGTGACCAGGAAATGTGGCAGTTCACACATTCAATAGAAATGAACATCAGTGAGATAGACCATGATATCACCTTGGAACAGATGACAATGACAGTGAACTGACAGGATATTGAGGGAAGAGAGAGAGCAGTGTGGTATGGAGCTATCACAGTGAGCAATGGCACAGAGATTGCAAAAAATACTAACCAAGGAGCAAAGCATCATGGGACACCAACAGAAAGGAACCAATCTAGACATTTCTCTCATTGGGGCCCTACTCAGGGCAGTATTATACATCACTAGGACTATACAGGTCCCAGAGAAAGATTAGCCCACTAGAAAAAAGAAGGGAGTAGCTCCTGACTTTTTAAAGAATCCTAGTTATATTCCCTTGTGTCACCAAAGACAGTCCTATAAATCCGAAGAATACTATATGTAGGTCCCTAGGGAAAATGAAGGGAAGGGTGTTTCTTGACTACATAGGTTCATAGAGTTCTCTCTGTGTTCTTACTAGACAAATAAAACTTTGCTACATTTGATGCCTTGTGAACCTAAGTTCAGATAAGGAGGACTGATGACTATCCTTTGGAAAATTATCATATGATCATTTTTAGGTACCATTTTGGTATGGAAAGATAAAACAGAGAGAAGTTGTACCTTAGATGGGTGTCAGGAGGGAACCTCAGATGTAAATAAGGGTTCCCCTTTTGACTGACCACATCTGATGCGATTTCCCTTTTATGAACTTTTGTGCCAATGACAAGAGAATTCACAGACCAGGGAATTAGAAAAATTGAGGGAAGGAAATGATGTCCCAGTCACTACCTTCTCCATGCCCTCATATAAGACCTCAATCAAAACGAAGAGTCAAATTCAATACTCTTAGAGCAAGGATGAACTTTCTAATATCCAGAACTTCCCAACCATGAAATAGGTTCCTTAATGAGATAGTGAGCTCCCCATCACTGGAAGTGTTCAAACAAAGCCTTCCATAACCACCTGGCAAAGATGCTTTGAAAAGAATTCCTAAAGTGGGAGGGAGTATGGAAGATATGATCCCTAAGTTCCTTCCCAGTGTTAACATTCTTTGTTCCAATGTACTTTCCAGCTCAAACACCCTTGAGGTCTATATTCTAAAAGTCTGTATTCTTAAGGTCCCTTCCATCTCTCATACTCTATATTCTGTGTTCTAATACTCTGTATTTTAATGTCCTTTCCAATGCTAACACTCTTCCTAAAATTCCAACTCTCTCACTCCGTAGACTATGTTAATAGATTCTGTGTTGTCAAGTCCTTTCCTGTTCTAATACTCTATATTCATATTAGTTTGGCCTCACTGTTAATGCCAAACTCTAATGTTAGCATTGAGGATATGTTAAAAGCATGGCAATAGCTGCATCACTGCAGCAGGGGTCCCAGTAGAAGGACCCACTAGTGCCTTCATCCATGCCTGAGTGACATGGGTAATTGCAGAGCTGGCTATGCCACCCACTTCAGTTCTTGAGCTCCACCAGGGCTTCCTGCCTAGAGGGACCAGGGATTGCTAATTTGGTGAGTTGGGGGTCTTAGTGCTCCACTTTAACTCTCAAGACATTAGCTATGAATTTATATTGGAGTCACTGTGCAAAGATTTTTATGCATTCTTAAATACCAAAACATAATTACCAATGTCAATACATAATGTTTATTTCTTTCAGAACCGACATTTTAATTTCACCATGTGGGGGGAAAATGATATGCACAAAAATAATGACAAATATTAAAGTCACCCAAATAATGGAACCAGATCGACCGCCTAATCCTAAATTTAAATGCATTAGCGATCCCTGCAACATTAAAGGTCTGATAAGCCAAATTAGGTTTCTTGTAAGCATAATTAATCTTCTTTTTCAATGAAGATATTACAAGGGAGTTAATTTGAATCCCAAAGGCATTTTGAAAATTGAATTATATAGATAAAGCAAATATTTGACCTTTTACAGATAATTGCTATTAGGGGGGAAAAAAGCTCACAATGCAAATGAGAGCCATGTAAACCTTGAGCCTGAGACTGGCAAGGGGTGTAATGAAATTCTTTATAAATATTCAGTGACTTCCCAGGTAGGGATTCCCAGCCCCAGTCAGCCTCCAAGCTCTCCTTTATAACTTGGAAGGCCCAAACTCCAGCAGTGGGTCTCATGTTTATTAACAAATAATTGAATGGAATTGGGTAGAGTTGATTATCTCCAATTTGCAAATTATCTGTTATCATTTATAGGTCATTAAATTGAAGAGAAGGCCAGCAATGAATGTGTCTTCTCTGTAGAAATGGTTGTTTTTCTGTCATTATGTGATGATATTAATGTTTATTGAAGTAAACTACACCACCTGGTTAGAAAGCTTTTCTATGCTGGTGTCACACTTTGGTGTTTGGGGTTTTTTCGCAATTCCCATCCTCTCCCCTTCATTTACCCCTCCTAAGACAGTGGATTTCAGTTTGGAGATTCATGGACTGGGCTGGGGTCTTCAAAAGACCCTTCACTATCCTTTAGCACTAGCTAAAAGCAAAACATAAAATTTTCATATAGAAGGGAATGGAGAATATCTGAGCTGCCAAGGTCATGGGCTAACGCTGTTTTGTTCCCAGCTCCAGATGAATGCCTAACCCAAGCTCCTGACTTAACCTTGGCCATTTATGTTTTCCCTAATACCTATTCAGCCTAGAGCACCTAAGGCTGGCCTCACATTGAACTCTGACCCTATCTACAGGCTGAGCCCTGACCCTGGCCCCAGACTGAACCCCTAACACTACTTCCATAACCCTGGCCACTAATGAAACTTTGATTTTAACCCCAAATGATCCCCCAAATCCTGGTAACAGATTGATGACTTTATGATCTCTAGTTATAAAATTCTGTGATCTTCTTATTGTTGTTTTAATTTATGAAGGCCAAATCAGATGCCCTCCAAAGGTTCCCAGAGACCTGAAGTTGAGCCATAGGGTACTCACTCATACTTGAGAAGCCTCAGTGAGAAGAGAGATATAGACTGTCCAACTAAGTCACCATCACTGCGAGTTCATGATGGGAGCTCTGTCCAGTCTCATTTCTCTTAATATCCCTGAAGTGTCTCATTTAGTTCCGTGGGGTTATAGATGATCCCAGGGGTATAGAAAAGAAGGATAAGGTAATGTTCATATGATCATAGGATTTAGAGCTAGAAGAGACTTTAGAAATCTTCTAGCCTAGGGATGGGGAACCTACGGCCTTGAGGCCATATGTGGTCCTCTAAGTCCTCAAGTGTGGCCCTTTAACTGAATCCAAACTTCACAGAACAAATCTCCTTAATAAAAGGATTTGTCCTGCAAAACTTGGACTCAGTCAAAAGACCATACCCAAGGATCTAGAAGGCCACATGTGGCCTCGAGCCTGCAGGTTCCCCACCCCTGAATTCCAATTCTCTCATAGTGAAGATGGAAACGGAGGCTCAGAGAAACTAAATGACTTGTCCATTGTCACAAAGAAGGAATTCTAGACCCAAGTCCTCTGACTCCAAAACCAGTCTTTTTAAAATTTTTAAACCAGTACCTTTATGGTAAGTGAGGAATGAAAGGTGACTGGAGACATTTCCCTTTTTTCTTACATTTATAAGATTTCTCTCCACTTTCCATTCTCCAGCATTGACCAAGATGTATATTTTGAGCTCCTTAAAGAAAGACACAATCTGAAGCAGAGAATTACACAATAAAAGAGACCTCCAAGGTTATCTAGCCCAATTCATACAAAGAGAGATTTCCTCTATTTCAGAATCTCAGAGTTAAGAGGGGAAGGAATCTAATTCTACCAATAGGAATGAGAATCTAAGGATCCTTTCTCCAACAGCCCTACCAAATAGTCACCCAGATGCTAACAGAAGGCCTCCAGTGATGGGAAACTCACTACCTGCTAAGGAAGCCCATTTTATTTTGGGGTAGTTCTAATTGTCAGGAAATTTCTCATTACATCAGTCCGTCACTCAGCATTTTTATGTACCTTCCATGCTCCAGGCACTGTGCTAAACAGAGAATTCAAAGAAAAGAAAGAAAGAAAGAAAGAAAGAAAATAGAGTCTGTTCTCAAGAGGCTCACAGTCTCCTGAGAGAGACAACATGTAAACAACTATGCACAAACAGATACAACCAGAATCTATCAGGGGTGTTCTCAGAGAAAAGGCACTAAGATTAAAAAGACCTAAGAAAGACATCTTGCAGAAGGCAGAACCTTAACTGTAACTTGAAGGAAACCAGGAAAGACAGAAGGCTGAGATAGGAGGGAGTGAATTCCAGGCCTGGGGAGACAGTCAGAGAAAGCAACTAAAGTATAATCTCTTTTCTACATAGCTGTCATGTCTCCCTGGAATCTTTTCTTCTCCAAAATAAATATTCCCAATGTCTTCAACCAATCCTCCCAAGGCATGGCCACCAGTGTCTCCACTGTCCTCACTGCCCTCCTTTACACTCACATCAGTTTTATCAATGTCGTTCCTAAAAATGTGTCTGAACTAAACACAATATCCCCAGGACTCTAAAGGATAGGAGTGCTACTTATGCATTTTCAAGGCATTTGTCTTCACTTTAAAGTATCCCAGCTCTGATGACAAAATGAGCAGAATTACGTGAAAATGCAAATTCTGAGTGTATGGACAGTTTCCTCCTTAGCATTTGCATTCAACAGCACCTACCCCAGTGCTCAGAACATAGTAGATACTTTTAAAATGCTTGTTGATTGATGCGTAATCCTCTAAGTAGAAGATAACTTTAAGTTTTTAGCAGAGAATATAGCACAACTCAAACCTGAAGCACATCTTCATACAATCTACTGGAAGAAGGACATCTAACCTCTACTTGACTACCCACAATGATGGGGAAAGCACTATCTGTACTACAGGGTACCCCATTTCATTTTTAATACCTCCGACTGCTACCAACTTCTTCCTTCTATTTAGACAAAATCTGCCCCATTATAATTTTTCCCATCATTCCTAGCTGCCCTCTGGCACCCAACAGTACAAGTCTAATCTCTCTGCCCTGTGGCAGCCTAGGAGTGCTCTTGCTTGTCATTGATACTCTGGCACTAAGTATTTTTGATGTGGTCTCTAACAGAAGTTTTAGGAAATAGGCACATTTGCACATTTTGCCCATGTATTAAATTGCTCAGCCTGCAGAATGACTCAGCCGACGTCAGCCACCCCCAAAGGGAATTTCTCACCAAGTTATGATTGCTGTCTGAGCCATACGTGCCTCACGTATCTTTCCAAGGAGTTAAGGATGGCAAGGTACACGCCTCCTACCCTTCTATCCCCTTCTGAAAGGACAAGAGTGGGCATGGAGACCAGGAACTGAGGCAGGATTCTTCTACTCCAGAGGAAGGAGGTGGGCTCAAGATTTGTGGGACCATGAGCTGCACAGTACATGACATACTGTTCCCTAGAGACAGGAGGTTGAACTAGATGAACTGTGACCCCTTCTGGTGCTATGAATCTAAAAAAGGGACATCTGAAGTATCCAGAAATAGGCCAGCCATCCTCCCCCCGATTTCAGTTTTACAGAGAAATCTCCAAATCCTGCCATCCTGGCCCACCCTTGGTTCCCAAATTGAAATCTATTCCCAGCTTACTAGGACATCATAATAGAAGTAAGTTTCTCAACTTGTAGATAATATCATTCACTGCTGAACTGCGGAGCTAGGACATGGATCACCCCAAAGCACAGATGACCCCCCCAAATAATTTCTGGCTTACTTCAGAATGATAAGACCAATTTGATTGCTTTATTGTTGCTATTTTAGTGAGTAGGGTTTCATTTGTTGTTAAGTATCAGATTTGTTTTTTGCCAGACCTAAGATTTTGTAGGTTTGAGGAGTCCTCAATGAGGAGCCTCTGCTATAAGTACAGATTGTCACCTTCTCTGAAGCTTATAGTCTTCATCATTTGCCTGAGTCACTGAGAGGTTAGTGACTTGCCAAGAGTCACATAGACAGGATGGGGCAGAGGCCAGACTTGAACCCAAGTCTTCTTAACTACAAAACTAGTTCTCTATTCAGTGTGCCACGTTGCATTATCCATCTTTATTTTCTTCAATACCATTTCCATTTCTTCTCTAAGCAATATCTTTTTGTGGGGGAGAAGGAGGGGACAATCAGGGTTAAGTGACTTTCCCAAGGTCACACAGCTAGTAAGTATCTGAGGTCACATTTGAGCTCAAGTCTTCCTGGCTCTAGGTCTGGTGCTCTATCCTGTGTATCACCTAGCTGCCCTCTTAATAAATAGTAAATGCTTAATAAACATTTATTGAACATAATGGAATTGAAAATGTGCCCCTGGGACTAAAATATCCATACTGTTTAACCCCACGGCTAGGCATACATCCCCAAAAGGTGAAATATAAAATGAAAGGTCCCATGGACATCAAACTATTCAGAGCAGCACCATAGTTTTTTAATTATGCTTTGCACAGGAAAATAGTCCCAAGAATTTTGAAAGACAATGGGGGGCTGATAGGTGGTGCAGTAGATAGAGCACCAACCCTGAAACCAGAAAGACCTGAGTTTGCATCTGGGCTCAGACATTTACCAGCTTTGTGATTCTGAATAAGTCACTTAACCTCTATTTGCCGTAATTCACAGGAGAAGGAAATGGCAAACCACTCCAGAATCTTTGCCAAGAAAACCCAGAGGACACTACTGGCATGCCATGATCCATAGGGTCACAAAAAGTCAAACATGAGTGAATGAACAACCACAAGCTACAAGCAAATATCCAGAAAATTAAAAGTTGGGAGTGTGTTCCATTCCCATGCGAATTCTTCCACAGTCTGTCTCATTTTGGCTATACCTACTCTACAGCTAGTTCCATGCTGCCTCTTACAACCTTGATAAACTCAAGATAGCTTTTAGATGATGTAACTGAAGGATTATACAAATCCTCTTATACATAGTTAATTTTTAAGCCATACAAGGCTATACCTCTATTACTGAAGTATTACATTCAAATAACAATTTCTTTTTGTTTATCTGGACTCACTTTTTCAGAGATAGGCTAATTACATCTCACCCCCAGTGCCCTATTGGTACATTTTTTTCTACTTATACATGCATATTAAACATATTTTCACATTAGTTATGATGGAAAGAAATAGAATTAATGGGAGGAACCATGAGAAAGAAGAAACAAAACAACAAAAGAAAAGGAGAGCAAATAGTATGCTTCCATCTGCATTCAGACTCCTAAGTTCTTTCTCTGGATGTGGATAGTATTATCCATCCGGAGTCTTTTGGGGTTGTCTTAGGTCCTTGATTGCTGAGAAGAGCTAAGTCTATCAAAGTCAGTCATCACACAATGTGGCTGTTACTGTGTACAGTGTTCCCTGATTATGCTCATGTTGTCATGTTAGGTAATTTAATTTGATCATAATTTGATAGGGGTGGGATGGTACCTCAGAGATGTATTGATTTGCAGCTCTCTAATCAATAGTAATTTAGAGCATTTTTTCATATGACTGTAGATAGCTTTAATTTCTTCCTCTTAAAACTACCTTTTCATATCCTTTTGACCATTTATCAATTGGGGAATGACTTGTATTCTTGTATATTTGACTCTTCTCTATATATTTTAGAAATGAGGCCTTTATTAGGGACACTGGCCATAAAAATTGTTTTCTTCTTCCCTTCTAATCTTGGTTGCCTTGGCTTTGTTTGTGCAAAAACTTTTCATTTTAATGTAATCAAAATCATCCATTATGCATTTCATAATGTTCTCTATCTCTTGTTTTGTCATAAATTCTTCCCTTTTCCATAGATCTGACAGATAAACTATTCCTTGCTCTCCTACTTTGTGGATAGTATCAATCTTTATATCTAAATCATATGCCCATTTTGACTTTATCTTGGTATAGGGTATAAGATGTTATTCTATGTCTAGTTTCTGCCATACTATTTTCCATTTTTCCCTGCAATTTTTCTTAAATAGTGAGTTCTTATCCCAGAAGCTGGAGACTCTGGATTTATCAAATAGTAGATTACTATCATTTTTAACTCCATAGGTACTTCTGAGTGGTTAAAAGCATCTTTCTCTAATGCTATCAGTTCAAGCCCCCATCCTTGTATGTTCCTGCTGTTGCTGCAACTTGTCCTTCATTCTCAAAGAGGACTATGACATCAAGAAGTTGATGCTGTGACTGGCAAGTAAATCGGATTTAAGTGAGAGAGGGCTGTGCAAAGTCACCAGCATCACTTTTTCCTCCAGAGCCATCTGGGTCCAGTGGCAAGATGTAGATCAGGGTGATTGGAGATGGCACCAGAAGCAGTGGAAGACCTTGGCCTTTTTAAACTATAGTCTTTCCCAGGTCTCAGTTTGAATGAGGGAATATCCATTCAGTAATTACAGCTATGTGAGAAATGAGGCAAAAAATAGCTGACTTAGTAAAAAAAAAATCAATCTGGAAGGGAAAGACCTTCTTAGTAGCCAGTGATTAGTGTACCAGTTCCACTGAAAGAATTAACAATAATCAGTTTTTATAAAGAGTTCTTTGCTGTGGAGATATAGCAAGGACACAAGTATAACAGGTTCCCATAGCATCTAAGGGTACACTCTTCGCTATACCATTTTGGTCCCTGGGAAAAGTGGCCTCAGACTTAGTGACCTTCGTTGTCTTGAGTTGGTCCCACCATGTTTATATTCACATGTGGCACAGTCTCTTGAAGAGTCCATGTCTCAGCTACTGCTGAGCTGGGTCCCAATTGTTGTGCCTTAAGAATTTGATGCTATCCTAGTTATCCACAAAACCTAGCATGATCAGAGAAATAACTATTAATAATCAATTAATATCAGGGAGAGGGATTAGGGTTTTTCCTTTTCTATTTCCTCCTTCAAAGTCCAGCCTCTTAAGGGCATCTCTGACTCTGCCCAAAAAATTTACCCCACTCAGACTATCCCTCTCAGACTTTTCATTCATCACATTAAACTTCTGTTCTCAGACCTCCTGGTAGATCACTTTACCAAATTTTTGAAGCTCATAAGCTCCTAGATATCGCCGAGTTCCTTCACAAGCTCCTAAGAAAGAATAAATATGAAAAAGCAAAGAATATAGGAGTTCATGAGCTACTGGGTCAAGATCAGTCACCCACAACTTCCATGGAACCCAAAATAACATTCACCTTTCTAAAGTCCTGATCCTCTAGTGCAAGCACGAGTTGATGGGATTAAGCCCAGAGGAGATGCTACAACTGCTTCTTACATCACAGTAGTATTTCATTAAGTCCAGGTATGACAGCTGGCTTAGCCATCCCACAATCAAAGGGTTTTTTCTTTGTGCCCAGGTCTTTGTCACCACAAAATAGTGCTACTGTGAATATTTTGGTGTATATGGGACCACTCTTTGACCTTTTGGGATTATGTGTCTAACAATGGGATCTTTGGGTTAAGTTAATCACACTAATAAACTTTGAATTCCATTCTACTGAACAGCACCTACTCTCTATTAAGATGTGCTTAGAGAAGTGATGGAAAGAGCACTGAAAGGCAAAGAAAGGAAAAGCAACTGCACTAGATCAAGCCTATCCAGAGGAATGACACATGAGACAGCTGTCTTTATATATTTAGGCAGCAACCATATATGGTATAAATATACCACATGGGCAGCTAGTAGGTGCAGTGGATAGAGTGTTGGGCCTGGAGTCAGAAAGACTCATCTTCCCAAGTTCAAATCTGGTCTCAGACACTTACTAGCTGTGTGTCCCTGGCCAAGTTACTTAACCTCATTTGTTTACGTTTCTCATCTGTAAAATGAGCTGGAGATGGAAATGGTAAACCACTCCTCTATCTTTGCCAAGAAAATCCCAGATGGAGTCATGAAGAGCCAGACATGACTGAAAAATGACCGAACAACAAATTCAGAGGAAGTCTATGCTGGAGGAAGCCAAATATTGAGGACATTCAGGGCTCAATTCTCAAGATATCTGAAGAAGGGAAAGATACTAAAGATATGGGAAAAAAGGTATCTCCCAAAAAGAATTTCAAAAACTGCTAATCCATATACCTACTTTCCAATCTATATAAAATCTTTATGCAAATAATCTATACAAGCATCAAGGGCAGCCTTGATAAGATATTAGAAGGGAAGAAGGAAACTTTCCATAGTCTGCTGTAGACCACATCTTTACTATCACACACCTGATGTAAAGATGTATAGAATCTTACTGTGCATATTGTCCGTTGATATATAATATTATATTATATATGTTATTATGTAATATATTATATATAATAAATAAATAATATAAGTAACATATAAATGTTGATTCGGTAGAGCAAAATGCCACCTTAAAGTTTCTTGCAAACATAGGTCAAAATTTTACAAAATCCCTTGAAAGATTTCATATAGAGATAGCCTCTCTGCACCTTCTTATCAATCATATTAAGTAAGGCAAGAGTAGGGAGAGGAATGCTCATCAAATGTGTTTGTTGCTCTCTTGGGAAAGAGATCCAACATAGAGTCCAATTGAAAGAGGGATTCCCAAAAGTTGGTAAATTTCTCCAGTTACCCTTTTTTTCGGACAAGATTGTGCGAATTACATCAAACCCCAAATACATTGTAAATCTTCCTAAGTGGAAGTCATAACTCAAAAGAGTCTGGCCTATCCATCCAAACAGGAAAGGCCTATTATCTAGACTCAGTTGTGAAGTTGAAATGACCACCTATAGAGCTCATCTATGAGTATATATAGGAATGTAATCCCACTTTGGCCCAAGTTTGGGATCATTTTTGTATGCTGAGAACTCAGAGGAAGACATGACTCCTGATGAGCTAAGAGAATGCTAAGCACAATACTGGGAGAAATTGTTGTAGGATCCTTTATAAAAGGATTCTGAAAGAATTAGTGGAGATAAGCAAGCACTAATTTTAAATTGGCTACTAGGATCCTGGGAGTCACGTTCTTTGACTTCTACTAAAGGAAGCATACTGTCCTTGGTAAGATCATTCCCTCTTTCCTTGGCTGAGTTGAGGTGTTTTATTATAGTCTGAGCCAACGACTCCACTTACTATTATATATTACTTGGCCTTTTCTAATCTGTATAATTTCCTTGACTTATGTTTAATGCTTTGTTTGGGAAAAAATAGGTTTTCTTGCTATTCTCTATTATGATGGTTATTTTTGTAAATAGTATTTGGTAGGAGGAAGCTAAGCTGGAAAGATTAAGCTAAATATTACTCTTAAAAGCAATTAGGGAAAGTGGCATTTAACTTGGGTCCCAAAGTATTATTTGCCTTAGACTATCAATATTTGAGTTATGGTAGATAGAAACAATTCTAGTCCAAAACCTCTCTTGGAAACACATGAGGGAAGGCGCAAGCACTCAGCCATGGCCCTCCTTCTACTCCCTTAAAGGTAGAAATCAAAGTCTCTCTTAGAGAGGGTGGACCAGATCCCAGATCATATCCATCAATGACACATATGAGCCAGCTGTCTTTATATATTTAGGCAGCAACTGCATATGGTATAAATATACCACATGTGGTATATTTATACCACATCTATAGATACATATACATATACATGTACATATGTATATGTGTGTATATATATATATATATATATATATATACACATAAGTTCAGATATATCTTGAATAAATACTACAAATGAAAGAGTTGGGCCCAGAACTAAGCAGGAACAAGAGAGTAAGCCAGCTCTAGGATCAAATATAAATTCTTCTATTTGACATTTAAAGCTTTTCACAACCTGTCTTCTTCCTATCTTTTTCAGAGTTCTTATGCATACTCTATTGTATCACAGTATTAGCCAACTTGCCTCTCCTCACACAGAATGCTCCCTCTTCCATGTCTTTACATGAGTTTTTCCCCCATACCTGGAATAATCTCCCTCCTCACCTTCATCTCTGTCAGTACTCATCTCAGACACCATGTCCTTCAGATAGTCTTTTCAGGTTCTTTCAACTATTAATGCCTTCCTCACTAAGATCATCTTCCTTTCATTCTGCATATATCTTGTAGATATCGCCCTCAGAATGTAAGCCCCTTGAAGGCAGGGAATATTTTTTCCTCTGTGTCTTTACGCTTAGTAGAGTGCCTAACACATGGTGAATGCTCAATAAATGTTTGACTGATTGTGAAATTGCAAACTTATTCCTAAAAAGGCCCACCTTTTTCATACCAATATTCCTTGTGATATTCCATGATTGTGTCATGGAATGCTACATTCTCTAAAAAATTAAAGGGCATAGTGCATGGTGGATATGAGAAGTATGCAGCACAAACAAAAAATCTAGGAGAAGCAATCTAGAAGATGGCATCAAATGTATAATTTTTTAAAAATGAGCTGGTCGTGTGGCAAGCAAGGGTCAAGGAGAACCGATGATCAGTTGATGTGCTCCACTGGTATTTTGAGACATCAGAATTAAAAGAAGGTACTCAATGCATTGAATGGACTCCCTGAAGTGAACTCGTGGGACAATATGGACCAGAGTGGCACAGGATGAGCAGACATGTTTGTATTGTGTTATGGACCCATGAAGAGGATTCCCACACCATTGTGGTCAGATCCATGGAATATTGGAGTATTTTTTAAGGACTATCATTTAATAGAAAGTGTGGTATGGTAAAAAGAGAACTAGACATGGAATCAGATACATCTGCTGCTTTGTCTCCAAGTTTTAGTTTTTCTAATCTGTAAAATAAAAATAAAAATCCCTATAGTTCATATTTCACATGAATTTATAGACAATTAACTGGGACAATATATGTAAAACATTTTATAATCCTAAAAGAACCACATGTCAATTATTTCTTTTCTACGTGCAACACACCATTCTTGATGGTATGGGGGGAGGAAAAGCAGATGGAGAGATTAACACTGAGTCCCTGTTCTCTTAGAGCTTACAGTTTGGCAGGGGGGGATAAAATAAAAACAAATTTAATTCAAGATAGAGTATGAAAGCATATTCAGCTCAATTTAGCTCTTCTTAAGCACTTACTATGTGCAGAGTACTGAGCTTGATGATGAGGGATCCACAAAGCTTAGCTAAAGCATAATCTCCACCTCATGGAACTTAGCGTCTAATAAGGACATAAAAATACATCGAGAGCTATAAACAATATAAAACATAATAATTACCTCAGAAAGGTAGAAAACAAAGTGCCACCTGCAGTCTAAAGGGAAAGGTCATTGTTAACTTAGGTGATTTGAGAAAACATCATGAAAAAGCCAATATTTTAACTATATTTCAAAAGATGAGTAGACATTAAACAATCAAAATTAAAAATGGCAACGAAAATGCTGTTCTAAATGTGCAGAAAAGTATGTGCAAAAGCCCGGGTGTGGAGCACAGGGATTGTTTGGGGGGATAATACAATGGTTTCATAGTATCATAGATTTAGACCTAGAAGGGTCTTTAGAGGTCAGCTAATTAATCCAGCTCACTCTTTTTTATTTTGTATTTTCTTTTTTTCATTATGAACATCAATGGACATGAAGATTTCAATATAAAAAGAACAATATATGAAATCTTGAATTTCTATTACATACAGGTTTTGGGGTATGTTTCATTTTACAGAGTAGTAACCAAATCTCCCTGTTTCTCTCTGTCCTTTTCCTGAATGTCTTTTCATTCATTTTCATCTTTGTAGCTTTTTATGTTTTATTGATACCTTTTTCTTTTGAGGAAACTAAAGCCAGAGAGGTAAAGTAACTAGCCCAAGTTCACACAGATAATACTAGACAGCCACGACATTTATTAAATGCCTACTGTGTACAGAACATTATGAGGCACTAGGGGAGATATAAAATTTAGATAATAGAAAGTCCCTGCCTTTATTCTTTATCAAGAATAAAACATAAACACAGGAAACCAATAACATAATATTGCATGATTAGTTCATTCAAGAGATATAAAACATAGTTTATTTTCATTTGGGATGTAGAAAGGTGGATGAGGATCAAGGAAGAACTTTTGAGTTAGATTTTTCAAGGTGAATAGGAATTCTACAGGTGAGAGAAAAGTAATAAACTCCAGATATAGTGAAAAGTACAAAGAAAAAACACAGAGGGAGAGAGAGTAACATGTTTTCAGGAAACACGGTTGTCTGGTTTATCTATGATGTGGAATAGATAGAATGGGGTAGTTATATAAGATAATATGGGAAAAGAAGGGGTATGTCATATTGTAAAGGGCCTCAAATGCCAGACAGAAGATTTGGAACTTCGCTTAGGAGGCAATGGGAGCTTCTGTTGACCTTTGGAAAGAGGAAAAATATAACCAGATCTATCAATAGGAAAGATCATTCTGGCCATGGAATGAAAGATGAGTTAGAGGGGGAAAGAATGGAGGTGATGACTGTTGAAATAGTTTAGGTAGCTGGCAATGAAGGAATGTACTAGTATGCCAATAGTAGAGCAGAGGGGAGAGTACCAAGAGAGACATTTTAGAGAGGGAATTAATAGGATTTGGCATCACTGGCTATGAAAGATAAGAGAGAGGGAAAAGTCAAATTTAGAGGCTGCAAATGTGGGAGACTAAGTGAATAGTGGTGCCACTAGAAGAAATAATGAAATTAGAAAGTGTTTAAGAACAGTACAGAGCACCTTGAGCATTCATAGTGGGGACCACTTCTAGCTTGGGATGCATCAAGGAAGGTTTCATCAAGAAGGACTTTGAACAACGGGTAAGATTTCAACAGGAATTGGCAGGGATTTGAAGAAGAAGGGTATCAGGGAGCAAAAAATCTGAATGAAGGAATGTAGGTGGGGAAAGGAGGGAGGGGTATGGTCAAAGAATTGCAAGTAAATCAATTTAGCTGGAATTTAGAAACAAAATATAAGACAAAGTTGGGAAAGTAAGTTAAGGCTTATGAAGGCCTTTGAATGCCAGTGTTATATGGCCTTGGAGGCCAGATCACCTAACCTGGAAGCACCATACTTCTCTGCATTCTCCTACCATGTGGGTGGGAATAGCATTCTTTGGTCCTTGTATTGCTGGAATTAGCCTCATCCCCCAAACTGGCCATACTTGGACAATCTCAGGGAAAAAAAATTTACTCTATTCTCTCTCTCTCTCTCTCTCTCTCTCTCTCTCTCTCTCTCTCTCTCTCTCTCTCTCTCTCTTCCTTCTCCAGTTCATTTTACAGAATAAGAAACTAAGGCAAACAGGATTAAATGACTTGCCCAGGTCACACATCTAATAAGTGTCTGAGACTGGTTTTGAACTCATGAATATGTTTTCCTTACTCCAAGCCTGGCACTCTAGCTGCTCGCAAAGTCAAGGATACCTGAGTTCGAATCTCATCTCAGGGATTGTATTTTCCTGGGCAAGTCACTTAACTTCTGTCTGCTTCAGTTTCCCTACCTGTAAAATGAAGCTACCTCTCAGGGTTCTTGTAAGGATCAAATTAGATAACATTTCTGAAATGCCTAGCACAGCACCTGCTACAAGGTAAGTAATTAACAAGTACTTATTTTTAAAATTGACTCCCATATTTCCCAACTGAAAAATGGTCAAAATATGTGAACAAGGAAGTTTTCAGAGGAAAAACAAAACTTTCAACAGTCATAAGAAAAAAATGCCTTAATAATTAGAGAAATGCAAATTAAAGTGATTCCTGGGATATAACCTCACATCATCAGATTGGCTAAGATGATAGTAAAAGAAAATGACAATTCCAAGGGATGTGGAAAACGTACTATTGATGACGTTGCAAACTACTCCAACCATTCTTGAGAACAATCTGGAACCATGCCCAAAAGGGATATATAAACTGTACATTCTTTGATCCACCAAAGCTGCTACTAGCTCTATACCCCAAGGAAATATTTTTTAAAAGGACCACATGTACAAATTTATTTGCTCCAGCTCATTTTGTTACAGTAAAGAATTAGAAACTGAGGGGATGCCCATCAATCGTGGATTGGCTGAACAAGTTATGATATACGAATATGATGGAATACTATTGTGCTGTAAGAAATGATGAAAGGGATGGTTTCAGAAAAACCTGGGAAGAGCTATGTGAAATGACACAAAGTGAAACTAGAAGAACCAAGAGAAAAATCCACACAGCAGCAGCAACATTGTAAGCAAAATCAACTGTGGAAGACTTAGTAGCTGATCAGCACAATGATACTGCACAACTTCAGAGGGTTTGTGATATAAAATGCTATATACATCCCCATAGGGAACTCAGAGGGCAGACTGAAGCATGTTTTTCCTCTCTTATTTTTCATACTTTTTTTTCCAGAATGTGGCTAATGCAGAAATAGAAGTCATTTTAGAAGGGGTGAAAGGAAAGAACAAAATGTGGAACTGAAAATAAAAAAATAAAATTTTAAATCAAGAACTTCTTCTATAACCTTCCAAAAATAAAATAAAATTAACTCCCATATGGCTTCACTGATGATCCCTCTCATTTTCTAAACCAAAACATTTCACCCTGGCCAATATTCTCTATACATATCATATTTCCTATTAGAATTTAAACATTTGGGGGGACATAGACTTACTGGATTTTGTATTTATTTCCATAATGTTTATCAGAGTGTTTGGCACATAGTAAATGTTTAACCAATGTTTTTGTATTCATTAATCTAGTCCAACACAATTGTTTACTAATAAGAAACTGAGATCCAGAAAGTTTAATGAATTTGCCCAGAACTACAAAAATGTAATTAGTAGAGCTTTGGAATTTGAACTTGCTTCTTCTGACCCAGAATCTAGTGCTCCTTCATTAATGTATATTTGGAACAAAAAAAAATTGACCCTATGTATAAGACAGATTGGAATGGAAGAAACTGAGGAGGGGGAAACCTCTCGGTGGCTATTACATAGTCCAGGGAAACGTAATGAAGAAAGAGATTTAGATGGTGGACATGGGAATGCCACAAGCAAACCAGAGGTTAATTTGGACCCCTGATGGGTTAATTACTACAAGTGATTACACAGGAGAAAGTAAAACCTAAATACAGGTGTTCCCTAAGTGATTGTGAGCTAAAAGCAGGTGTGTATTGAGAAAATGCCAAGGAAAGACTGACTAGGACATAGGAGGACTAAAGAGGAACCTTACCAGAAGGTAGACAAGCTCAACTCCATTAGAGACATGAAGGAGAGTTCTGCACTAGAATATGCTCACTGTATCAGGTAGGTTTAGGAGCCTCTAGTCTTGGTCAGAAGCAAAGTGGAAGAAGGGTGGTGGGTGGGAGGTGAACAAGGTTGGATTTAGAAGGTCATTCAGAGAGAGAGATGGGGGAATGACCAATTGTTGAGTATGTTAAAATAAAGTTTCTTCTGGTGTATGACAGCCAAAGTCCTTTCCAAATCACACCCTGTAATTCTGGGTGAGAACACAGTATTGTATTGAGAGTGCTGGATTTTGGAGCAAGAAGACCCAACTATGAATCCTGACTTTGTAGTTCACTATCTTTATAACTCTGGACAATCCCTTTCTCCATCTGGGGCCTTATTTGTGTCATTTGCAAAAGAGGTTGGGTCTGGTGATCTCTAAAGTTGCTTCTAGTTCTAAATCCCATGATAAGACTAGCTAGCCCAGGAGGAAGATTGGGTTTGAGGAGCTGTTGAAGGTCATGAAGAGAATTTGAATGACACAGTGTTTTGGCAATCCAGAGAGTGAATGTTAAGGATTAGTGGTGGAAATTAGTTGTGGAAATAGATTATAATTTCACCTCTTCTGCTAATTAGTTGTATGACCTTGGGCAAGTCATTTCTTTCCCCCCACCAAGTTTTCTTCTCTGTAAAAAGAGGTAGTACAGTGGATGAAAGAGTACTGGCCTGGAGGAAGGAAGACTTGAATTCAAATCCAGCCTCAGATATTTACTAGCTATGTAACCCTGGACAAGTCGTTCAACCCTATTTGCTTTGGTTTCCTCATCTGTAAGATGAACCAAAGAAGAGAATGGGAAACCACTCTTTGCCTAGAAAACTCCAAATGAGATCACATAGAGTCAAACACAATTGAGAACGAGAGAGAGAGAGAGAGAGAGAGAGAGAAAATTGGGCTACATAAGGTGGGGAATTAGCATTTATATAGCATCTAAAATATCTCAGGCACTGTGCTAAGCACTTTTTACAAATATGTCATTTGATCCTCACAACAACCTTGAGAAGTAGATGTTATTATCTCTATTTTCCAGGTAAGGAAACTAAGGCAAACACAGGTTAATTGACTTGCCCAGAGTCACATAGGTAGTACATTTCTAAGGCTGGATTTGAACTCTGGTCTTGCTGACTTCAAACCCAGTGTTTTATTCACCAAAATACCAGCAACTCCCTGTAGCTGGTGCAGATGGTGGTCTCTAAAGATCCCTTCCAGCTTAATAATCGATAATGGGAAGTGTGGCATGATGGTAAAATCACTGGATTTGGACTCCAAGGATTAGACTTCCTCTCATTTGTCCATAAGCTCCTCTATCACTTTATTGCTGCTTTTTCTAGCCATCGGGAGCTGATTATGAAAAGGCTACTTTTCTTTGCAACATCCACTGCTTGTGTCCCCTTCACCACACACCACTATCCAGGATGCCACTGCCCACTTTCCCTACCTCAGAAAAGTGTTACAGCTCTTACCTTGGGAAAGTTACAACTTTTCCAAGAGATTACCAGGGCCATAATTCCACTGGACTAATTAATACATCTTCAGCTCTTTAGTTACTCAGGCACTCCAGGGCAGCTAGGTGGTGCAGTGGATAGAGCACCAGTGCAGGAGTCAGGAGGACCTAAGTTCAAATCTCACCTCAGACACTTGACACTCACTAGCTGTGTGACCTTGGGCAAGTCACTTAACCCCAATTACCTCATCCTGGGTCATCTCCAGTCATCCTGATGAATATCTGGTCACTGGATTCAGATGGCTCTGGAGAAGTAAGGCTGGTGACCTGCACAGCCCTCCCTCACTCAAAACAAAATCAAGTGCAAATCATGTCATTATTTCCCTGATGGCATGGTCTTCTTCAGAAACAAAGGACAAACATACACACAAGCACTCTACAAATGAATCTATCAAGTAACTATGCAGAATTACAAACTGCTGAACTGCTCATTTCAACCAAAAGTCATATTTATTTAGTCATATTTATTTTAGGGCTGTTGAATTCTCTTTACCTCTTCCCAAACATGGCAGTTTGCTTCCCACATAGTCAATGCCTCCCACTGTGCTTTTCTGAAACCCTTTTCTATTGTCTTTCAAAAACTCATCATCAATCTTTCACCTACCCTCAGTCAGTGACTAGCACAAGGACACATGATCTCAAGGTATGAAGAGATGACATTTGGTAGGGGTAACACTGAAGGGTATGGTACAAAACTGCTGGCCATTTTTGGCAAAGGGAGAGCCCTAACAGACGTCCAGATAGCCAAAGTCCCTCTCACTATTGTAACAGGTCTTTTTATGCCCACCCCTGAAACTGACAAAGATGACAAAAGATGGTCAATGTAGGAAATCTTGTGGGAAGAGATATACTGCTAGTGGACTTGCAGATTTATCCAGACATACTGGAAAATAATTAGGACTTATGCTAAGAAAGCTACTAAAATATTTGATTTAAAAATCTTAGTACTAAGCATATACTCCAAAGAGGCCAAAGACAGAAAGGTTCCCCGTATGCCAAAATATTTACAGCAACATTTTTTTATTGTAACAAAGAACTGGAAACAAATTAGATGCTCAATAACTGAGAGATGACACTGGGAGAGATACACAATTTAGATAAAACCAAATAAATTGTGGTACCTGAATGTAATGGAATATTACTATGTCATAAAAAACAGTAAATATGAAGAATGCAGAGAAACATGATAACTCATGCAAAATGCAGTATGGAGAACTAGAATAAATACAATGGGAACAACCATGTAAATGGAAGGAATTCCACCAAAAAATCAAAACGAAATGCCGTTTAATTATGACCACACTTGGCCTTCTCTTCTTTGCAAAGGTCGGAGACTATTGGTGAGGAATATGTTTATACTGTCTGCTCTCAGGTGGTGTATTGGCCAGTTTACCGAATTCTTTTTTTTCTCCTTTTATTCTTTGTTACATGGGGAGGCTCTCTGGATGAGGAATATGTTAGAAAATGATAACGATGTAAAAACAAATGATCCCCATACTTTTATGAGCATGAGTGATCACAAAGGATGGGTCTTTGTTTCAGGAAGAAACTTGGAATCATGAAAAGATCTTCGAATTTTCCTAGAAGAAATTCCATTCTTTCCCTCCTTTCTGGACTCACCTCAGTTGTGTCGTGTGTGTGTTTGTTTGTATGTAAACTTTATGAATTGTCTATCTGTAGCACACCCTCTAGGTTACTCTTCCCAATTCATTTTCATAGGTTGGGTCCCCAAGTTGGGGGTAGGGGAGGTTACTACTCCAGGTTCAAAGCTTTCTATGGGTCTGTACTCCTATAGCTCACAACTCCCCTCAATTATGTTTAATTTTAAGAATCAAACAAAGGACATAACTGACTCAGATAAAAGCTGTTTACTACATAAGTTATAAAACTTCTCTCTCAGCCTTTCCTCCCTCCCACCCACCCCCAGTTAACCTGGGATATATTGTCCCCACAAGACAGTCAGTGAGAAGGGAGCCCCCAAATAGAGTACAGCAGTAAAGGAACATGGAGGGAATACATGTGGACTCCAACAGGGATTTGGCCAATGATAAGTCAATAACTAGTTATCTTCCTGTTATTCAGTCATTTTTTTCAGTCCTGTTTGACTCTTTGTGACCCCATTTGGGGTTTTCTTGGCAAACATACTGGAATGGTTTGCCATTTCCTTCTCCAGCTCATTTTACAGATGAGGAAAAAGAAGCAAACAGGTCTAAGTGACTTTTTCAGGGTCACACAATTAGTGTTGAGGCCAGATATGAACTTACACATTTGAGTCTGCCTGACACCAGACCTGGCTCTCTATCCACTGAGCCACCTAGCTGTTCCATTGTCCTCTAATGCCATCCAATTTGATCAGAGAGCCCTTTCTTAAAGAGGTAACAAAGTGTGGCTACTTCTCTACTTTTCATTTAAGATCATAATCCCTCATTATCTTTGTTAACCATCCTCTTACATTCTACAATTTCATAACCTGAATTGAGAAGAAATGAATTGATCAAGGGATCAACTACCACCTCTACTTCACAGCTAGCTGTATATGTTATTCTAAATGATAAGCATTCTTCATCTACTCCATTTTTTCCAAGTTAGGTCAAGTTCTTTTGAATGATTATGGACCTCATTGAGGATGAAAGCTCTGCAAAGTTCTGCTCTAATGCCTCATGGTGGCTTGAGTGACATTGGTTGTTTGAACATTATGCCTGAAAGGTGCAAGATGGATAGATTGTATGATGCTACAAAAGCTTCATGCATAGTCCCAGTAACAGATTATGACTGCTCCCTGAGGACCAGCCCACCTAAGTTCTAGTAGGCTTATCACCAGTAGGTTGTTATTTAAAAAAGGAATATGAGTATTGGAAGATGATGCCTTTTCCAGTCCTATGCCTCCAACTTCCATTTGAGTTGATTATAAGGGTATGTTGGAGTTTGCTTACACCTCAATGGCTAACAAAGGCTACAAATCAGGGCTTGACCTTATTTTGTTGATGGTCTAGACTTAAGTGGTGAAGAAAATTTAATAATGCAGATTAAATTAAAAACTGTGTCATGTATACATCCCTTTCTCCCCCCACCCCTCCCCCTCACAGAGTAGCACACCCC
>CM053769.1:337443902-337475128 GCA_028658325.1 Potorous gilbertii | reverse complement strand
GGGGTGTGCTACTCTGTGAGGGGGAGGGGTGGGGGGAGAAAGGGATGTATACATGACACAGTTTTTAATTTAATCTGCATTATTAAATTTTCTTCACCACTTAAGTCTAGACCATCAACAAAATAAGGTCAAGCCCTGATTTGTAGCCTTTGTTAGCCATTGAGGTGTAAGCAAACTCCAACATACCCTTATAATCAACCCAAATGGAAGTTGGAGGCATAGGACTGGAAAAGGCACCAGCTTCCAAATAGAAGAAAAGTAGGTCATAATATCAGGTGATTGAAAACTTAAAGGGACCTTAAAGAACTCATCTAGCCCTTTTATTTTGTACATAAGAAAAAAACAGACCAAGGAAAATAAAAGGATTTCCTTGGCATCACACAAGTAGTAAATAGCAGAGGCAGAATTTGACTCCAACATTGCTCTTTGCAATACTCTGCTCAAGGCAGCAACTAGTTCTTTATGTTCCTGAGGAGTGAAGCAGTCCCTGCTGGAGACTTGGAAAAGAATGAGAGATGGGGCTCATGAGCTCAACAAAGTTTAGGTCAGATTAGAGATATTAGATCATATTAGGACAGCTAGGTGGTATGATGGAGTTTGGAGTCAAGAAGACCCAAGTTCAAATCTAGCCTTAGATACTTACGGACTATAGGACAGGTGTTTATCCTTCGTTTTTGAAGAGGACCATGATATCAGGGAGATGTTGACCTGACTTGCAGTGGACTTGGATTTGAGTGAGAGAGGGCTATGCCAGGTCACCAGCCTCATTTTCTCCTCCTGAGCCATCTGAGTCCAGTGACCAGATATTCATCAGGATGACTGGAGATGGCCCAGGATGCAATGGGAGACCCTAGCCCTTTTAGGCTAAAGTCTTTTCAGTTTCTCACTTTGAATGACATAATGCCCATTCAGTGAATAGGCCTCTTTATGACCCTTAACCTCTGTTTGACTCGGTTTCCTCTTTTAGAAAATGGAAATAATAGCATCTCTCTCTAAGGGTGCTGTGAGGATAAGAGAGGGTATTTGTAAAGAGCTTTGTAAACCTTAAAGCGCTGCATAATTGCTAACTTTTACTGCTGATGTTGTTGTGTTTCATACATCTTGAAATTAGATTCCCATACTCTGTTAGCCTGATGATTCTATATTTTGAAGCTTCAGTGGATCCATTATGTCATCTATGTGTTATTCCCTCCAATAGGAGTATAGTGCCTGGAACACAGTAAAAATAGTAAAAAAAAAAAAAAATAGTAAGTTGATTGGTTGATGGTGCACTACACAACTCTGTTCTTCCTATGAAATTCTTGCCCATCTTGTTCCATAAATCCTCTACAAAAGACCTGCCCAATGCACTTCCTCTAGGTCTTTTAATGTTCTGTTGCTCTGAGTATGTAGCAAGTATCTCTCTGGGCTCATTTTCCCAGAGTGAATCCGGCTACATCTTCCCGTAAGCATTCCATGGGTACCTCTACAGGGATGGACCTTTTTCTTTCCCTAATGCCATTAACTCCAGGTGTGTTATCCCTACCATTAGCCTTCAGTGACTAGTACTTCAGCTTCATTTAATCAATTAACATCAAGCAGTTATTACAAAAGGATATTTATTTCTAAAATACAGCCACAGAAGTGCAAATATTTCCTCCCAGCACCTCAAGGGTACCCTCTCCCCTATACCACCTTGCGCTCTACCTCTATCTCTTTTTTGTAGCTAAGAATTTCTCCCCTCTCCATAGTTTTGAAAGATATCTCTTTCCTTTCCTCTCTACTTTTTAAAAGATATGATCTTTTTATTTAGGTCCTGTATCCATTTGAGGTTTGTGGTATGCAGCCAAGTCAATTAGCATTTATTAAGTGCTTACTATTTGGCAGGTATTATGCTAAGCTCTGGGGCTACAAATACAATAATACATTTTTAAAAAGACAATCCTTGCCTTCCTTGCTTACATTATAACTTTTCTGATAAAGGTCTAGTAACCAAGATGTATAAATAATTAATGCAAATATATAAGGACAAGAGCCATTCCCCAACAGATGAATGGTCAAAGGATACAAATTGACTATTTCTCAAATAAAGAAATGTAAACTATTAACAACCATATAAAAATGCCCCAAATCACTAAAAAGTAGGAAAAGGCAAATTAAAATTATTCTAATGATTTTATTCACAATATTAAACAATGATGCTCTACTCTCAGTATATTTGTTCATGTGTTACCTTACGTATGTATGTTCAGGTATTACCTCACATGCCAGAAAAGACTTAAAAATATCTGATCTTGGCCAAAAAAATGAGTCTTTGTGTACAGTGGAAAAAGCGCTGTATTTGAAGTCAGAGAACTTGGGACCATGTTCTTGTTCCATTAGATCACTAAAGTACTTCTTAATCTAAGTCATATGATTCTGGTGGAGCCATAACTAGGACAAGGCCACTGGGACACTGTCTTCAAGTGCCAAACTTAGAGGGTAGTGATTGTACTTCTAGTCCTTCAATAGACTTACCACTTAGTTAATAAGAGTAATTAATTAAAATAGGAAGCTACCAGATGGTAAGCTGGGATGAACTGTCCCTGCATCCTACCTTATGCTTCTCCCGCTTCGAGTATTGGTACACTTCATACTGCTGGCCCTGGGCATGTACAAGGAGCAAAACTTCTTTGTTAGGGCTCAGATCCTGGACAGGTATGGCCCAGGGCACTAAGGGAGAGACATAAGAAGGGCTTTGGGATACCAGATGGTAACAGTTGAACTTAGAGTAGTAAAATTCTATAACTACAGTTAGCATTTCTATAGCACAGTAGGGTTTGCAAAGTGCTTAACAAATATCTCATTTTATCTTCACAATCACCTTCAGAAGTATTAACCTGAATTAATCAGAATTATTGTCCTGATTTTACAGATAAGGAAACTGAAGCAGGCAGAGGTTAAGTGACTTGCCCAGGGTCTGAGGCTGGATTTGAATTCAGGGCTTCCCAACCCCAGATCTGGGTCTGTATCCACTATGCCACCTTGGGTAGAAGTACAGGAGTATAAAAAATGGATGTACACCAAAGTTCTGGGTAAGATTTGAGTATTGCTAACCTCTCTACCTGAGGGACTCCTTTCCTCATATGGTATCACAAGAATTTCTGTCTCAAAACCTCAGAACAAGGACGTTAGGACAGCGGAATATAACCATAAACATAATGACGAGGCTGCAATGGGGAGGAGTGCGGAGGGGAGGGAGTGTTAAGGGAATGAGAGAGTAAACAAATTTTATCAAAAAGGACGTCCTACGTCTCTCTTCCTCTTTATTTGCACTGCTACCATCCTCATCCTGGACCTTATCAGCTCACGCCCAGGGTACTGTGACAGATTCTTAAGTGGTAACAAAAACGTATATATCACTCTTCCTCACTCTGCCACAAGATGCTTGCTTGACGAAGGGGTTGTGTGTATATTGGGGGTGAGGAGAATGAAGAAGGAAGGGGGTGGGATCTTCCAATGTAAGAAGGCTGTTTGGAAATGGAGAAAGAAATCCAGAGGGTCCAGCTCCTCCAACATGCATGGCTGTGGGTGCTTTCTCAACTATGGTCACCCTGGTTGACACAACAACACAGGACGCACGTCATTACAAACTTTTGTGAAAATGAATAGAGAGAAACAAAAAGGATGACCAGCATGGAGCCAGCCTGGCAGTTGGCCTCCTGCTGGTTTTTCTGATAGGATTATCATAATGAGGTGGTGGCACTTTCTGGGCAAGAGCCAAGCTGAGGTTGAAACAGTGAATTATGTGGAACCCAGTGAGAAGCAAAAAGGCAAACCTAGAGTTGAGCAAATGGCAGACTTAACAGTCGCCAGGGTAGATGGTACAAATTGGGAAACAGCGGTAGACATCACTGGACTGGCAATTCTTAAAAACCAAGCACACAGGAATGATTGATGGGTAGTAAATGCTAAGCCACTTCTTGCAGTGAGAAGAGCAAGGATCTGCGTGGAGGTGAATCACAAGACCCAGTGAGGGGATCTAGAACCAGGCTCCATATTCTATGAGATTCTATGACTGGCTGACACCTCTCCCTCCCTGCAGAATGAGGAGCTGGGAGGTTTGACTCTACATACCTGAACTATATTTCTTCGAGTTCCTAGACTTTGTATCTACTGACTAAAAAGAAGATGGAGTGGAGGTGTGGGTGTACCTAGCCAAAGAAGAACTTGTGCAGCGCTTTGAGGGATTTACGTTTTTATTCATTTCTAGTATTTCCATTAAAGGGCTGTAACTGTATCTAATAATGCCTTTGTTAATAACTTTGGGTGAAATACAATAAGTGTGAAAGAAGAGGCTCAGTTCTCCTAAATAGGTGAGTGCACAGTAAGCCAGGAATCTGATTGGATAAACCCATGCCAAACTCCTAGACTAAGAGATTCAGGGGCCCCACCTGGAAGAGGGAGGAGTAGACAAGAGAATCATAGCCTCTCCTAGAGAGTCTGAAAAGGGGCCCAGTCATAGCCCTAGAGCACCACCCTCTGGTATTGGGAGATGCACATGAGAGCTGAAGGGGTGTGTTCAGAAGAGAAAGTCCACACCTCACTATCCAATGGGAGCAGGCATGGTGCACAGCATCCCACAGTGGCACACATATTTGCAAAGCAGTTTGTAGTTACAAATCAAAGATCTCAGGCAATTCATCATTGCTTGGGGTGTGTAGTATAGGAATAGTTTCTGTCCATTTTGCAGATGAAAAAAACAGTCTCTAACAGGTTCAGTTACTTGCCTGTGGTTGTGCAGGTAGGATTTGCCCATGAAACTAGAAGTTAAATTCCAAGTCCAGGATACTTTCCACTTTATTATATAACCTCAGTCTCTCCTTGGTTACTTCTCCTCCTCCTTTTAACTCATCCTATACTTTGCCACCAAATTAACTTTCCCGGAATGAAGCTGTCTATGATTACATCATTTCCCTGTTCAGGAAACTACAATGACTCCCCATTTCCAAACATATCAAACTTATTTCCATATGCTTGGTTATTGTGAACTGCCCATCCAGGGGTGTCTGCTGCTATCCCTCAATTCTCATCCTTCACCCTGGTGACATGATTTGCCTCACTAGCCTCTGAATTCATCATGGTTATCTCTGCCTACCTTCCTTTACTTTTGCTGTTCTCCATGACCTGCTCTCCTCTCTACCTCCAAATTCTACCTGTATTAAGTTCTGCCTCCTTCATGAAGATTTCATTACTGTGGTACAATAAACAGAATCCAGGAGGCAGTAGTGTACTTGCTCTAGGGTCAGAGGGCTTGGGTTCAAATGGGTGATTGTGTGACCTTGAGCAAGTCATCTAACATTCCTGAGTCTCAATTTCCTTGTTTGTAAAATGAGGGAGTTGTATTCATTTCTGAGGTCCCAACTGACCCTACATCTATAATCCTATAAGGAATGGAGAGTCTAACAATGCTTATGTCACAAACTAGCTGAGTGACCTTGGATAAATCATTTCAATCCAATACACCTTATTTAAATGCACAAGGCCCTATGCTGGGTGCTGCTGACATAAAGACAAAATGAAAAAAAATTACCCATTCTCAAGAAGACTGTATTATGTTAAAGTGGTACAACATTTCAAAACCAGATGATTATGATATAATTTGAGACAGGAGGAAGTCTTGCCAATTAAAGTAATTAAAATGGGCTTCCTATAGAAGGAAGTATCTGACAGAGCCCTTGAGGATGCTAAGTATTCTAAGAGTGGGAATGAGAAGGAAGTAAACCCAGACATCCAGAACGGCCTGTACAAAAGACATGGAGGCAAGAGGTTTGTAGAGTTTAAGGAGCAGCAAGTAGACCTATCTGACTTGAATACAAAAGGCATATAGAATGCACAAAGGGAAATAACATGAAGTAAGTCTGAAAAGGTGGGTTTGCACCAGATTGTGAAGGACTTTAAATGCCAAACTAAGGAATTATTATTGAAGCAGGAGACCCATTAGGAGAGTCCAATAATATAATCCAAGTGAAAGACAATGAAGGGCTGAACTTGAGAGCTGGTTGTGTAAGTTGGGAGAAGGGTAAAGATGTGAGTGAGATGATGGAGGTAGAATTGGCTAAACTCGTCAGCTGATTAGAGAGAGAGCAAAGAGCCAAGGATGACTCCAAGAAGGTGAACCTAGGTGACTAGAAATATGGTGACACCTTCCAGAGAAATAGAGAACTATAATGTGTTTGGGGAAAATTCAACTTCCATTTTGTACCTGTTTAAATTTGATTTAAGTCAAGTCCTGTGGACTTCGAGGGAATCCATCAGGCAGTTAATCGCGTGGGACTAAAATTCAGAAAAGAGATTGGGGCTGGAAACATGAATTTGGGAGTTATGTCTAGAGATGATAAATCCATAGAGAGTTGATAAGACCATTGAGAGAGGGTGAAGAGAAGGAAGAGAGTAGAGGTTCAGGACAGAGACTCCATTTTCCCATCTGTAAAATGAAGGGGTTAAGAACTAGATGGTCTTGGAGGTCCCTGCCAACTCTAACCTTCTCTGTTTTAATGTCCCATCTAGCCCACTTTATACTCCCATCTCTGACCTGTAAGCTTTTCTTATTTAGTTTCCAATGTCTTTACTATCATCATCATTTAGGGTTTGAGTTCATTCCTAAGTAGTCATTCAAATTCCAGGAGGTCGAGCTATATCGGATAAATGAAGTGTAAATGAATTTAGAAAAGACCTCCTGTGGACTCTTTCTGTCTGAGGTAGACCCATGGGAAATTCCACAGAACACGAGACTTATAGGCACCCACCAATAAATAATGCTAAGGAATTAGCAGTCATTTGGCAAAATGATCATATTTTATGGGATGAGTTAATTAAATGGTGATTTGCTTTTTCTCTGTGCATTAAATATTTAATGCAAATGTTCAAGTCATCATGCTCAGTGCTGAGTTAAGGAGTCACTCTGAAACGTCATATTCCTGGTGGCATTTAACAATGCCAAATGATAGCATTGTTCCCATAGTGAGATGTCCTTGATTCCAGCACTCTTTACAGCTGAACACCTGCCATATGGGCTACCTTCTGTTTGTAACTCAAGGTCCCTACTGTGTACAGTGGGCCCAGTGAATACCAGAATCCTAGAATGTCAAAGTTGCAAGGGGCCTTAAGGATATTTAGCCAGTGTTTTCCAAACTAATATGACAGTGAAATTGTTTGAGGGCTTCAAGTGCATTGATGAACCTCATAAATACTTGTCCAGAAGGTATAGGGGTATGAGGTATCTAGGTGGTATAGTGCATAGAGTTTTGGACTTGTAAGCAAGAAGATTTGGGTTTGAATGCAGCCTCAGCTATTTATTAGTTGTGTGGCCTTGAGTCAGTCACTTAACTTCTGACTGGCTCAGTTACTTCCTCTATAAAATGGAATTAATAATAGCACCTATTTCTCAGGGCTATCATTGAGACTCGAATGAGTAATGTTATGAAGCACTTTGCAAATCTTAAAGTGCTTTATAAATGCCAGTTATTAAAATGATTGCTATTAATATTATTACAGAATAACACTGAGATAAAAATGGGTTTGGAAAAGCTTGTCCCCAAAGAAGAGATGAGAAAAAGCCTCTCCCCCTTCCCTTCTTTGCAGAAGTTTGCCAAGATGCTTTTCCCCCCCTTACTTTCTGGTTTTTGTTTATTATGATAATAAAGGATGTCAGCCTGGTTAATGGTGATGGAAGGGATGTGCTCAGAAATGAAGTAATGAGATCAATAGCTTTTAAATTTCAAGTGATTCACAGAAATTTGGGAGAAAATTTAAAAATTAATTTGATTTTCCTACTTTTGTATTATACTACATAATTTTTATAAATGCAGTATTTTATATGTAACATTTTAAAGAGAAACACTGCCTTCAAAATTTTCTCATAGAGATCCCCTTGAAATCACATAGAAGAAAGTTTAAGAAACAGCATCGTAATGTTACAAATGAGGAAACTGAAAGCCAGAAAGGAAAAAAGACTTACCTGAGATCACACCATAAGTGGCAGAGCCAGTGTTGGAACCAAGGTCCACTAAATATTGGACCAGGGTACTTCCTTCTATACCATGCTGCTTCTAAATTCACTTGTGCCTTTTAAATAAGATTTGCAAGAAGGCGACAGCACTGAGCAATTATCTACCTCAGGTCACCTTTCCTCTAATTTAACACAAATTAATGAGGAGTAAATTAAGACTCAGTTCTATGAGACCACACAGAGTAGCCAGTGCTTGGAATATAGCATTGTCCTTAGTGTGAGACAATTCCTTGCAGAGATTAATAGGTGGGGTGGAGAACTATATGCAATACACTACATATACCATATAAAGGCATGTTTTACTGTGGGAAGAACACTGAAATTGGGAATCAAAAGGCCTGAATTCAATTCCTGGCTCTCCTATTTATCATATATGTGATCTTTATTGCTAAGTCGTTTGTTCAGTCATGTCTGACTCTCCATGACCCCATCAGAGGTTTTCTTGGCAAAGACACTGGAGTGTTTTGCCATTTCCTTCTCCAGCTCATTTTATGGAGGAAAAAACTGAGGCAAACAGGGTTAAGTGACTTGCCCAGGGTCACACAGTAAGTGCCTGAAGCCAGATTTGAATGTGGGTCTGATTCTAAGGCCAGTGCTCTATTCACTGAGCCACTTGCCTGTCCAAGGGTGACCTCAAGCAAGTCATTTAACCTGTCTAGGCCTCAGTTGGTAAAAGGAAGGCTGGGCTCTATGTTCTCTAAGACCCTTTCTGTCTCCAGAACTATATTCCCATGATCCTAGAATTGTCCAAATGGATAGTTAACATGGCAAGAGCTGTGACTCTCTTTTTCACTCCTTGGCTTAAGTGAGGGTATAGATAACTTAGAAAGTCCTCTGCACAATGCATTTTTGCATATATAAATGCAAACTGTTTTCATAAATAAATGGTACTCTGGTCCCCCGGGACCAGCTTTCTTTTGAAGTCCATAAGTTAAAAGGAGTGTGTGTGTGTGTGTGTATATGTGTGTGTGCACACGCATGTGTGTGATAGAAGGGAAAGAAGAATAGTGGGAAAGGTCTCTGGGTAGATCAGGTACAGACTTGGGGCAAGATTGGACCTTGGAGACCATCTAATCCAATCTCTTCATTTTATAGATAAAGAAACTAAGGTAAGTGAAGTCAAGTGACTTACTAGTGTTACATTGGTAATTGGCAGAACCATGACTTGAAACCAGTCCCCATAATTCCTGATTCATTTATTCAATTGATCTTAGGTAATAACTCCATATCAAGCAGCCACAACCCCTGACCGATGTTAGGGCTGTGAGTAATGAGCATTTACCAAGGTTGCCTAGTTGCCTACTTCCCTGACTTATGCCCAGTTCGCTGCAAAGGAAAAGTCTCAGAACTGAGCTATTGAGGCAGCTAGAGGTAGTGCAATGGATAGAGCACTGGCCCTGAAGTCGGAAGGACTTGTGATCCAATCTGGCCTCAGAGACTAGCTCCATGACCCTGGGTAACCTTGATGGCCTCCCAAACAACAAAAACAAAAACAGAGCCATAACCAGGGTGGAGTGAATGGGACCTTGTTTCAGGAAACAACATTCAAAGACCTTCAACAACATCCAGAGCATCTGCTTTGTAAGAATAGTTCATTAAAATGGGAAACTGGCAGATGGAGGACTGGAACAGTGTCTTCTTCTACTCTGCCCTGATCCCTATGTGCCAAAGGCCTCCACAGCTATGGCTTCACACGGTGACCAGGATTTCTGACTCCCAACCCCCACTACTGTACTGAGGACATGCTTCATGCCATCTGTCCTACACATGGTTTATGTACGTTCCCTCACCACAAAGATGTATCATAGATTTAGAGCTACAAAGGATCTTCTAGGCCATCCCAACCTTCTCATTTTGCAGTTGTAGAAACTGAAACATCAAGTAGTTAAGTGACTTGCCTAAGATCATAGTGATAGAGCAAGGATTTGACCTCAGTTCTTCTGTTCCTGACACCTAAAAACAAAGCCATATGGTGACAAGGCAAGGCTGACCTTTCAGATACCGAGCAGTTTCTCTATTCTACAAATACAGAAAAGGCACAGTTCCTGCTCTGACAGAGTTTACCACCAATGGGGGAAATATTGGTAGAAAAGATAATTTTCACATAAGGTAGAATAAAATAAATACAAAGGAAAGATACAGGTGAAGTAGCACCCTGAGAAATCTGAGGAGGGATCCCCCAGCATCCTTACAGATAGGGGAACTGCCTTCTCTGCCTATGATTAGGCCAGCCCCCATAAAGGGGATAGGTGGGTGGCTGAGGGCATCTGCCCTAGGGTTTGAGAGAGAAAGATCTCTCTTTCCAAGGAAGGTTTAAGCCTCTAGGCATTCTGCCCTGCTAAAGGTGAGCCCAGACAGTTGAGGGAAGGCCTGATTCTTTCTATGTGGTTGAGGAGCATATGGAATGTTCCACATATGCATGTGGAAACAGCAGTTTTAGCAAAGAGTAGAATGTCAAAAGGAAAGGGAGGAGGGGAGATAGAAAAAGACAAAGGAAAACAAGAAAAGCCCAAGAAAATCCACAAACTAGACCCAGAATCTCTGAGGTGTCAGGGAAAAAGTATTAAGGAGAAAAATCCTGGGATAGTTTCAGAAGGTCAGAATTCTTGTATTAATTCTTCCATGCTCTGTGTTGCCGAAAATAGGTCACCTCCCTTTTCTGGGCTTCAGTTATCTTCCCTGTAGACCTTAGGTAATCATGAGTTTAAAAAAAAAGGAAACACTTAGAATCAGAGGGCCTGTATGGGAATCCTGGCTCTGCCGTTTGTCTATGAGTGAGATAAGTGAGATAAGTCGCATAAGTCACAACCATCCTCTGAACCTCAGTTTCCTTATTTGTATAATCTAGGGGTTAGTCTCAAAGATCCCTAAGTTCTCTTCTAGTTTTCTCTTCTGTGATTCTAAACTGTCCAGGACTGGTAGCATTGTCAGATATCACACAGAGAGTCTGGGTACATCAAATAAGACAATGGAATTAAGTAAGGAAATCTCCAGGCTGCAGGAGGACCCAAGGACAGGGCTAGACTGGGAAGGAGGAGCCCAGGAGTGGATCTATCCCCGCATGTTTTATTCATGACTTCTCTTTTAGCTGTTTGCTTTGTGCTGCCCAATAATGAAATAGCAAATACCATCCTAGCTTGATGTGGCTCCTCTGGAAGAAGGCAGGGAAGGCAGGCAGGAAAGTCATGGGGGAGGGGAAAAAAGAAAAGACGGCAGAGATTGTTGACCAAGAATAGTGGTCATATCTATAGTATAACAGAAAGAACATTAGATGTGGGGTCGGAAGACCTGGCTTTGAATGCCAACTCTGCTACTTCCATGTGTGATCTCGGGAAGCTGTTCCTCACTCTCTAGGCCCCAGCTTCCTCACCCGTAAAAATGAAAGCTTTGGATTTTTTGAACTCATAGAGCCCTTCCAATGAATAAACTCTCTCCATTATTCTACCTTAAGTGATCTTACACTTCCGCCTTAAATTCTCTTATGCTTTATTTATGGCATGGAGGTAACACTAGGTCCTTGAAGGTTATACCAAGATGGTACAAGATATGACTTCACTTACCAAGCTTGAAAATCTTCCAACACAGGTCCAGAGAGAGGCAGTGTTTCTGTCATCTAAGGACCAGCCTAAGTGACTTTTGATAGATTTCTTAGATTGACCCTAAGACAGAAGTTCCAAACCCTCCCTCCCTATTTTTTTTTTGGTTATGGACCCCTTTGACAATCTGATGAAGCCTATGAACCTCAACTAAGATAATGTTTTTAAATGCATTTAAAAATAAGATTGCAAAGGAAATCAATTATACCAAAATGAAAAATCATATTATAAAATACTTTATGATAAATCATTTTAAAATATAGAATATTTTATTATATAAAATAATATTGAAATCCAAAAATATTTTAAAAATTTCAGAAACCCAGGGTAAAGAAATCCTGTCTAAGATGATAAATTAATGGATCACTACAACTCTCAAACACTATCTACTGAGTCACAGAGGAAATTTCCATGCTGATGATCAAGGATTCTAAAAGAAGCTGAAAAGAAAGCATAGTAAACTAGGGTATAATTGTGACTATACCACATATTAACTGTATGGCCTTGGATGTCGCTCATCTTTGCTAGGCCACCATTTCATCATCTGTCTCATATTCTACCAGTTTGGGAGATTTTTGAGTTTTAAAAATCAGAAAACTGAGGCTCAGTGAGAAGAAAGATTTCACTAAGGTGATATAAAGCCAGTAAGTGTCAGAATTTCAGCTCAAATCTAGGAGTCCTGACGCTACAGTCCCCCACTATTTCTGTCTTCACCTACTTCTCACCTTGGCAAACACTTATTGAATGCCTATAATTTAATCTATCTATAAATGATAGAGCCTAGAGTTAAGAAAATCTGAGTTCAAATCTGACCTCTGACAACTTACTAGCTGTATTATTCTGGGCAAATCACTTAACCCTATCTGCCTCAGTTTCCTCATCTATAAAATGAGCTGGAAGAGAAAATGGCAAACCATTCCAGTATCATTGCCAAGAAAATCCCAAAAGGGGTCACAAAAAGACATGACCAAAAAACAACTGAATTCTTTTATTCTTTGTTTACTTCACAAAAGGCTTCTGAGTAGCTATGTACAACGTTCAATGCCTAGAAGTAGAGGATACACATTAGTTTGAGATATATTCAGAAGACACACCCTTAATGAAGATGTGGAAAGTTAAAAATACATTGCTTGTAAATGAGTGGTATAGATAATAGCCTCTACTGTGTGTCCATGACTGGACCAAAAGTTCATGGGTCAGGGCATATGGAGACAAAAGCAGATAATGGCACTGTCCCTATGTTGAGTATTTTATAGTACTATTAAGGAGACAAGACTTCTGCATATAAAAATGGTAAAATAACAAGACAGAGCAATATATGGTTAGTTATCAAATGGACACAACGTAGATAGGAAAGGATCTCAGATGAGAACAGATTAATGAGGGATGGCATAGTTAAGGAGAGGTTCCTGGAGGAGGTGGGTTTGAGGTAGGCCTTGAGAAATGAGTAGAATCTATTTCATATTTCTCATGTTTCTATAGTGATGGGTAACATTTGCATTATTACCCCCAAAGGCATGTCTTCTGACTATGTCTCATTCTATAGTGTATAATCTATTTTACGGATGGAGAAAATGAGGCTCAGAGATGATAAAACAGCTTTGTCTAAGATTGACACACCAAAGGAACTAGGACCAAACTAGGACTAAAACCTAGATTTTCTTTTCCAGTATGCCCTAGCTGCACTAGGTAATTTCAAAGTATTTTCCATCTTAATATATTCAGTTCAATAAATGTATCAAACACCTACTTTGTTCATGGGTGCTATGCTAGAAATAAAAAATATGACAATGGAACTATCTCTGCCCTCAAGAGGCTTATATTCTAGAGTAGGGGGCACAAATAGAGTGTATAGGCAGCAGTGTACATGTATATATTTGTGTGTGTGTATACGTAAGTGTAGTTGTAGAGACAAATATAAAATGTATATGTATACATCTAAAACTTTTATATAAATATATACGTGTGTGTGTGTGTGTGTGTGTGTGTGTGTGTGTGTGTGTGTGTAGACAGTGTCCTAAAAGTTCCAGTGTGGTTTTAAACTTGGTACAGAGTTGGAAAGAGACAGAGACTCAGAGATGGAAAGAGAAGTGGGTAGAGAGGTGGGGAGGGAAGGAGGAAAAGGGACAGAGACAGAATACTAGAGAGAAAGATCAAGAGAGAATGGAATGAGAGGTAGCTAAGAAATGGAAACAAAGTAGATGCCCATCAATTGGAAAGTGGCAAAACAAATTGTGGTACACAAGTACAATAGAATAATACTGTGCTGTAAGAAATGATGTGTGTAATGAAAACAAAAAAGCCTGAAAAGATTTATATGACCTGATGTAGAGTGAAGCCAACAAGCCAAATTAACAATACGTATAGTAACTACAACATTGTAAGAGGAAAGGACAAGTAAAGGTAAAATTATAAAGATGCAGCAGACTTGAATGGAAGGACACCCCTAACCCATTCCTTTATGGAGGTGGAAGGTCCACAAGTGTTTTATATTTGCACATGTTTTTGGACTTATTTAACGTATCATTCAGTTGTCATATTTTCTTCCCCCCTAAATATACATGTGTCATATAGAATGGCTCTCTGGAAAGGAGGGAAGAAAAGATACTTGGCATAACTCTGATAATGAAAAAAATAGAAAATATCAATAAATATTATAATAAAAAAAGACTCAAAGGCATCATCAGTGACAGAGAGCAAGACATATAATCAACATGCCCTGGTTTCAAGAACCACCTCTGATCCATCCCAGTTGTATGCCCTAGGTAAATCTCTAAGACTCAAAGATGTAGAAGTCAGATAGAATTGCCTTATGGGGAGCTCATAATGCCAATCAAATGTCAGATCTGGATTAAAGTAATCATATAGTGCAAGATGATTCTAGAGGTCGTGGAACTAATTCTAGATTTGTGGAACTAATCCTAAGGGCTAGAAAAGTGATCAGGATTCCATACCTGGTTTCCCACATTTAATGGCCAATCCCCTCTAAATGAATTACATGGTAATTCTTATGATTCTTATGTTACTAAAAGTGAAAGCAAAACCCAATGTACAACCCATGTATGTTCTGGTGAGATTTATTAAAGGGCATGAGTTATTATAGAGATGAGTTAGTTGAGGTTAGATCTTAGTTGAAGAGTGGATGCTGAGAGCAAATTGGTGCTATGTCCCCTTGGAACTCTTCCATGCCAAGAAAAGTACCCATCTATCATGATATTGGTCTCACAATGATTTGGCAATAAGATCTGAGAGCAGATTGCTCACACCTATGTAATTTGAAAATGGATGGCTCACAGTTATATAGTGAAAATACTCACTTCTAACATCAAGCCCTATCAGTGAAGCCCTCACTCTTCAAGTGTCCTTAAAGGTTTATAAGAGTTAATTGTCCAGGAGAAGTGTGACTGAGCTTATAGATAGTTTCTTCTAAGTGCAAGATGGCCAGGACACACTTGCTTAGCTTATGGACTATCTTTTCTACATTCATAATTGGTCTTTGACTCCCAGCATCTTCAAACACAGGTACCTGTTATCTGAGGAGAAAACCTATATTGAACTGCTTCCCATAATTAACCTGAGGATGATGTGCCATCAGTGCCACCAGGAGGTAATGGTTATCTCAGGATGTGTCATCTACTCAGGGTGGATACTAATAAATATCCTGACAATGACCTTGACACAAGCTTGAGGAGGAGAATCTTTTGTAGATAGAGAAAAGAAAAACAAATCTGTTGCACTTTTGACAAGCAAATTTACCAGGCTACAAGAAGACACAATTCAAAGAAAACTATTAATTCTTAACATGCAAGCAAAAAAAGGCTAAAAATAAAAACATGCCTTTAAAAAATATTTCTTCTACTTAGGAAAATGTCTTCCAAAATGGGAGTTGCATTTACAGTAGAAAATATGTAAACAGTCACATTGAACTGATTGATCATTTAGCCTTACTTCTACAGGTAGAAATTCATATTTCAGTGGCAGGGGATGGGGAGGGTAGCAATGGCGATGACGATGATGGCAGCAGCAGTGGTGTGGCTGACAAGGAGAGGATGGGGAGAAGTATTTATTAAGCACATGTTACATGTCAGGTGGAAAAACTGGGGGTTTTTGGGGGGGTTAGATCAAGTACCAAGCCTGGAGTCAGGAAGATCTGAGTTCAAATTTGGCCTCAGACACCAGCTGTGTGGCCTGGTCAAGTCACTTAACCCCTATTTGCCTCAGTTCTTTATCTGTAAAAAGGGGACACACTGGAAAAGGAAATAACAAATCATTCCAGTGTTTTTGCCATGAATAGTCCATGGACAAAGTCCATGAGGTCATGTAGAGTCAGACATGAATGAATGACTAAACAGCAGCAATAAGGATGTGCTGAGCACCATGTTTAATTTTATAAGGTGTGTCGTATTCCAAATAGGGTACTAGCTAATGGAAAAAAAAATGAAGGCCAACCAAGGAGAAAGAGGAGCACTAGCAACTTGCTGGAGAAGAAAGATAAAGCTTTCTAGTGCTATAGATGAGGAGGGAGTTCAGTTTAGCAACAGAGGATGACTTTTATGCAAAATCATGGAGGCAAGAGCTACAATGTTTAAGGGACAACCACTTTGGCCAGAAAAGGAATAAAGCTTAACACACCTGGAAAGGCAGTCTCCAGCCAGTTTGGAGAAGATTTTGAATGCCAGATTAAAGAATAAATGTTTATTTTTTTTCCAAGAGGTGAGGCAATAAATAGCCACTGAAGTTTTGTAAGTTGTAAAGTGATATGGTCAAACCATGCCTTAATATTATTTTGTCAGTTGTATAAAGCATGATTTTTTGAGGGGAAGCTCCATAGGCCTCAGTTTCCTCATCTGTAAAGTTAGCCATTAGTTCTAAATGGTCCTAGGAAAGACAAAGCGCCTGCCCTGGGCAAAGCCCTGTGTTGGGCTCTGAGAATAGAAAGTTACATCTACACACAGACCGTGGTCTCAAGGATTTTTGCTGAACTCTGATCCTGTTTCCTCATCTGCAAAACAGGAATAGTAATCCCTGCCTTCCCTATTTCACAGGACTGTTAGAAAGATTAAATGTGCTAAAAGAGGTGAAAGTATTTCCAGCGACTCATTCTGATCTGTCAGTCCTACTAACAACAAAAAGGGCTGAACCAGTATGGTATGCCGGAAAGACCACTGCAGTTGGGTACAAAGGAAAGAACACTGGAACTGGAGGCAGAAGACGTGGGTTCAAATCGTGCCTCTGTTATTTATTTCCTATGTAAACTTGGGCAAGTCTTGTAAACTTTACTTCCTGTTTAACCAAGTAACCTCTTCAGTTTCCTTATCTGAAAAATGAGTGAGTTGGACATGACCTTTAAGATCCCATTTCAGATCTAATACTATGATCTTGTGATCTTTAGTTCTGACTCCATTTCTCAACTAACTTCATATCACCATATTGGGCAAGATTGTCTGTAGAATCCCAGCCAATTCTGACATTCTACTCATCTAGCAGAACTAATTCTGTATTCTAACCACAGCTATTCAGCCTTCTCAGTATTTGCCCAGTCTTAGCAAGCAAAGAGCAGTCTTTGCTGGCAGCATATGGAATAAGGGCAAAGATAGAAACTACTTTAGACCCCCAGGTCCCTCTTTGGCAGCCAGAACAGAAATGATCCCCCTGCTTAGCTGATGAGAAAAAGAGATGGTGGCAATGTCCTGGGGCAGCTCTTAATCAAGCTATTACTTTTTACAGCTAGACCTCCATTTCTCATCTTTTATCCTAATGAGTGAATTTTTAGCATCTTCAAAAATGATGAGCTGGACTGAGAAGGATTTCATGGCTAAGACTTAGAGATCCCAGCTTCCCCTCATCAGAGTTAGAAGTAGGTTGTCCTATCTCCCACAGAGAAAAAAAAAGAATAGGAAGCCTTTTGGCCAGCTGGAACAGTATCTAATGGATGAAGGAAGACGAAAAGGAGCAGTATGATAGTAGCAAGATCAATTCCTGGCTATGCCATTCACCAGAACTCCCTGGGCCTCAATTTCTTCATCTGTAAAATGGGGAAAAGGACTAGCTGACATCTAAGATCTCATCCTGCTTTAAAGTCTTTGCTTCTTGGTTGTCAAATCAGATAAATTTCCTTCCATATCTAGATCCACCCCTCTCAACTACAGGAGGTGTAGTGGTTGCCAAAGGAGGTGATTTGAAGGGTACTAAAAAAAAACCCTGGTTGTATAAAATGCCCCTTCCTCTGCCAGCCTGCAATAGTTTCTGTAATTCTACCTCTTCTAAATAAGGAATTGAAGACCCTTAATTAGGATCCATATGTTGAAGGCTTCATTTCTAAAATATATAGAGAAAAGTCAAATCTACAAAAATACAGTCATTATTCAATTGATAAATGGTTAAAGGATATAAACAGGCAGTTTTCAGAGGAAAAAATTAAAGCTATCTATAGTCACATGAAAAAATGTTTATTATGATTAGAGACCTTCAAATCAAAACATCTTTGAGGTACCACATCACACCTATCAGATTGGCTAACATGACAGAAGAAGAAAATGATAAATGTTGGATAAGATGTGGGAGAGTTGGAATACTAATTCATTGTGGGTGGAGCTGTGAGCTGATCCAACCATTCTGGAGAGCAGTTTGGAACCCCAAAGGGCTACGAAAATGTGCATACCCTTTGACCCAGAAATATTACCCTAGGACTGTATCCCAAAGAGATCACAAAAATGGGAAAAGGTCCCACATATACAAAAATATTTCTAGCAGCTCTCTTTGTGGTGGCAAAAAACTGGAAATTGAGGGGATACCCATAAGCTGGAGAATGACTCAACAAGTTGTGGTATGTGAATGTAATGGAAAACTATTGTGTTATAAGAAACGATGAATAAGAAGACTTCAGAGAGGCCTGGAAGGACTTATATGAACTAATGCTGAGTGAAAGGAGCAGAACCAGGAGAACATTGTACAGTCACAATCACAGTGTGTGAGGACTGTTTCAGGTAGACCTAGAACTTCACAGCAATGCAAGGACCTACAACATTCCCAAAAGACTCTTGAAAAAGAACTATGAATCTGAACACAGAATGAAGCAGAATATTTTCTCTTGTGTTTTGTTTTGTTTTGTTTCTCTTGGTTTCTCCCATTCGTTTTGATTCCTCTGTTCAACATGACTAATGTGAAGATGTGGTTGATGAGAATGTCTGTAGAATCCACATAAAACTGCATGCTATTTTGGGGAAGGAGGGGGAGAAAACCTAAGACTTATAGAAGTGATTGTAGAAAACTGAAAGTAAATAAATTAATTTAATAAAAGAAAAGAAAAAGGATATATATGTTTTCTAGGAGGGCTAATACTTTATTCCACGGTAAGGCTTTAACTCTTGCACTTGAGGTAGTCTGTTAGATGAGATGTATCCTGGAGTCTGAGTACACTGAGTACATGTGTACATCTTAAAGAAGAAAAAAGAAGGAAAAGGTCTAATGCCAGGAGCTGTGCCTGGGAAAGTGTACAAGTCAGGTGATTTAGAGAGGGTGTGGATAACAAATGTCATCTAATATCTAATATTAAAATAATAGGATTTAGAGTTAGAAGGGATCCTCTAGTTCAACCCCATATGAAATAGATAAGATGGCAAAGGCCCAGAGAAGGAAAGCTACTTGCCCAAGGCCACACAGGAGTATAACTCAGGTTCTCTTCCTTCGCACCTGGTGCTCTCAAATCATCACCAAGCTGCCTGCTCAAGGACAGGCCTTGGTCATGGGAAACAAGTGGGAGAAACCTCACTAACCAGCTAACAGTGGCTAAATGTTCATTGTCTGTGTGGTTCTGTAGGAAAGAACCTAACTAAGGAGAGACAAGACCTAAGAACTGTATGAAAGCTCACTTAAGCCCATGTTAGCATGGTGCATGCTCTGTGGTACATAGCCTCTTAGAAGTAGATAGAAGCCAAAATATTCATATTAGCACTTTTTATAGTCGGAAACAGCTAGAAATAAAATATGTGCCCAGGAATTAGTGATAGATAAACAAATTGGGTCACATAAATGTCAGTGGAGTAATACAGCGTCAAAAGAAATGCTGAATATAAAAAAATTCAGAGAAGTGCAGGAAGACTTGTATAAACTGATTCAAAGTGAAGCAAGTAGAATAGTACACAAAGCTTCAACAATGAAAAGTGAAAAGGAGAGAAAATGGAGGTTGTATAAGTAGAAGGACCAAGCTTAGCTTCAAAGACATAAAAAAATGTATCTCCCTCCTTGCTTTTCAGAGGTGAGGGACTGTAAACATGAACTTGACATATACTGCCGTAAATAATTGATGTATTGATTAGTTTTACTAAAGTATTTTTTTTTAATTTTTGTATTCTTTGTTCAAAAAGATGGCTCACTGGGTATAGATTTCGGGGCAGGGAATATATATTGGAAATGAAGGTGATATAAAAAGAAAAATATAAATATACTTTCTTTAATTTAAAGAAAAGACCTTAGAAGCCAGTTAATCCAATCTCCTACTCAATAAAGGAATCGTCTTTTCAGCTTCCCTGCCTAGTGGTCGTCTTTCATCCCTTCAGAGAGTGAATTCATTACTCACATTTCAATACAATACAAACTCTGACAACAATTTTTTCCACTAACAGAGAAAGCTTTAAGTTTCGTAATATAGCAATTAATATATGTGTGTGTTTAAATATACCATATATTGTGCCTCAGGTTGTATTGTATATCATGTGGTCTGTATATCATATAGTGTGCATGGAAAGTACATTAGTCTGGCGGGGTGGGGGGTAGGGTCAAGTGACCTGATTTCTGACTTCTTCTCTGCTACTAACTAGCTACATGATTTGTAGTAAGTCACTTACTCTCAGGCTTCAATTCCTTTATCTTTAAAATGGCTTTGGGATAACCCAGATGATGCCTAACATTGTCTCTATGAATCTCTAACTATAAAAAAATAATGATGTAAAATAGGATCATAGAATTAGAGCTGGAAGGGACCTTAAAGGCCTTCTAGGTCAACCCTCTCCTTTTACAAATGAAGAAACTGAGGCCCAGAGATGTGTAGAACCAAGAAGACTACCTTTATACTCAACATGTGCCTATCATGCATTATTTACATATATAAACTTAAAATCTATATTACATATAATATATGTAAATATCAATATATAAATAAACATCAACATATTTATATATGGATATATGAGTGTACATATATATGCATGCATGTATATGATTTGTGCTAGATATCCTAGTATCTGTGTGACCACATGTATATATGCACATGTACATATGTATATACATGTATGTTTGTAGGCTGGTGTGATCAATCACATTATGCATGTGTATATAGTATGTGCATAACCATATATGCATTCATACACATATATGTTTGTGTTGGGGTTATGTAGATGTGTAAGCACGTGTATATACACACATGTGTACACATTGTATGCATGTGTCCATACATAGATGCTTACATAGATGCATGTGTTTGTACATGCCAGGTGTGTGATTTCATCAGTACAGTAAACTTCCTCCACCTATGCAGAACACCATTTGTTCTGCACCTTCACATCTCAGATAACTGGCAGCCCTGTGAGATTGGTCAAGTAACTTGCCCAGGGTCACACTGTTAGTATATGTCATAGGTAAGACTGGAACCCAGATCTTCCTTGACTGAGGACTGAACTTTTTCCCTTACACCACAATTACCTTTACGCCAATATGGGAAAGTGCCATCTCTAGACATGAAATTAGAAGACTGGACTCTGGTCCTTCTTCTGTGACTTATGTGGTATATACTACATGGCCTTGGGAGCCATGGCTTTCTCCATCTGAAAGACAGAGACAACATTTGGTCCACCTCCCTCACTGCCTTGCCATAGAGAAAGTGGTTCATAAACTGTGAAAAGGCAGGACACCCATGATGGACACTACTCCACAACTTCTCCAACTCCATGGCAGTAACAAGTTAGCTCATTATTCCTTCCCTGCTATATTGACCAATGTTTAGTTTAGCCCTAATATATGCAAAATCCTCTGCTTGTCTTAGGGAAAGAGGTAGTGTAAACACCAAGGATATTTTCATTCCTGGAAGTACAGTCTCAAAAAAAGCAACATATGCCCTATTGCCACTAGAGGAATTAGTTAAGTAGGAGAGGTAGTCTTGTTTGAGAAATCAGTACATCACATCAACATGTATTCGTTAAGCACTCACCATTCCCCTATTCTCTCCTTCAACAAATGTCTTTGGAGCACCTACTGTGTGTAAAGCTCTGTGGGAAGATACAGATAATGTAGCACAGTCCTTGCACTATAGAAATTAATTATCTATTAAGGGAGAGAAGGCAGACAAGCAAATAATTAATCCAAGACTGAGAAATGTACTGAGAAATACCAAGGGAGGCTCTTTAGGGAAAAAAAGAGATTGTATCCATTGGGGTGATCTTGATAAATAGAAGTTTGACAGGACACAGTAATAATCATTCAAATTAATAGAGCACTTTATGCTTTATAAAGCACTTTCTGCAGAACTATCTTGCCAAATGGGGAGACATCCCTTGATGCAGACCATCCATGATGATTCTTCCTTCCCTTCAGAGTAAGGCCCAGACATCATAGACTTGCATTCAGGGACACATGTGATCTGACTCCCACTTGTTTTGGGAGTATTATTTCCCCCTACCTCATTCATTTGTACATATAAGTCCTTTCCTACTTTCTTCACTATCTTTAAGGCACATGCCTAGGAGGAGCATTGCTGGATTACATATAATTTACTGACCTCCGTTAGCCTAGACTAGCTCATCATCCTTTTGATTTCCTGCCTTTGTCCAGGCTGTGTCTGGTATCTTTGTTAGAGCTCAAAGATTCCTTAGAGACCATCAAGTTCAACTCCTTTATTTTATAAATGAAAAATCTGAGGACAAGGGAGGGGAAGTAACTCACCAAAGGTCACGCAGCTAATTAGTGGTAGATCCAGGACTGTACCCCAAACCTCCTGCTTGGGCAAGTAATTTCCTTTCTTTGGACCTCAATTTCCTTATCTATAAAATGTAACAATGAAGGTCAATCAATCAGTGTTTATTAAATACCTACCATACACCAGACACTGTCCTAGACAGTGGAGACACAAGTAGAGTGAATGAAACAATCTCTGCTCACAAGGAGCTTGCCTCTAAGGTTCCCTCCACCTACAAGACACTGGTACCAAGTAATTATCAGCTATGCTGTTTTACTACCAAATCTGAAATATTCTGCAATTAACTGCTGGAGGCTCTTCCTCTGACCCTTATTCCCAGTGTCTCCTTATTTCTGTTGTATGTTACTGGGCTTGGTTGGATGCCAGTAAAAGTGTGTGGATGGTGCAAATCAGTCATCCCTGCTATCTACTCATCACAAACCTAGAGGATAACCTTGTGCTTGTGCCAGAAAGCAGGAGACACACACACACACACACACACACACACACACACACACACACTCTCTCTCTCTCTCTCCTACCCTCTTTCTTCCCCCCCCTTCTCCCCCTCTCTCTCCCTCCCTCTCCTGAAACCAAAGACTTTCAGTCACTATTCTTTCCCAAAGAAATACCACAATATCACCGCTTAGCTCCCACTCCTGCTGGTTTCGCCCCCCTCCTATCACATCAGCAAGAGGGGGCTAGTGTAGAGATATCCACATGAATAAACCATGAGCTTTTCTAGTTGGATACAAACACACCAGGGTCTCCTCCACATAGGAACTGAAAGCCTGACTCATTTCTACACTAATTTCCACAGAAGGGAATACAGTCTGAAAGCAGTTGCTAATTTTGTTTACTTACCTTGTTGTCAGCCAGTGACCTCTCATCCCCAGCTGGAGTGAATTAAAACAGGAAGCTTTGTTGGAGGGGAGGGAACCCACCTCATCCTGACCCAAAGTACCCAATTAAATCCACATCTCAACCTCACCCCTAACCCTCTCCTGGGGGAACTCACAAAACAGAATAGCAGGTGCATTTGCTTTTAATCCCCCACCCCTGAAAGTCCATTCATACCTTCCTGCCTACAGTAATGCCTTACTACTACCACCTTGAGAACTAGGCTTGGTATTGAGAGACCTCAGTTTTAGTCTTGACTCTGCTACTCTCATTGACTAACTTTGGGGAAGTTGATTAGCCTCTGTAGATCTCCGTTTCCTCATCTATGAATTGGAAGTATTAGATTAGATGATTTCAATGTCACTTAAACTCTCTGGTCTTCAATATCTTTACTTAGGAACTTAGAGTTAGACTAGGTAGCCTCTAAGGTCTCTTCCATCTCTAACTCTATGATCCTTTGATGTTCCTTCAGTCCTCTGAGCACTAATACTTTTCTACTAAGGCTCTTTTTAGCACTATTGTACTATGTCCTACAATTTGGAATTATATGAGAAAAATCACCTTTTGATTCAGGGAAATGCTAAGCATATACAATGAAAAGATCACAGACAAAAAGAAAGATCCTAAATAAACAAAATATTCACAACAGTTTGAGGGGCAGCAAGGAACTAGAAACAGTGGATGCCCATTGATTGGGGAATGGCTTGTATTATGACAGTAATATATACTATGCTGTAAGGAGGGATGACTATGAGGCAGTCTGAGAAATATGAGAAGATTTATATGAAATGTTGCAGAGTGAAATAAACAGGACCAAGGAAATGACATGTACAAAGTGCTACGTAATAATGGCAAACTTTATCCCTTTGGTGAGGAGGAGAGAGAACTTATTAAATACTCACTATGTGCCTGAAAAATGTGGATTGGGGAAGAGGTTTATAAAATGCAGCCATGTAGCCATGATTCAAAGACCCTCCCCTCACATAGGATCGGCCAAGTGGGGAAAATTCTAGTTGAACTTTGTGAGCAGAGGTAGGAATGGTCTTCAAGTACAGGCTGCTTGCCTACTTCTGAGGGATATTATAGAAAAGAATTCCTGCTTTAGGTAAGAATAGGATAAGATGATTGACCATGAGACCATGGATAGCCCACCCTGAATAGATTGGCAAGTATATGTTGGTGTGGAGGGAAATAATATTGAATAGAAGACCTAAGACTCAAACCAGGCCATATGTGGTCCCTGCCAGGAAAATCCATGATTCTCAGGGACATTTGGGGGAACACTTAAGCTTAAGGTACCTTCCAGCTCTAACAACCACATAGCCTAAACTTAGGAAATTTCCTAGATTTGGGCAGGAAAAAGTTAAAAGCCCTGCTCTGACACCTTGTGGTGATGTAATAGTGAACAAGTCCCTGACCCCTCTCTGAGTATCAGTTTCCTCATCTCTAGCATGGGAATAATGGCAATTTTTCTACGTACTTCTACAGTGTTCTTTTGGAGAAAGTACGTTATAGAAATAGGAGTTATGTAACATCAGTTATTAGGAAATGTCCTATTGGCATCTCAAACTCAACATCTCAACTGAGCTACTCATGCTTTCTCCTCTAGACCTTTATGTCCTCTAAATTTCCTTATTACTTTTGGGGACACGTCTATCCTCCAATCATCCAAGTTCATAGCCTCAGCATCATCCCTAATCTTCCCCCTCTTTTATCCCTCACATTAAGTCTTGTCAATTCTCCTTCCCTCTCATCTTTCCTATCCCCCTCCCCCTCTCTAGTTAAAAGGCTACCAACTTAGTCTAGAACTTAATCACTTCTTGCCTAGATTACTAGTATAACCTCAAAATTGATCTATCACCAATGTCTCCTCTCTCCAATCTGTTTTTCATAGAACTGTTGCAATTATCTTCCTAAGGTATTAATCTAACTCCCCTACTCAAAAACCTTCAATGACTCCATATTAATTCTAGAAAGAAATGTAGACTCCTTACCCCAATCTGTCTCCAACTTACTTTACCAACCTAATTTCATATTATTTCCTTTCCATTTCCTGACAAACTAACTCCTACCTTTGTATATCTCTATGCCTATACCTGTACCTCTTCAACTCCATACCTTCCTTCAAGACTCAACTCAACTGCCACATTCTCCTTGAAATCTTCTCTGCTCCAACCCCTAAATTATTGTTTCCTGTCTTCTCAGATTGCCTTGTATTTGTGTACATGTTGTGTAAGTGTGTGCATATACAACACTAGTGGCAAAAAGGCAGCCAAGAATACCATTTCTATACCTTATATGGATATTAACTAAACTATTGGTACTCTGAACATAAAATCCTTATATAATGACCATTGAGTGAACATAGTAGTAGAAGAAGGATATCATATCAATTTTAACATTCCCACTATAGATGAAACTAAAAAAAAATTAGAGCTCACAGGTCCTCCCTGGAGAGGCAAATAAAGAAGGTGGTTTAACTATATGTCCAAAGGTAAGGAGAAACACAATTTCACAGGACATTTGGTGGATCTCATATTTCGGGGTTCTAAGTATCTGCACAAATATGACTGTGAAAATAATCACAGCTCAGAGGATAAGAAGGTAGAAAGAGTCTACAAAATATTCAAGACCTTCCAAGTTAAATCAACCATCAAAATGTTGACAATGATTTCAGTGCAAATGTAGGCACAGGAGAGGACAACGAAAGTTAGGAAATAGGGTTCTTGTATAAGAAATGAAAGGGGCCGAAAGCTTATTATAAATACAGAAGCCTCATATCTGAGTATCATGAATACTTTCTTCAAGAAAGAATCAGAAAATGTAGGTCTAGGCAAGCACTAAATAATGTAACATTTCATATATGTGTGTATGTGGGTCTGTGTGTGTGTATACAGATCTATATACAGAGAGACAGACAGACAGGAGCAACACTGACTTTATCCAGTCACTCAGGTTCACAACTTTGAAATCATCCTTGACTCCTCATTCTAATCTCACCCTAAATATTCAACCAGTTGATGAATCTCATTATTTCTATCTTGACATTAATCATATAGTCCATTTCTTTCTCACACACCCGCCACCACCCTAGTTCAAGCCCTCATCACCTCTGTCCTGGGCTATATTGTAATAGGCTCTCTCTCTCTCTCTCCCTCTCCCTCTCTCCTTCTCTTCCTCCATCTCCCTCTCCCTCTCTCCTTCTCTTTCTCCCTCTCTCTCTGTCTCTGTGTGTATGTGTCTCTGTCTCCCTCCCTTTCTCCCTTCCTCCCTCCAAAGTAATTCTACAAAAGCGTAACTGACCACGTTATCTCCCTATTCAATAAACTCTAATATCTTTCTGCTACCTCAAGGATCAAATGGGAAACTGCCCTAGCATTTAAAGTCCTTTAGAACTGACCTGACCTTTTCCTATCTTTCCATTCTCCTTATGTATCATTCCCCTCCGTATACTCTGTGGTCTACCCATACTGGCCTACTTACTGCTCCTCATATTTTGCAGTTGATCTCATATCCATGCCTTTGCAATGACTTTTCCCTATTCCTGGAATTCTCTCTCTCCTTCTATTTCTTAGAGTTCTTAGCCTCCTAAAGGACTCAACACAAGGGTTATCTTCCATAGGAGACCTCTCTTGGTTTCCTCAATTGCTATTGTATCTCCAAACAAGGTTACTTTGGGCCTGTTTTGTGTGTGTGTATGTATACATATATATATATATATATATATATATATATATATATATATATATATATACATATATATTATATAAAAATATACGTATCTGGAGAGGAAGAAGGGGAAAGAGGAGAAAAGGAGGAGAGATAGATAGAGAGATAGAGAGAGATAGAAAGGTGAGAGTGAAAGGGAGAGATTTATCTATATGTCTATATAGATGTCATCTTCCCTGTTAGATTATAAACTACTTGAGAGCAAGGACTATTTCGTTATTAGCTGCCTATCCCTAGTTCATATCACATTGCCTGGCACATGGTAGGGTGCTTGTTGATTGGTTGATTGATTATTATGTCCTCAATTGGCTTTCTATGAATTGTCAAACCACTGACTCAGAAAAAAGATCAAAATTAATGTGAAACTAGAAGAAAATAAAAATAAGATGTGGTATGAAATTAAAACAACCGCGATCTTTCCTCTTTAAAAGAGTTATCAATAACAAAAAGGAGGAATAGATGGAGGAACAAGTAATGACAGATGGTAGCCATTTCCCAAAGAATCCCTGTAAATCAATTGTGATAATGAGAAAGCGAAAAGAGACTAGAAAACTACCAAATACTTGATCTCTTTTCTAAGTAGAGAGAGATGGCAAACAAGGGTAATACCAATTTGCAATAGAAACTCATTTGTAAAAATCTAATCGAGAAGAATGTTGGAATGCTCTAGAAAGCATTGTCTCCTAAAAAGCAAGTAGCAATAGAAGGGAAACTAATGAAAGCTCGGAAGATACTCAACTAAGTAAAGTCATCCTGAGAACATTAAGGATAGGACCGCAAAGAGATGAAAAATAGAAAAGATCTGTCAAGATTTTTATAACAAATTCTTTTCATCATCAAAATCAGGGGAGTCACCACATTTCAACTCTAACATCACAGACCCAGGTGTGCTGCATGGAAAAATTCAAATAGTTCTGAAAAGGGGCAGCTAGGTGGCACAGTGGACAGAGTGTTGGGCCTGGAGTCAAGAAGACTTGAGTTCAAATTTGATCTCAGACACTTACTAGCTGGTGGACTCAGGGAAAGTCACTTAACCCTGTTTGTCTCAGTTTCTTCCTCTGTAAAATAAGTGGAAAAGAAAATGGAAAACGACTTCAGTATCTTTACCAAGAAAACTCCAAAATGGATTCACCAAGAGTTGGACACAGATGAAAAGACTGAACAACAATTGAAATGGATGAGGTAAAATAATTGGATTAGGTCAAGTATACCTAGAGAAAGCCTCTTTGGGAAGTGAAATAATTTTCAAGGTATTAAGGGATAAATTCTCAAAGGGCCTAAAAAGGGAAAGATATTAAATGTAGAGAAAGGATTGTGAATTTCATTATTGGCAAATATAAAACACAACCAACAGAATAATATCAATACCTGCTAACTTATATGTCTACTTTCCTATTCATATAAATTTTATGAGAACTATTTACATATATGTCACTGGCATCCTTGTTGAAAGCTTAAGAAGAAATTAGGCAGATCACATTCTTACATTAAAAGCTGTTAAGAATTCAAGCTTTTCCTGTGCTAATTATTTATTGACTTTTTAAAAAGTTGATTGAGAGCAAAACATTACCTTACTCTCACCTAATGAGATTTCTCCTATGTATATTAAAATCATACAAGATGCGATTCCTTAAAAGATGTAGCAAAAGAAATAACCTTGCTTAACCCTCTCTTTATTAATATTAGGCAAAGCAGAAAACAAGCAGATATGTACAAACCAAAGATATTTTCCACTGTCACCAAGGATGTCCAGGGTAGAGTGAAAAATCAAAAATGCATTCCTATATTTGATGAAATAGATTCTTCTATTTGTGAAGGATATTGTGTTCATCATATCAAATACTAAGATATTTCAGAACCTCCTAAATGAGGGCCATGATCATTCAAAAGAGTTTGGCTTAACTATCCAAATAGGAAAAAACAAGTAGATGGTGAATAACCTCTTGACTAGATGATCATATATTGTTTGGGAGATAAACCATAAAGCTTGTCCTCCAGTACCCATATCTATAATACCAATGGACAATGACCTAGGGCCCAATTTGAATAGGAGGAAGAGAGCAGGTTGGATTGCCTTTGTGAAATTGTCCAGTTTTCTGGGTCACCCCAGACTTCTTCCTGAAACAAAGGCCCATTTATTTAATGTCTACAGAGTCCTAGTGATATTGTATACCTGTAATCCATAGAATGCTATAGTCTCTGAAGAATGGAAGTTGATGATCATCTGAAGGAAAATGGAGTGGTGCATAGTGGTTATAAGAAAGATGTGAACCATTACAAAGGCAGGAGTGTTCAGGAGAAGTGATATAAATGATGTCATCAGAGAAACAAATGACCAGGGGGAAATCTAGGTGGGTCACATGGTAATAGCATGGAATTAGCCTGCATATTTCATTGGCACACTGGTAAGAGAGCTTGAGGAAGGTCTCTAGTGTTCTAGGTGAACTCCAGTGCGGCGGATATGGTGGGGAAGACATGGATAAGAGTTGCATAAGATGGAAAGACATGCACATCAAGATAGCAGATCCATTAGAGTTCCAGCCCATATTGTATGTTCCCAGTGCCATGTACGTACTTCTGATGTAAGTAGCCATATAAATAAAGTACATAAATTATAAAACTTTTGGTTGTTGCTGTTGTTTAGTCATTTCAATCATGTCCAACCCTTTGTGATCCCATTTGGGATTTTCTTGGCAAAGATACTGGTTTGCCATTTCCTCCTCCAGTTCATTTTATAGATGAGGAGACTGAGGCCAGCAGGATTAAGTGATTTGCCCAGGGTCATACAGCTAGTGTGACCAGTTAATCTGAGAGCAGATTTGAACTTGAGTCTTCCTGACTCAAGGGTTGGTGCTCTATCCACTGTGACACCTAGCTGCCCTCTGAAGCATTCGCTAAGGCCTCGATAGGTGCCTGGCACTCTGTTTAATGCTGGCAGACAAGACAGTCCTTACCCTCAATAAATTTATGTTCTAATGGGAGAAAATGACACATAAAAAGGAGTTAGAAGGAAGAGAGTCAGAAACTATTTTGTGTTTCATTTGTTTCCCCATTGCCTGTTGTTGTGCTTATTATAAGTGCATAATAAATGTTTGTTGAGGACCTGAGTTCAAGCATGAACTTTGCTACCTACTACATGTGAGAACTCAAGTCATTTAGGCCTGTTCTAGAATCTATTAAATAAAGGAGTTGAACTAAAATACCCCTCAGGTCTCTTATGGTTCCAGATCTAGTTTACAGGTAAATAGGTGGGTTACTGTTCCATAGCATCATATTCAAAGGCTGAGAGTCCTTGACTTCCTCTTAAAGACAAGTCTGCCATCTGTGGAGCTACCCCCTTAACCTTGTTCCTATTATCAGCATCTATCACCTCTTAGGGGTTGTTTTATGTACCTTATGTTCCTTCATCCACTGTCAAGATACACCTTTCTCAGCTAGCAAGGCAAAACAACCTGGTACCAACATCCCTACTTCCAGTGTTCTGTGGAGCACTCAGCCCCTTAGAATCATACTAGATAGAACCTTAGAGATGCTCTTGTTTAACACCCTCCTTTTTACAAGTGAGGACACTGAGATCTCCAAAGATGAAATGAACTGTCTAGAGCCAAGCAAGTAAGCAGCAGAGACACCTTTGCCCAGAGTATATCTTCTGCTTAAAGTCAGTGAAACTTGGTTTGACATTTACCCTCACAAGGGACAGCACAGCGTGGTGAGAATACCAGATTTGAGGTCAAAGAACCTGGATTCAACATCTAGCCTTACAGCTCAAACTTTGGACAAGTCGCTTAAACCCTCTGTGTTTCAGATTCCTCATTTGTAAAGTGATGAGTTGGATGACATAAACTCTAAAAGTCCCTTGCTTTCTAGGTCCTATAATTTACTAGTCTCTTACAGTGCCCCTTTTCTTAACATTGCCTTTCCAGAAGGGGTGGAGCCAAGACGGCAGAGTATGCTAGCTCCGAACCCACATCCTATGGATTTCCTCTAAAAAGAACTCCCAACAAATTCTGGAACAGTGAAGCCA
>CM053769.1:337368085-337443402 GCA_028658325.1 Potorous gilbertii | reverse complement strand
GGGAGCTTATTGCACAGTGGATTTCAGCTACCTAAAGTAGCTGGATTGCACGCTTGACCTGGAATCAGGAAGATATGAGTTCAAATCTAGCCTCAGAAACTTAGTAGCCATGTAACCATGGGCAAGTCACTTAACTTCTATCTGCCTCAGCTTCCTCATCCATAAAATAGTACTTATAACCCATGATTATTTTTGAGGGTAAAACGAGATGATAGTTGTAAAGCACTTAGTACAGTACTTGGTACATAGTAGGTGTTTTATAAATGCTTGTTTCCTTATTTCTTTTCTTCCTTTCATCCTTCCCTTTGTGATCATACCATAATGCCTAAGACAGAGCTAAGAAGGGAAAATAAGACCCCTCCCTGATTACTGCTATCACTGCCTCACCCCCCCCCAATTAATTTGCCATGATATTCAAGCAGATTGGTTTAGTTAATGTTTGCATCTTAAAAGATGTAAAAAGCCACAAAATATTCAGCATTATTAATAGGTTTGCGGCACACAATTAATCACTGCTTGATCTTCTTCCTGGGTCTCACTCAAAATAAGAAGATGTGGGGAGTTGTGGGGGGAAGGGAGAAATACTCTAAAAGAAATAAGAGACTCTTGGTCAGCAGGGACTACCCTGAATAACCCGTTTATTTGGTACTGATTGAGATCCCTGTTAGGTTAACTTTGGATGGTGCAGTGTAAAGAGCCCCAATCAAAAAATCAGAAGACTCTTTGCTGTCATGGTAATTGTGAACTCTTGGTCAAGTCCCTATCCTCCTCTGAGCCTCAGTTTACTTCTCTGGAAAAGGAAGAGGTTCAACTAGATAAGCTGTACGCTCCTCTCTGGCTCCAGCGTCCTGGGATCAAAGGCCCCTCCCACTTCTAAAATTCTCTGTTCTGTGTTCTAATATTGTAGGTTTTTAAGTTCATTCCAGCTCAAATAGTCAACAGAGCTATGACATTTAAAAACAATTGGCATCTGCAGGTACCTTTAAAGAGCAGTTTTCAGCAATAAATTATGGCGTAAATGTCTTCTATCTCTTAAATTACTTCATGGGCAGATTATGGTTGTGTTTTAAAAACAGTATTTATATTTTTTTCTTATTCCCACCTGTACTGTAGGGATATGGGTTTTAGAATCCAAGGGTCCCAGATGCTGAGCAGATGGTTAGCATGAACAGCTAATCCAAGAGGCAGCAGAATCCTGCACTGATGAGTTCCTATTTATTTCAATCTGGTGTTTTGCCTCACAACAGGACTAATAAGCAATTACTCTAGCATCTCAAATGCTTATGCAGTGTAAATGTATCTGTCACCCAGATTCCACATCATCAATAAAGATGCCAGAGTTGTTCATAATTCAATGATCTATGCTTGGAACATCTTTTTGGAATATAATTTAAAGATTGCAGACTTCTGATTCTGGCATTACTTTGAATGTGGTTTAGAAGTCACCAGCTGTGGAAGGCTCAGGAGGACTTCCCGGCAGAGGTGGGCAGGCACTATTTGGACCCTCTAAGAACAAACTGCTAGTCTAGTCTCAATGTCATTGCCAAGATTCCTTTCCATGATTGAAACCCTTTTGATATGCTTAATATTTCCTGGATCTATTTCTCAGTAGCACCCTAGGCCCTACCCCAAACTGTTTTCACTTACAGTATTTTCTAAGATCCCCTGCTTGGTGATACTCTTGGTTGCCAAGACAAGTCTGGGAATTAATCAGTCAACAAGCATTTATGAAGTACTAATCATGTACTAGGCCCCATGCTAAGCACTAAGGACACAAAGAAAAATAAAAATAGTGTCCCCGACCTCAAGGTACTTGCATTCTAATAAGGGAAATGACATGTAAATAACTATGTCCGTATAAGATATATATATAAAGTATAAATCAAAGGTAATCTTGGGGAAGGCACTAGCAGTTTAGGGTGGTAGGAGACTAGAAAAGGCCTCTTAAAGAAGGTAGGATTTGAATTGGTCTTGGAGATCAGAAGATTCAAGTGGCAGAGGTGAAAGAGAGCATTCCAGCTGTGGGGGACAGCCAGCAAAAAGGTAGATAGTGTGGAGATAGAGCATCCTGCCTGAGGAATAGCATGTAGGCTCATGCAACTCAATTTTAGAGTATTTGAAGAGGCGTAAGATGCAAAATGCCTGGAAGAGGAAAGAGGGGCCAACTAATAAAGGAATTTAATGCCAAGTAGTGCATTTTATACTTGATCCTGGAGATAATAGGGAGCCACAGAAGTTTACCAAGTAGGAAGGATGACATAGCCAGACCTATGCTTTAGAAAAATCACTTAGGTAAATGAATGGAGAATGGATTGGAGTAAGGAAAGACTTCAGGCAAGGAGACTCACCAGCAGGCCACTGGAATAGTCCATGTAAGGAGAGATGAGCTGCCAGCATGGTGGCTGGAAAGAAGAAAATCTGTAAAATGGACTGAATGATCTCAAGGTAGGGTGGAAAGGACTCCAGCTCTGGAATCAGAGGACCTGGGTTCAAACCTCACCTATAATGTTTATTTCCTCAGACAAATTACAGCCCGTCTGAGACTTAGTTTCTTTATCTGTAAAATTGAGAGGATTGACTTTTCCTCTAAGGTTCCTTCTGGCTCTAAATCTACAATCCTATGATATCACAGGTTATGTCCAACTCTAAATTTTTTATTCTAAGCTCCCATGATCCTTGGTCTCTTTGAACTCAATGATTCTAAACGTCTCAGGGAATCTTGACCTGAAAACAGTAATGTAAGGAGTGCAGAGTGAGTAGAGCTGCTATTTGAAGTTGAAAATTTGGGGCTCAGTCCCAGCCATATCACTTGCTAGCAATGAAAACTTGGGAAGGTCATTTTACTATTTGGGGATCTCGGTTTCCTTCTCTGTAAAACTGGAATCATGATCTCTTAACCAGCAGCAGGAGTTTGGTTTAAGGAACAAAGAATATGGCACAAGGAGCAATGAATATATCTATGAGATATTACATGTTGTGAGAATGAATTCAGATCCTATATAAGATGTTTTATGATGGAAATGTGTTTTACATGATTGTATATATATAACTTCTATCAAATTACTTACTGTCTTAGGGAAGAGAGAGGAGGAAGGAGGGAGGGAGAAAAATTTGTAACTCAAAATCTTATTTTAAAAATGAATGTTAAAAATTGTCTTTACATGTAATTGGAAAAAATAAAATACCAATTAAAAAAGCAAAAAAAAAGATGTTTTATGAATTACAGAGCATTGTTCAAACATAATTCATTACTAGGATTATTGTAATCACAACAAGGCTGTCATAGGGAAAGTGTTTTGTAAACCATAAAGCACTGTGTAAATGTCAATAACCATTTATTAAGCCGCTACCATGTGCCAGGCACTGAGCTAAGTACTGAGGTCATAAAGAAAGACACAAATCAGCCCCTTCTCTCAAGGAGCTCACAGTCTGTTGGGGGAGACAAAGGTACAGACGGCTACATACAAGCAAAATTGGAGAAAGTCACAAAGGGAAGGCGCTAAAATACTTCATCTGAATGATTTCCTTTCCTGACTACACCCATCTGTTCTTTCTGCTTCTACCCATCTTTCCTAGACTAAACACAAAATCATGGAATTTAGAAAAGGAAGTAACTTTAGAGAGTTTACTCCAACTCCTTCATTTTATAGCAGAAAATGAGGCACAGAGAGAGGAAATAACATACTCAGGATCATATAACCAGTAAATAGCAGAGTGGGTATTTAAACGCAGGTCTTCTGACTTTAAATCCAATGCTCTTTCCATTAGGCCACCGTAAATAGGAAATTAATTTCTCATTGAAACAATCAGTGATTTGGTGTTTGGGGATGGTGGCCCAGCCCTTATTGGGAGAGCAAAGACATAACTATTTCTATGAAGAAGAAGCAGCCTTGCTTGCATGGGTCAGAGGTGGCCCAGCAGGAAGTTAGTAGATGAAATAATAGGTGAGGGAATGTTTTAGACTTTGATTTAAGTGGCCGCCACTTCCCTTGGGGAAGCTATTTCACAGTCTGGTAGTTCTTGCTGTTTGCCCCCATCTGATCTGGAACCTAAATTTATCTCTTGCCGTCAGTCCCCTTGCCAGAGTTTAAAAGGAATGAAAATCCCAAAGTTTACCTACCTACTAGAATGGATTTGAAAATAAAATTCAGGAGATTTTTTTTCCTATGCATGCTTGCCAATTTTCCTGCCAACATCCCTCTCTTTCACTTGCATTCTTTTCCTTGGCATCTCCCTATAAGATGTCTGAAGCTGTCTGAGAAGTCCTTCAGTCTAATCACACTTTTTTCACTGATAAAGAAACTTGCTGGTTGAAAGAGGAAGGAAAATACTTACCCAAGGTCAGACTGCATTCTTCTTGAATAGACTCAGTCTACCAAAGTTTACCACAGTGCCTGACCCATAGTAGTTACTTAATAAATACTTACTAACTTAATAAATACTAATTGACATTTATACAGGGCTGTAAAGTTTGCAAAATGCATTTCCTATGAAAATTCAGTCACAATAATAAACGTGATAGCTTATGTTTATGTAATGTTTTGTAGTTCACAAAGCATTTTACATGTCTTATTTCATTCTCACAACATGTTTTTGTCGCTGTTCAGTCATTTTGATGGTGTCTGACTCTTTATGCTCCCATCTGGGGTTTTCTTAACAAAGGTACTAAAGTGGTTTGCCATTTTTTTTTTCTCCAGTTTATTTTATTGATGAGGAAACTGAGGCAAACAGGATTAAGTGACTTTCCCAGAGTCACACAGCTATGAAGTATCTGAGACCAGATTTAAAGTTGGGTCTTCCTGACTCCAAGCTTGGTACTCTATCCACCACACCACCTAGTTACTCTTCACAATATATAATATCTTGCAACTACGTTATATTCTTGACTTCTTGCACTATTTTTTTTTCTGCTTCTCACATCAAACCTCTGAAGCTTGTTCAAGTCAGTCTCCTGACTCCCAGTGAGGTAGTATAGTATAGAAAACAAGTGCAAGTATAGAATGTGGGAGTCATAGACTATAAAGACAATTCAAATAGAAAAGAACTGAGGGTTTTATAGACTAGAAGCTCAACTTGGGTCAATAGTGTGAAGTGTAAGCCAAAAGAGCTAATTAATGTTGAATTGCATTAATAGAAAGATTCATCAATGTATTCTATGGCCAAATTAATTTGGGAAATGCTGGACTGAATCTCTAAGAGCTTTTCCTGCTGTGATATTCTATGCTTTATCATTCTGTATTTTAAAGTCCTTTCCAACAACAAAATTCTCAAATTCATCATAACGTCTGCTGGAAGGGAAATTATATTTCCCTTGTATTCTGTATTTGTTGGACCACATTTCATAACATGTCTTGTATCAATGCAGTCATAGGCTGTAGAGCTGCAAAAGGCCATAGAGGTCACCCAGTCCTATCTCTTTATTTTACCAAGGAAGCAAGGAAACACAAGTAATCCATAGAGCCATTATCTTAACCTAAGACCTAGATTCTAATTCCAGTGCTCTTTCTACTAAACTGTGGGGAAGTTTATTGAAATAAATGCTTGGAGATGCTGAGGATTTCTTGGAAAACTGCAGCTAAAAACCCAGATGTCTTTCATTTCAATCCATGTTTGTTTATATCTTTCTTAAGGCAATGAATCACATCTTGCTTTGTATTGCATATATATATATTTATGTTTCATCTCCCCTACTAGATTGTAAGCAACTTGAGAGCAGGGACTGTGACTTATTTATTCTTTATAAGCCAGGGTCCAGTAAATATTTGTATCTCAAAAAATGTCTTTGACTTACCAAATAGGTTCATAGAGCATGTGCTATGTGCAAAGGACTATGGGGAGATGGGTGGGTAGAAGAGAGATGATAAAAATAAGTAATTAGTCTCTGCCTAAATTTATGAATCTTATTGTTGAGTAGGGAAGATGAGACATTGACACATGACAAGGAAGCCAGCAGTGTAACTTGGCATATAGTAAAAACCAAATGAATTGTTCCAAGCAGAAGATCCATGTGGGCTAGGGTGTTCAGTGAAGGTTTCACAGAAGAATTTTAGTCTGGTCTTAGGGCTGGGTGGAATTTTATTTTCATCTTCCCAGAAAATGAGAAAAAAAGAGTAGACTCAAATTCAAAGTGTGCAAAGTTAGGAATGAAATTATTAGGGGTGCTACTTAGCCAGATCGGTTTGCCTGGTATTTAGGCTATGTGTAAACTTCCACAGATTTCATCTTCACTCCACCTCTAACAGAGAGGGCCATCTCCAGTTGTCCTGATCTACATCTTACCACTTGACTCTCACAGCTCCAGAGGAAAAAGTAAGGTTGGTGACTTAGCACAGACCTGCCTCACTTAAATCCAATTCATTTGCTAGTCATGGCATCACCTCCCTGATGTCATGGTCCTCTTTGACAACAAAGGACAAACAACAACCTCTACCACGTGAAGGTAGGAAAGAAGAAATGAAGGAAAAAAGAAGGAAAGGAAGGCAAAAGGAAGGAGGGAAAGAAAGAAGGTAGAAAAGGAAGAAAGGAAAGAAGGTGGAGAAAGAAGGAAGGAAGGAAGGAAGGAAGGAAGGAAGGAAGGAAGGAAGGAAGGAAGGAAGGAAGGAAGGAAGGAAGGAAGGACTTATGAAATGCTTGCTATGTGCTAGGTATTGTGCTACCCCCTGGGGATATAAACGTAAAGACAGAACTGCCTTCCAATCTAACAGGAAAGGATAACACACAGAAGGGAGCTGAAGAGGGGGTGGACTGGAGTGAAGGTACTTGGCACAGAAACAGTTTTTAAGTCTGAGTACCAAGAACAGAACTGGAAGGAGGCCAGCTTGGCTCCTCCACAAAATGGCGGCCCAGAAGAAAAAAAGCTCACTAATGGGAGAAGGGGACAGGCTTACTGAGGGATTTTCCAAATTGAAATGGTCACAGGAACTCCATGCTCTAAGGGAAGTTTCAGGATAAGCTAGGATGGTTTGGAAGTCCTTTAACCAGGAACAGTCCAGGAGGGGAACAGGATAGTGATGTCCTTGATCTGATCATGGCCCCCAAACTTCCATATTCCAGAACTCTAGTTTTGGAGAGTGCTTTTTTCCAGTCACAATCTTCTCAATCATTCCTCCTAAGAAGAGTTGTCATTGCATTGACCTCCAATCCTCCCATCCTTTCCTGTTCTACCTCAGAAAAGAGAGTCTTCTCCTATGTCACTTCCTTCCCTTCACAGTCTTGATACTGTGTTGAACTTGACACCAGTTCAACAACTCTTATACTTTGTCCTATTGAAATCACACCTTGACAAACCCTAATCTGGGATTACCACCCTTCTCCATTTCTATTCATGTGTCTATAAATTCCTGGACAAAGCCCTACAATCAGACTTACTAGATTCATTACAAATTTATATTATCTAATATCAACTAAGCCCTCACTTCTATATGACAATCTTTCTTATTGTTCCTTGTTTTTCCATTTCTCCTCAGAACTCCTGTTATTACCTACCCCCCTTCCCTGAACTCCCTTCTCTGCAGATGATCCCACTTACTTTACTGGGAAAAAAAACAAACAGGCTATCCATTCTGGACATTTTCTGTTCACCAACTCCATTCTTCAAAACCTCTCTTCTTTATCCCTCTCTTCTATTTTGCTTCAGTCTCTAATGAAGAAGAAGGCCTTTTCTTTGCTAAGACCAATCAAATCAATTCAATAAACATTTAATGTCTAAGACCTGCCAGACACTGTGCTAAGTGCTGGGGATACAATGAACAGAAAGAAAAAGTCCCCTGCCCTCAGTGAGTTTACAATTTAAAAGGGCAGAAAATATACAAAAGGAGGCAGGGAAGGGGAAGGGGAGTGGAACACCAAGGAGTAACTGACAAGGAGGCATCTGATTCCATAGAGATGACACCAGACAGGGTAGCAGATGCCAAGTGGAGTGATCTGGAAGTCCAATTTCTTCCCTCTATTAAAAAGAAAGCATTGGGAAAAGTTTGGTTCTCTGACCTCCAGTCCTTCTGTGGGAAGGGAAGTCTGAGGGAGATGGAGTCAATCAAGTCTTGAGTCAGCAGTATAGTGGTAAGTTTAGAAGTGGTGAGCTCATCCTGAGTGGGGCAAGGTGTGCTTTTCATTTGATCCCATCCATCTCCTCTAAGAACTTTGCCTCTATTAATTTCTTCCTTTTTCTCACTTTAATTTTCTTTTGATCCCATCCATCTCCTCTAAGAACTTTGCCTCTATTAATTTCTTCCTTTTTCTCACTTTAATTTTCTTTATCCTCTGGTTCTTTTCCTGGTACCTAAAAATTTTGTTTCACTTTCTTTTAAATTTGTCTAACTCTGAAAGAGAAACATTAAAGTCTCTTTCTAGTATTGCATGTCTTCTTTACATATATACACATATACAAACACATGTATGTGTATATATTTACATGAATACATATATGTGTGTGTGTATATATACATACACACAGTAATTGAATCAATTTTTCTTTTTTAATTTAAAAATCAGACTACTTGAAGCATATTTGTTTAATGTTGATATCAGTTCATTGTCTATAACTCTTTAAAACATAATGGTTTTCCATTTATCTCTAGTGATGTAAACTTTTTTGCTTTGGCTCATAGCAAGATTGCAATTCCTGATGTCTTTTTCCACTTGGTGAATCATGAATTTTGTTCAAGTATCTCATTTTGGTTCTACATATGTCTTTAATTTTTATATGCGTCTCTCATATATACATATATATCAGATTGGTGGGTTTTGTTTTCTTATCTAGTCTGTCACTTTTTTTTCTTAGATTATTTAAACCATTTGCTTTTAAAGTTGTAGTTGTCAGGCATATGTTTTGCTCCACTTATTTAATACTGTTTTCTTTTTTAAATTTTAATTCTCTCTTAAGTTGGTACTTTCTCCTAACAATTAATTTTACTTAAACTACTTTGATGGTAATATGATTCCATAGCTTCTCTCCCTACTCCCCTACTATCATTTGCCTATAATTTTTCAAGTTCTTCAAATTTGTTTAAATAATTATTTTTGTCTTGTATTTAGTTAGCTCTTTCTCCCACTTTTTTATTTTCCCCCACTGAGTTAAAAATTTACTTCAAAACCTTCCCCTCATACATATGTGGCCTTTTATTTTTATTTTCTTTTACTATTCCTTTATCTAAAAAGTTTGTTTTTGCTTTGTTGTCTTCACTATCTTTTTTGTCCTTCTAGTTGGTTCTGAATTTTGTTTTTGTAGGTGATACCCTTATTTCTTGCTTTAGGCTCTCAGGGTCCCTTGTGGGCTTAAATTTTTTAAAGAATTAAGTTTTAAACTTCTCTATTCCAACTAATTTTGTATTATTGTCTTTGTAAAGCTTGCCTCCTCTCCTCCCCGCTTTTTTTCCTGCTATAGTTGACTCTTAGAAATATCAGTTGGTGTGAGACAATATTGAAGAGTACTATGTGATAGAAGCTAACCTGTGTTTTGAATTATGTGCCCCAGTTCCAACCCTGTCTTCACTATGATCGGAATTCTTCACAAAAGTTGTACCACCTCATATCTAGCTCGCTATCCCTCAACAATTCTGAATGCCAGCTGGCACTGGGAATGCACATTTCCTTTCTTGTGGGTTGGGATACTGCCCAAAGGAATTACATTTTCTCAGAGAAAGTAGTCTCCCAATGTACAAATTCAGTCCAAATCCCTGCTTGAGGTCCCTATATCCCATGATAGGTATGTATCCCCAAACTCAGACTATTTTCTCCTCCCCTCACCCCAGTCTCTTTCCTTTGCTGCCCCTATCATTCTCCCACAGCCTCCCTTTTGTTGGGAGACTATAAAATCACCATCCCTTGGTGTCCATTCAAAGACTTGTTAGGCGTGTTTCTTGTTCCTCACCTCTCCCCTCCTCATTTAGGCAACTCTACTTTGCAAGTTTTTCCCAGAAAAGAAAGTAATTCATTTGCAATGGGTCAAGACATTTAGTCAAAGACACTTGAGTTCAATTTTCTACGTTAGTTATTTCTGATTCTTAAAATTTTAATTAAATCTTTATTATTTTGGATCCTTTTTTAATCCTTTGGTCTATCTCTATTTGTTTTTTATCTTGTCATTCTTTATTTTTAAAAATAATAACCATAAAGCAAGAGATAAATGATTTCATTATTTATTATTTTCTTGATCACTGTATATATTTACTTTTCTTGTGCTTCTATCTGAGTTGCTTGTAAGTCAAATATTCTGCTCAGATTATTTTTATTTCAGGGATGTTTATCTTTTGTTGAACATTTATATTTTTCAATGACTTTTTAGGGCATGTCATTTTGTATTGTAAATTGAACTCCTTTACTGTTTGGAACACACTATTCCATTCCCTTCTGCAATTTCTTTTGACTGTGGAATAATCCCATTTTAATTTTCTTTCTTTCATGTTTAGGGGTCTTTCACCCCACTTCTTATAAAACTTGTTTTTGTTACTGAAACTGTTCAAATTTAATTACTAAATATATAATTTAGATCATAAGGATTTTTTTTCTGTAAGTGGTCTATGAATTCTCCTGATTTGTGCTTGTTGCCTACATGCAGAACTTCTGGACAGATTTCTTTTATTTCCTGCTTTATGATAGAGTTTTATTTTCAATTTGTCATGCTTGTCTGAGACCTATAATTCTTAAATTATCTCTGTGCATTCTACCTTCAAAACCAGTTGTTTTGACTTATATGGAATTCATGTCTTCTTTTTGGGATGTTGCCTTTCATTTCTCTTCTGCCATATTATCCTCTGCTCAAATATTTTTGTATTCCAAATCTATTAGTCAAGTCAAATCAGTAAGCATTTATTAAGGACTTACTATGTGACAAGCACTTTGCTAAGTATTAGAGATACAAACATAAGTAGAAATAAACACCAAAAAAATCAAGACCTTGCCCTCAAGATTACATTTGAATGGGGGAAGATAACACATAAAAATGAAGCTGACAAGGAATTGGGGGGGGGGGGAGGAAAAGAAGCATGGTGACAAAGTCCTAGCAATTAGAAATGGAATCAGGAAAGGAATGCCTAGGTTCTCCCTCAAAATGGAAGTTCTAGGAGGAAATCACCAATAAGAGAAAGGGGCTAAAAGGGCAGAGGATGTTTCAAGATGATGAAGTCATAAAGACGGAGGGAACTTCCAGGGTGAGAAGGCAGCTGGGACTTGGAGGCAAAGTCTAGAGAATCAAAAGCAGATCTGAGAAACCCGGAATCTGTCATTTCTTTAGAGAAATTCTCTGTCATGGATTCAATGTCTCTTAAAAAGTCCAATTTTGCATTTTAATTCTATTTTCAGAACTTGCTTTTCTGACCTACGCTCATTCCTAATTTTTCCTTTCAGTAATTCCAATAAAATATAAACTTCTTAAAAGTAGGTATTGTTTCATTATTTGTATCCCCAGGCCCCAGAGCAGAGCCTGGCACATGGTGTATACTTAATAAATATTGGATTGATTTATTTCTTTTTTGAACCATTCTATAGTTTCTTGATGTTTAATGTTCTCTTGTGAGTCCATAGAATTCTGCCTTTCCTTAGGCATATTATTGCCTCACTTGCCTTCATACTCTAATATGTTCTAAAAGAATTTTGTATTCTATTTGAAGTTTTACTCATTCTCTCTTCTGTTTTTCAGATCTTCTCTATTGACTTAACATTTGCTTGTGCTCTGGGCTTTCACTGATGTTTCTCTCTCAGTATTTTCAGCATTTCCACTTTTTTTCTTTTATTTCCTATCATTCACTTTCAGGTCCCTTCCCCTTTGCTGGCAAGCAGATTTCCCAAGGCTGCCTCAGCTTCCTTTGGTTGGAGGATAGATAGTTTGCCTGATTGGCCTCAGTGATCACTCATAAACAGGACTATTCCCAACTGGATTTCAGTTTCCTTTCCTTCAAGTACAGCATATTTATCTTTGCTGGCATCCCTCCCAAGTCCTCTTTCTACTCTTTTCTTTCCTTCACTTGTATTGTATCAGAATATATTGTATAATCAGCATCTTTGCTTTCTTGTAGGATAGGGGTAGGGTAGGATTTGGCCAGTCACATTACAGCGGCTGTAGGATCTAAGACATGGAACCCAGGCACAAACCTATGAGTTTGCCTTTCTTCTCTGCTATGGGCCCCAGAGGCTTGTGGGAGAAGTCTGTAAAGTAAGTTCTTTAAGTATTAGAGTTCTCTGGTATTAATTCAAAATAATTCTACTTTTTTTCATATTGTCTCCTCTGCTATGGATTTAGCTATCATTCCTAATTGGATGCATTTTACTCCTTTTTTTTTGGAAGGGGATGGCAAAGCTTAGATTGGTTTATAAATAGTAACTAATAAGTCATCTATATATTATTAATATCTCTTCCTCCCCCCAAAAAAAAGTACAAAAACAATTTTAAGCTCTTATTTTACTTATTCTTTCTAGCTTTTGACACTATTGAGGGAAGAGAAAAGAAGGGGCATTTATTAAGTGTCAAATATTGTTAAGCACTTTACAAATATCATCTTATCTGATCTCTCTTGATTAGCACTTCTTTCTGGATCTCTCTCTACTTGGCTTCCATGAAACTGCTTTATTCTGGTTGTCTGCCTGTGTGTCTGACCATTATTCTCTATCTTTCCTCTCCATATACATATATGTATGTATGTATGTGTGTGTATGCATATCTATCCACTCTACCTTAGTTAACTCATCAGTTCCCATAGGTTCTAATAACATCTTTTATACAGATGACTCCTAATTTACATCTACAGTCCTAACCTTTTTTCCTAAATTTCAGTCTCAGATGCCTTCTGAATATTTCTGTCCAAGTATCCTTTAGGTATATCCAAACATGTTCAAAACAACAAGTTCAAAACAAAGACCATTATATTTCCACAAAATCCACTCTGAAAACTTTCTGATTTCTGTTGAAAATGCTACCATACTTCCACTTAACTAAGTTAATAAACCCATAGTCATCCTTGAGTCTTCTATTTCACCCTTTATATACAATCACCCAATTTTGTAAGTATTATCTCTACAGCATCTCTTATTCCCATTCCTTTCTATTCATAAATTCTCTATTTTAATTGAGGCCTTTATCACTTCTTCCTAAGACTATTGAAATAGATTCTTAATTGATCTCTATGCCTTCAACCCTTCCCCTCTTCATCTCTTATCTGTACAGATTCCAAAATGATGATTTTCTTATATCACAGATATAACCATTTCACTTCCTGAAAAAAAAAAAGCTTTAACAGCCCCAATTACATCTAGAATCAATTATAAATTCCCTTGGCATTTAAATCTCTTCACAATCAAACTCCAACCTGTCTATCCAAAATGACTTCAGATTACTCCCCCTCACATAGTCTATGTTCCAGAAAAAGTGGTCTATATACTGTTCCCAATATCTGACATTCCATCTCCAATCCCTCAACTTTCACACGTACTATCCCCTCACTCTTGAATTCCCTCTCTATTCTCTGAATCCCTCTATTCTCCTCTACCTCTTGAATTATGATCTCCCTTCAAGGTTCAACTCAGGTACTACCTCCTACTTGAGCCCTTTCTTCATCCCCCACCCTCAGTTAGTAGTATATCCCTCCTCAAAATAACTCTATTTGTTATGTACTTAATTTGGATTTACTTATATTTGTAATGTTGCTGCCCATTCCCACCCCCATCCCCCAGAGATTTGTAAACTCCTTGAGAGAAAAGATTGTTTTGTTTTTGGTTCTTGTATCTTCAGCACCTTGGATAATTCCTCCTACTCATGCTTGTTAAATTGAAATCTGTGTGATAAGGCTCTTAAGGTCAGATGCAGCCAGATGAGGCATGTCCTCATGTCCGATTAAGGGTCTATACATTTTTTTCCTCTTTGAGCAACAGGGAGCTATTGAAAGTTTTTGAAAAGGGGATTAGAATGATCTCTGCCAAGCTTTAGGAAGACTAATCTTATGCCATTGTACCAAACTAACTCATTTTCTTTTCTTAAGTAAGGTTAGTAAATTAGTATTACTGATGTCTTTCTTTGATGCCATCTTGTGGCACTGAAGTGACCCTGGGTTTTTGAAACCTTTGTCAAGGGAGCTTGACCTCCAACACATCCTACCAGGATGGTTAGCCTTCTAGTACAATCCTAGTAATGGACTAGGGCAGCTAGGTGGTGCAGTGGATAGAGCACCAGTGCAGGAGTCAGGAGGACCTGAGTTCAAATCTCACCTCAGACACTTGACACTCACTAGCTGTGTGACTTAACCCCAATTACCTCATCCTGGGTCATCTCTAGTCATCTTGATGAATATCTGGTCACTGGATTCAGATGACTCTGGGGGAGAAGTAAGGCTGGGGACCTGTACAGCCCTCCCTCACTCAAAACAAAGTCAAGTGCAAGTCATGTCATTATTTCTCTGATGGCATGGATGAACACACATATAAGTAATGGACTAAGTCTATTATCTGATGACCAACTTAGCTACAGAGGCACATTACAAGGTTGGCAATCAGGTGGTAATATGATCAGCCAGAGCAACCCATAAAACTAAAGAACAAACCATTTAAGGAAATGCTGAAAAACCGGGAATCTTAGGTACATTGGCAAAGTCTCTCATCTTTTAGGGATAAGATGGGAAGGTGTGGGCCCAAAGTTAGTAGAGTTAGGTAGATTCATTGCTGCTCAACCAAGCCTACAAAGAGTTGATGAATTGAACAATTTCGATTTGGAAGAAGGTCTCTAAAGCATGTTACAGGGCTCTGCCATTAGCCTTGTTCTGTATAACATTTTTATCAATGGCTTGGCTGAAGGCATAGTTGGAACACTTTATCAAATCTGTGGATGGCACAAAGCTGGGAGAGAGAGCTAATATGCTACATGTGAGAATCAGCATTCAAAAAGATTTAGACAGGCTGAAAGGATGGGGTGAATATAATGAGATGGAATGTAATAGGGATATAAATAAAGTCTTGCATTTAAGTTTTTAAAAAATCAACTGAATAGTTCAGAAAGAGGAAGATGTCCAGTTCATGTGAAAAAGAGTAGGGATTTAATTGACTGCAAGTTCAATAATGTGACACAGCAGCCAAAAAGCCAATGTGATCTTAGACTTAAATTAAGTCCTGGTATGCAAAATGAAGGCTATGACAGTCACACTAGACTCTTCACCAGGCAGACCAGTCCTCAGAGACTTGGAGTTTTGGAGTTTGTAGGGAGCTTTGGCACTCGAAGTCCTTCACAACTTGGCCCTCATCTACCTCTTCAGTCCCTCACACATTCCTTCCACTCCAGCATTCTCTGGTCTACCCACACTTGCCTTCTTGCTGCTAGTCAGACATGACCCTCTGTCTCTGTTTCCATGCCTTTGTATTGCTATTCTCCATGTCCACAACGTGTTCTTCACCTCCAAATCTTAGATGCCCTGGTTCCTGCAAGACTTGGCTTGTCACCTTCTACATGAAGACTTTCCTATTTCTCTTTTTAGTAGTAACTTCCTCCCAAGTTTTAACCCATCTCTATTGTGTAAGTGCCTGTGTGTGCACATTGTCTTCCCTCACTACACCGTAAGCTCCTCACGATCAGGGACGGTTTCATTTTTGTCTTTGTATACCTGACACCTAGCACATTGCCTGGCACATAGTGTGTATTTGTCCTTCATTGCTGAAGAAGACCATGCCATCAGAGAAATGATGACATGACTTGTACTTGACTTTGTTTTGAGTGAGGGAGAGCTGTGCAGGTCACCAGCCTCACTTCTCCTCCAGAGCCATCTGAATCCAGTGACCAGATATTCATCAGGATGACTCAGGATGAGGCAATTGGGATTAAGTGAATTGCCCAGGGTCACACAGCTAGTGAGTGTCAAGTGTCTGAGGTGAGATTTGAACTCAGGTCCTCCTGACTCCTGCCCTGGTGCTCTATCCACTGCACCACCTAGCTGCCCACACATAGTAACTGCTTAATAAACGTCTGTGATTGATTAATAAATATGGAATGTTAGAAATGGTGGAGGGAGTTTAGAATATCAAATATTAGACCTAGAGGTCTAGATCATTCAGAGACCTGAATGATCATGTAGTAACAGGTATACTGGGTGTAGCAAATGGGACATGGTACCTATGATCTACTTCTTTTTTCTCTCTGGACTGACTCACTCACCCTAGCCCGAACTCACTTTAGAAGGTCAGGGTAGGGAGATTTCAAAGAGGGTCTGGACATAGACATGCACAATATAGCTAAAATTCATTCAGGGCTTGGGGTTGGACAGTCTTAGTGGAAAAAAAAACTAATATTTTAGAAATACACAACTACACTCATTGTTTGACCAAAACTGCTAGGAAAACAAAATGGTCTGACCAAAATTAGGTATAGGCTACCATCTCACTTTGTACACCAAAATAAACTGCAAGTGGATACATGACTTAGACATAAAATGTTATATCATAAGCAAATTAGAGGAGCAAGGTAGAAATTACTTTTGGCAGCTTTGGACAGGGCAAGAGTTCAGTGGGGCAATGAAGAGGCCGCTGAGCTTTAGTCAGAAAGACTCAAGTTCAAATCTAGTCTATTTACTAGCTATGTGACTCTAGGCAAACCATTTAACATCATTTCCTCAGTACAAAATGGGGGAAATAATAGCGACTACTTCTCAGGGTTGTTGTGAGGATCAAATGAGATAATATTTTTAAAGTACTTTTGAAAACTTTGCGGGGTATTATCGGCGTTATCATTGTTAATGACCAAACAAGGGATTGAACGGATCATACAAGGTAACACAATTTGGTCATAGAAAATTTAAAAGGTTTTGCACAGACAAAACCAGTGCAGCGAAAATAAGAAGTGAAGAACACTTGCAGAATTTTTCTCTGATAAAGATTTCATATCAAAGATATCTAGGGAACTGATTCAAATTAGAATTAAAGGCTGTACTCAGTAGATAAAGTAAAAAAAGACATAAGCAGGTAGTTTTCCTTAATTATACTTTATTTTTTCCAATTACATGTAAAGATAGTTTTCAACATTTATTTTTTTAAAATTTTGAGTTGCAGACTTTTCTCTCTCCTTCCTTCCCTTTTCCCCTCCCCAAGACAAAAAGCCATCTGATATAGGTTATACATGTACAATCATGTTAAACATATTTCCACATTAGTCACGCTGTAAAAGAAGAATCAGAACAAAAAGGGAAAACCACTAGAAAGAAAAAACAAACATAAGTGAAAACAGGATGACTTCGATTTGCATTCAGGCTCCATAGTTCTTTTTCTGGATGTAGATTTTTCATCACAAGTCTTTTGGAATTATCTTGGATTGTTGTATTGCTAAGAAGAGCTAAGTCTATCATAGTTAATCATCACACAACGTTGCTGTGTACAATGATCTCCTGGTCCTGCTCGCTTCACTCAGCATCAGTTCATGTAAGTCTTCGCAGATTTTTTCTGAAATCCATCTGCTCATCATTTCTTATAGCATGTTAGTATTCTATCACATTCATATACCACAACTCGTTCAACCATTCCCCAATTGATGGGCATCCCTTCAATTTCTGATTCTTTGTCACCATAAAAAGAGCTCCAATAAATATTTTTGTAAATATGGGTCCTTTTCCCTTTTTATGATCTCTTGGGGATGCAGACCTAGTAGTGGTATTACTGGATCAAAGGGTATGCACAGTTTGGTTGCCCTTTGGGCGTAGTTCAAACTGCTCTCAAGAATGGTTAGATCAGTTCACAACTCCATCAACAATGCATTAGTGTTCCAATTTTCCCATATCTTCTCCTACATTTATCATTTTCCTGTTTTGTCATATTAGCCAATCTGATAGGTATGAGGTGGTACCTTAGAGTTGTTTTGATTTTTGCATTTCTCTAAAAATAATTTAGAGCATTTTTTCATATGATTATAGATAGCTTTCATTTCTTCATCTGAAAACTACCTGTTCAGATCCTTTAATCATTTGAGAAATAAAGCTTTATCAGAGACACTGCCTGTAAAAATTATTTCCCAGCTTTCTGCTTCCCTTCTAATCTTGATTGCATTGGTTTTGTTTGTGCAAAACCTTTTTAATTTAATGTAATCAAAATTATCTGTTTTTCACTTCATTATGTTCTCTATCTCTTATTTGGTTATAAATTCTTCCCTTCTCCATATATTTGACAGTTAAACTATTCCTTACTCTCCTAATTATGCCATATTGTTTTCCAGTTTTCCCAGAAGTTTTTGTCAAAAAGTGATCTCTTATCCCAGAAGCAGAGGACTTTGAGTTTATCAAACAGATTACTATAGACATTTATTATTGTGTCTTGTGTACCTAACATAGTCCATGGATCTGCCACTCCATTTGCTATCCAGTGCCAAATAGTTTTGATGATTGCTGCTTTACAATATAGTTTTAGATCTGGTACAACTAGGCCATCTTCCTTTGCATTTTTTTCATTAATTCCCCTGATATTCTTGACCTTTTCTTCTTCCAGATGAATTTCATTATTACTTTTCTTAGCTCTATAAAATAATTTTTGGTAGTCTGATTGGTAAGGTACTGAATAAGTAAATTAATTTAGGTAGAATTGTCCTTTTTATTTTATTAGTTCAGCCAACCCATGAGCAATTGATGTTTTTCCAGTTGCTTAGACCTGACTTTATTTGTGTGAAAAGTGTTTTATAATTGTGTTCATATAGTTCCTGGGTTTGTCTTGACAGTCATATCCTCAAATAGTTTATCTTGTTTACAGTTATTTTTAATTTCTCTATCTCTTGCTGCTGGGTTTTTTTGGTAACATATAGCAAGTAGTTTTCAAAGAAAGAAATCCAAGCTATCAGCTAACTTTTTAAAATAAATGTTACAAATCACTATTAATTAGAGAAATATAAATTACATATATTCTGAGTTCCCATCTCATACCCATCAGATTGGTAAAATTGACACTGGAAAAATGAAAGTAACAAACTTTGGACAGTCTCTGAGAAAAAATACACATCAATGTACTCTTAGTGGAGATATGAAATAATAGCCATTTTTGGAAAGTAGTTTGGGACTATGTCCCCAAAATCACTAAACTGTGTATATCCTTTGAGCCAGGAACACCATTACTAGTCCTATAACCCAAAAAGATCAAAGAAAGAAGAAAAGGACCTATGTATACAAAATACTTAGAGTAGTTCTTTTTGTAGTTGCAAAGTTCTAGAAACTAAGAAGGTATCCATATGAGAAATGATTGAACAAATTAAGGCATATGAATTTACAAGAATATTATTTCACCATAAGAAATGAAGAAATAGAAAGTTTCAGAGAAAATGAAAGACTTGAAAGAACTGATGCAGAGTGAAGTGGCCAGAACCAGGAGAATATTTTATATAATGTCATTACATAATGGTAACAACTTTATAAAGACAATTTTGAAAGAGCTAGAATTCTGATCACAAACCAAAATTCCAGAGAACTAGAGGTAAGCATGCTACCCACCTCCTGAAAGAGAGCTGACAGACTTTAAATTCAGAATGAGGTCATGCATTTTTGTAAATGGTCAATAAGGGAAATTTCATCATTTAACTGTGCATATTTATTGTGAAATTTCATTTTGGGGCTTTGCGATTGGTTTATGTTGTTTTGTTTTGTCTTATTTTTTTGCTTTTAAGTAGGGGAAAAGTAAAAGGGAGAGAAAGTAAATGTTTTAATTTTAAAAAATAATAAAATTTATTTTTCAAAAATGCTCAAAATTATAGCTCCTAAGCCCCTACCAATGTGCTTTCCATTTGTATAAATCATTTACAATGACACCATTAATTCTTAAACATGAAACATTTACCAAATAGTAGGCAAAGGCAGGTATAATCAAAACACAACGGACCACTGATAGACCTTGAGTCACATTCTCCCAGCAATACACAGTGTCCGTAGGGAAGAGAGTCTGTACATACTTAGAGAAAACTAGAACTACTCACCTGCGTAGGGAAACTCTGGAAAGTGTCTGGGCCAGTTCACAATTCCTGACTTCAAATCTGGATGTCTGTGGTCTCTTTAGGGAACAGTCTGCACCACACACATATAGCACTTATTGCGTAAAACTGTTCCTCTTCTGAGCCTCTCCTACTGGACAAAGCTTTTTCTCTGCTATTCTTTGGCTACTCTTAACCCTTGGGCCAGGGTCAATCTCTTTTATCTAACAGCAGCCTTAAGTCTCAGATCTGCTCCCTTTGCTAAGCATAGAAACATTATGACATCCACTTAGTGAAAAGCAGTTCTCTATAATCTTGGGGTCTTCAAAGTTGTTTAAATTTTGCTCTGTATAGATTTGGGGGAATTTTTCCCTCTTGATCTGGAGAGATCCATAACAGGCAATATAGCCAAGCCTTTGATAGATTCTTGTCTCTTAAAAAGTAAACCGTACTAGAGAGTAGGACTGCCTTTCCCTCAGCCACAGAACAGCTGTTGCTTTTCCAACAGCAGAGCTTTCTTCTCATCAGATTAGTTCCTTCATAAACTGCAGAACTTGTCTGAAGTAAACCTTGTGTCATCCCCTTAGTTTCTCAGCTCTGGAATCTTTGTGTTCTGGCTTTCAGCTTCTGACACCTTGGCTTCTTTGGCTAGTGACCTTTAACCTTCTGATCTATAACTTCTCATTATCTCACTTGCCTGAAATCAGAACTTCCTTGTGTAGTGACCCATTTCTAATTTAAGTTGATCAACCCAAATCCAAATCTGACATTTCTGTCAGATATGACACACATAGATATTATACAATAGACCCATAATCCCCAAACAGTTCTTTGATGCAGAGTTTCCAAGCAATAAGCTCTAATGTCCTGAAAACAGCCACATTCCAATTAGCTTCTGGGAAACAGAACACTGCAGCCATCAGTCAATACTTTTGCCTGTGAAAGGGGCAGCCTTCTCTCAAGTTCTCTCAGCATCTTTATCTCAGGGGCTTGCTCTCAGGTACTCAGAATTGTTTGTATTTCTTTACAAGCTGCTTTTCTCTGTGTTTCTCACAATGCTCTTTTTCTGTCCCCTTCAGCAAATTTGTTGTTCAGTTATTTCAGTTTCATCTGACTCTTTGTGACCCCATTTAGGCTTTTCTTGGCAAAGATACTACAGTGGTTTGTCATTTCCTTCCCCACCTCATTTTACAGGTGAGGAAACTGAGACAAGTAAATGTCTGAGGCTGGATATGAACTCAAGTCTTCCTGACTCCAGGCCTGACCTCTATTCACTGGGCTACCTAACTGCCCAGGCTTCAGCAAATAAAATGTCATATAAGAAGCAGAAATACCTTCCATCCTCAAAACCCTTCATTTGACAAAAAAATGAGGTCTACTGAATAGAAGAGACTTTTCTAAGGTCATATGGCATGTTAGCGTCAATGTCAAGACTAGATTTTTCAGTCTTTTGACTCCCGAGCCAGTACTCTTTCCACTACTTATAGCTATGGCTCCTCCCATTTGGGTAAACTGGCAAAACTTTTAACTCATCTTAACATGTCTGTCTTTGAATTTGTTGAAATGGCCCTAGTTTTGATATTTGGTGAAGAGAATAAGCCTTTACTATGTTCTGCTAGATCTTATGGCATCTTCATTTCACAGGTAAACATCTAACCAACCTCTCCTATATAACTAGCCTTACAATAGACAGGGAAAGACTTGACTTGCCTTAAATTACCCTCACTATCAGCCTGGCACAATGCCTTGAATTCTCCTCACTAGGATTGAAGCCCCCTTTTAAAATGTAAAAGTTATTCTATCATATCCATTAATGCCATGGCTTGAATTAGTTTATCAGATTATCACCAGCAGAGAACAGGACCCTGAATGAATGAGTCCAAGAATACATGTCTTTTGAAGGGTACAACTTCTAGGATAAAACATAGACACTTCTCTTTGGCATTAAAGCCCATTACAATCCAACTTCTTTTTCCAGACTTAGTTTACACTATACCTCCTCGTATACACTACCACCCTATTCATGACATCCATTCATACTCTGAGTTGGTGCCTTTGTACACATTGTTTCCCGTGCAAGCAAAGGGAATCCCAATGATGATAGGGCCAAAGCATCCATAGGATAGCATTAAGTCACTGTGCATTTAGAAACGGGGACAGGATCACCATTATCCCAGATGCTCCATCCGATGTCACTGCTTATTACCAGAGATGTAAGATTTTCCTCCTTCCCTAAATGAGGTTTGCCCTATCCCTGACGTGTAGTAGCTATGAGACTGTCTCATATAATTTCCCCTCTTGGCTTTTCCCTCTAGCTTTCACAAAATGACATAACCCTAAAGTTCAGAGGACCCTCAGAGGTCATGTGCTTGTATTATGAAGCCCATACTGAACACTGAGGCCTCTTTTCCATACGTCCTTCCTGCCTAAGTCCTGATCTCTATACTGGATATTAGCTCATGATAGTTTCCTTGGCTACGCGGTTCAATGTTGGTGTCCTTGACTTTGGACCATGACCTTAGCATCAAAAGAGCAGGCCCAAGACCTTTTCCTGAACACTACTAGAGTGGGTTGTTTCCCCCATATATCCTGGAAGGTGGCATCTACGCATCCAGAGAGACTTTGCCAGGTAAGAAGATGAACTGAAAAAACATAGGACAAACTATGACTCTGAAGGACGTAACTGGCAGCTACAAGAGAGGGAAAGAGGGTAGCAAAGAGGCAAGTTTCAGCTTCTTGTAAAGAAAAACTTTGAAACAATAAGACTGGTCCCAAATGGAGTAGGCTGCCTTAGAAAATAGTAAGTTCACCTCAGTAGGAAGGTCTTCAAATAAAGGTTGTTGTCATTGGGGAAGCAGTGGCGTCAATTCTTGTTCAAGTATGGATTGGATTGAATGACCTCTGAAGTCCTTTCCAACTCTGTAATGCTATGTTAGGTAGACAGAGCTGGTGTATTTTGCCAAAGGATGGCTTTCTGACTCTCCTATGTGCTTTCTCCTGGGGAAAGGGGAAGGTTAGATACAATACAGAAGTTGAGTTTGGCAGCTGGATATGGCTTTTCTTTGCCCCAGGAAAGGCACTGAGAAAATTCCCAGATGACCTCTACAGGACATTTACTTTGGAGAAGGCATTCCTGTCCTGCTTTCTGAGTCTCCAGGAGCAGTGCCATCAGGGAACTGAGGTGACTGGGCGGTGGGGGAAGGAAAGGGAAGGACAGTAAAGGCACCATTTAACATCCAGGGTGGAAAAAGCATCCTTTGAGCTTGGCCCTTGCAAAAGATCCTGTGGACTTGTTATCACCATTACTTGTTTAACTGATGGTTTCCCTGTTTTGGGGGGGCTATTATCATCTGTGTGCCTCAATGCCTGAGTCTGCAATGTGATTGATTACTGTATTTGTGTGTATTCTTCTGGTTACAGGGCTAATTGTTGGGGGGAAGGTTGAATGAATTAGTCATCATTTAATGATGACAGATTTTTAAAAAGTCATAAAATTGAAAAGAGCAGTGCCAATAGAAGCACCATGTAGAGATTTCCCGAATGGAAAAGGGCAAAAGCCAAATGATTAGCAGTCTAGGCAGTGAGGAGAAAGGTCATGAGCAACATGGGAGCAGGGGGGGAACAAGCAGAACCTGAGCAAAGATCTGTGAAATCAACCTGACTGGAACCTCAGGTGACTGTAGGAGAACAATAAGACAAGGAAATGTACACCCAGGTTATACAAGGCCTTGAATGCCTGACTAGACAGTTTGGACTTGATTCTATAAGCTTCTAGAGAATCTAAGGTTTCTGAGCAGAAGGGTGACATAAACACATCTCCTCTGCTTTGGGGGAGATGTCAAAGCAGAAACATTGTTGTCCAGTCATTTTTCAGTCATGTCCAGCTCTTCTTGGAAAAGATATTGGAGTGGTTTGCCATTTCATTCTTCAACTCATTTTACAGATGAGGAAACTGAGGCAAACAGAGTTAAGTGACTTGCCTATGGTCACACAGCTAGGAAGTATCTGAGGCTGGATTTGAACTCACAAAAGTCTTCCTGACTCCAGATCCAACACACTATCCACTGCACCTCTCAGCTGCCCCAAGAACAACAATACCTCATAGTTACAGCCTCCTGCCATTTACAATTCAATTTACTCATACAATTTCCTCCCTCTCTAGGTAGAAAATAAAAATATCATTATCCCCATTTTATAGAGGGGAAGATTAAAACTCAGAAAGGCATCTGGCTGTTGGTCAGACAAGACCAAACAAGCAATATCTTGGTCCAACAAAGTGGTATCAGAGCCGGGATCACATTCTAAGTCCTCTGACTCAGAGTCAAGTAGTCTTTCTGCCACATCATACAAATCCCAGAATATTATAGGCTCACAAGCTCCCTGGAGCATAAATTGAGATCTGGAGAGGTTATCAAGTTCAACTCATTCATTTTACATATGAAGAATCTGAGACCCAGAAAGGCAAAGCAACTTCATCAGAGTTGGAAAGCTAGTAAGCATGGAAGGTAGGTTTCAACTAGAGGTCCTTCTGACTCCCAATACAACGCTACCAACTGTCCTACACTTCCTAACTGTCAAAACTTGGAGGAAGCTTAGAGACTATCTGGTCCAACCAACCTCACCCCTCCGCCTCCCCCTCCCCCCCATTTTACAGAATAAAAGCAAGGACAAGAGGAGGCAGGAGGATGACACAACAGCTAGGGTCAGAGTCAAGAAAGTCTTACTGCTAACACCTTCTGGACTCTGGGCAAGCCATTCAAATGCTCAGTGCCCCCAGGCAAGTCTCTCAAACCGGGAGTTGATCTGAATTGGCAGAGGGAGTTCCCTACACCAACAAAATCATAGTTCCAATCTCCACCCCTCCCCCCAAAAAACATGGCAGCAATAATAAATGTCATTTAAATAACAATTTAAGATTCTGTCCCATACAGAGAATGAACATTCCCCTCCCCCAAAAAAATCCGATTGGCCCCAGGCAGGATGCGATTTAAAATTTACAAAATGATTTACATACATTATCTCATTTGATACTCACAATAACTCTATCCTATAGGTTCTACAGGTATAATTTTTATCCCCAATTTACAGATAAGGAACATAGGGTCCAGAGACTGAGCAATATGCCCACTTAGGTAGTAAGCATCAGAAGGCTTGAACTCAAGTCTCTCCTGACTGTCTGGTGGCATTCCATTGCCAGAGTAAGGATTTTATCGGTGTGGGGCAGTTAATCAGGGGAGGCTTCTTAGAGCTAGGGAAAACTTGAACCAGAGACAAAGAGGAGCCCTACCAAAGAATCCAGACCTGAGACTTAAATCTTTCTAGAAGATTTCACAATTCTTTATTCCCTGGAAAGGCACAGGAGGAACTAAAGGAGGTCATCTCATCCATCCCACTGCTTCCTCCTCGCCATCTTTTCTTCTCTTCCACATAGAAACAACAATATAAAACTTGGCAACACATACTGAGAGAGAACATAATTGTCCACGACAAAATATATTAAAAAGCTTTGTCTTTATCGGGCCTGCCCACCTGGGTCCTCCAACCTGCTGAGTTCAATAACCATAAAAGATTGTGCTGGAGACAGGGAAATAACTCGGGGAAAAAATTCATTGTTTCTCTCTCTCTCTCTCTCTCTCTCTCTCTCTCTCTCTCTCTCTCTCTCTCTCTCTCTCCCTCCCTCCCTCCCTCCTTCCCTCCCCCTCCCTCCCCCTTTCCCTCTCTCTCCCTCTTCCCTCTCCCTCTCTGTCCCTCCTCTCCTTCCCCTCTTCCTTCTCCCTGTCTCTCCCCCCCTTCCTTTCTTCCCCCCTTCTCTCTTCCCTTTTTGCTTTTGGGTTTTTGCCTTTCTTGCCTTCAATAAATACAGGCTCTGGAGTGCATTTCAACGTCTTTTTCCCCAAAGTGAAATTGCAGCTAGCACCAAGGCTCTCCTCTATTCTGGCTATTACACATCTGATCACTGAGAGAAACTGGCTCCTGTTTTTTAAAGAAACCCATCGCAGTCATTTGTGAGATTTTTTATACAGAGGAGGATCTAGGAGCTGAAGTGGTTCAGTGGCAAGAAGAGCACTGGAGCAGAATGAAGGAGGGCTCAGGCAACTGGCTGGTGCTGGGTGACTTTGAACGTGTCACTGTCTAGGCTCCAAAAGCCATTCCTAAAGAGGGAGCAAGAAAGCTGACCCAGAGAACGAAGGGTTCTTCCTACTTTTTCCAAGGAGAGTGCTGTGAAGCAAGAGCAGCAGGTTGCCTCTAAATTCCATTTCTGTTCCTTACTCTTTATAGATGGAAGCTCTGTTGCCTTAGGACACTCGTCAATGACCTGGCCTCCTGAGAATAAGCCCATCTGCTGGAATGGGAGGAGGCCAAAGAGGAGACACAGTTTTAATTTTTTCTAAAAGATAGAAAATGTTCTTTGTGGACAGAACTGAGATAGGCAGAATATAAAGAAAGAACCAGACTAAATATAGGGAACCCTGAATTCTAGTCTTTCCTTGACCTCTTGTGTGACCTTGGGCAAGGGGCTTCCCCTTGCTGTGCCCTCCTCAGTCTCTTCAGATAGTAAATGGTTATGACAGCAATTCTTGCTCATGCCATTCCCTCTGGAGTGGGGTTTGCCTACCCCTACTCTGCCCCTCCAAGTATTACCCCGGTGAATTTTTCCATGTAACATCCCTCATCCCTCAGGACACTCATGCAATCTATCTGTTCTAGGCCAGTTATCACGCCCTACCTTGGAGTATAGTCCAGTCTTAGCTCCCTGCGAAGAGCAAGAATTGGATAATTTTATCCCCCACAATACAGAGTGCAGAGTTAGTTACATAAAACTCACAAATGTCTGATGGTGGAACGAATGAATGAAGAAATTAATAAAAGGTAAGATTAAGATCTGAGGCAGAAGGATGGTGTGGAGTTGATTTTCAAGCATTTGAAAGGCTATTGTGTGAAAGAGGGAAAGAGAAATGAGCATGTTTCTGCTTGATCCTGAAAGGAAAACCAGGAGCCACTGGAAGAAGCTGTAGTGAGGAAGAAAATTCTAAACACTGGCTTCCCCAAGTGGAATAAGCTGGCTGGGGATTCTCTCCTCTTACAATCAAGGTGGAGGACTATGGGTGTGGAATGTCTCATATGCTGTTGGATCATATCACTGGGTCAGTCAGGAAGGAGTGGGGAGATATGATTGATAAAAAAGAGCATCAATCTATTTTTTAAAAGAAAGGTTCCCCTTTACTGGAGGTCTTCCAGCAGAGGCTGGATGATAGCTTAATGATAATCTTGTAAACAGGATCCCTGGGGCAGTTAGGTGGTACAGTGGATAGAGCACTGGCCCTGTGGTAAGGAGAACCCAAATTCAAATCCAGCATCAGACACTTACTAGCTGTGTGACCCTAAACAAGTCACTTAATCTCAATTGCAGAAAGGTAGGAGGGAGGGAGAGGGGAGATCCTTGTTCAAGCATATGTTGAACAAGAACTCTTGAGTTCCCTTCCAACTCCAAGTCCCCATGGTTCTTTGGTGACTGTTCCATAGTCAGGTCTCTCCATATCCCAACTATTGTTTTGCAGGATTCCTCACTTTCTTTCCCCATCTATAAACCTCAGTTGGTTCAGGAAAAGCTATCAAGGGTCAGAGGCATCTAGCTTCCCTCTCTCCTGAACAATCACTATGCTTTCTCAAGGCCAAGTTCCAAGTACCCATTACCTCGTCTCAAAATCCAAATGGCTTGACTGGTGAATTTTCAAATATTATTTTCCTCTCATCCAAATCTGTTCTCTTCCCTTCTCTTCCTAGAAGATGACTCTCACCCTTGCAGGCCCCTCCTTCAGTTGGTGAGTTCCTCCCCACAACCTCTATTTGAGAAAGTTCCCAAACCAATTCCACTGACTCCTCTTTGGGGTCCATTCCCCTCCTTCTCCTGACTTTTTCACCTTGCCACCAGAGACCTTGTCCTTCCACCCTTCAAACCACTCCAACGTTTCAGCTTCCTTGTCTGTATTGTGTTCCCCTGTTAGAATGTAAACTCCTTATTGGTAAGAACTGTCTCATTTTGCTTGTGTTTGCATTCCCAGTGCTTACTACAATTCCTGCCCCACAGTAAGCACTTAATAAGTGCTTTATCTATCTTTGTCTTCTAAGTCTGGTGTCCTGAATGTTCCGGTCTTACCCCTCTGCCTTGTTCATCCATTGGCCAACACTGCCCTACCCCTACCTTTGCCTCACTCCTAGGGATCCAAGGAAAGTTTTAATTGACTTTGCCTTCACTCAGATGGGCTAAGGGCTCACAGCCTAAGCCCACCATCCCTGTCATCTACAGAGACAAGATAGGGCCACAAAAAGGTTCCCAGCATTAATACTTACGAACTGTGAGATTATTAGCAAATTAATTTACTTCTCTAGACTTGTAACAGAAAGGACCCCAGCATACGCAAGAGGGCCTGCTATACAGATTCTTAGATCTGCTTTTCTAAAAGGAAAGCAAGTTTTGAGGGGCCAACAATCTACTTTAATCAAGCATATATATTCACTCAGTTCAGGGGGAAAAGTCAACACCCTGAACTTCAGGGAAAATACAAACAGAGAAATAAAGACTAAAGAGATAAAGAAAATACAAACAGAGAAATACAAACAGACGGCTTCCAGTTGTCTGACCATAAGCAATACATACATATTTACCAGAGAGAGAAGCACCAACATCTGGATTTTCAAAGCTGGGGGACTCCTTAGTGGTTGCCCAGAGTCTCATCTGGCCAAACAAACACTTCCAATGAGTAAGCCCCAAAGCAAAACTTCATCTCAGAGTATTTATACACTTTTCAGAGCCAGAGGGCATCATAACCCTAGAGAACTAGTGCCTCATTAAAAATTAACAAAAGGTATGGGCCTTCCCACAAAACAAATCTCCCTTAATCAAATTTCTCTTAATGGGCAAGCCCATTAACAGGGTGGGGAAGATTTTTTTAACTCTCATTAACATAATTAACATTACAGGGCTTCAATTTCTTCATTTTTAAAATGAGGATAATGATATTTGCACTACCTACCTCACAAGGCTGTTGTGAGGAAATTATTTTGTAAGCCCCAAAGCATTAAATGAATACAAATATTATTGCTATTATCAAGATCAACTTCATAACTGGATCCCTTAGCACAACCAGTGCTGGAATAGGAGGCACTGACATTAACACTCTACAATCTGCCTGCAAAAATGAGACATTGTAAGGTTATCCTTGTTATATAGGTAGGGGAAAAGAAACCCAGGGAAGAGAAAAGACCAGCTTAAAACAAGTGACTGGGGAACACATGCCTCTAGGTGACGGAGCAGAATGCATTATTTGAGGATTTGCTCTTACATCATAGGTACATAGTAGGTAGTTCTAGTAAAAGCTCCCAAGGAGACTGAAAGAGGCCAATTCTTGCTGATTTCCACAAGGGAGCAGGTGCTCATGGAACGAGGAGGGTCAGGACTGTCGCATGGCCTTAGTAATCCACTTTGGGGTAAGGAGGGAGGGGAGAGAAAGAGGATTTGCCCTAAAAGGGACAGAGGCTGTGGGAAGAGCAGTGTTTGGGCTTGATAACCTGGGCTTGAATCTCAACTCAGTTACTTATTACATTTGCAACCTTGAGCAAATTACTTCCTCTCTCTCCTAGCTTCAGTCTCTCCACATCTTAAATGACAAGGTTAGACTCAAAGGTAATTGGACCTCTCAGATCTCTCCCAACTCTGAATGTTATGTTTCTATGACCTGATGACCTTCTGATGTCCTCAAGGAGCCTGGGAGTCTGTGGTATTAATTCCCCAAAGACTATTTGGGCTTGCTGACTTTTTGTTCTTCCTTCCTTTAAAAAAAAAAACCAAAAACGCTGATTTTTCTGGCACTAAGTATTCCCCCTACTCTATCCCTTCTTTAGCATAGGCACCAGCTGAGTGTGGGATACAGAGAGAGAGAGAGAGCCCGAGAGAGAGAGAGAGAGAGAGAGAGAGAGAGAGAGAGATGATGATGATGATGATGAATAATACATCCCTGGCAAACCACCTTAATAAATTCCAAGAGTCCTTCCCTGGGGCAAGGAAGCATTACAGATATATCTTCCCCAAAGGAAGGGACTAAGGCTTGGATTTAAAGGGAGCTGCAGACCCTGGACAAGGGCTCACTTCCTGGAAGTCATTCCTCTCAATAGTCCTGAAACCTACCTGTTGCCTTCACCACAGGACATGAAACAGTGAGAACTAGGGGAAGGGCAACTCAATACTTTTCAGCCTTGAATGATAATATGCAGAGAGTAGGCAGTGTGATTCCTAGGGGAACAGGAAGATCTCAGGCCCCAAAATATCTCAATTCAACAAACATTTATAAAGCGCTAACCAAATGCCAACCACTATATTAGGTACTAAGATGCCCAGAAGAAAAATAATCCAAGCCCTCCAGGATACAAAATTCATACTCTGATATCCTAGATCTATTCTCTCATTCATGTGGGAGCACTTTCAAACAACACAAATCTTAACCCTTAAGAGTGTTAGATGGCTCCGTAGATAGAGCACTGGGCCCAGCGTACAGAAAACCTGAATTCAAATCCAGCCTCAGTCACTTACTAGCTGTATAACCCTGAGCAAGTCACTTAACCACTGTTTGCCTCAGTTTCCTCAGTTGTAAAATGGGGATAATTATAGCACCTACCTCCCAAGATTGTTAAGATCAAATGAGACAACATTTATAAAGTCCTTAGCAAAGTGTCTGGCACATAGTAAGCACTTAATAAAATGCTTATTCTCTCTCTTCTCTTCATGCCTATCCCTCCTCTATGACTCTTGTTAATTGTCTCCTATAAATATAACACAAATGTGCTTATGGCTTTCCTTTCATTTTCTTAGCTTTGTCTGAGTAACACTGAAGTACAGGAGTTAGCAAATGGTTATTCCATGCTCTTACTCCACATGTGACTGGCCCATCTTTTTTTTAAACATGCTTTTTTCTGATAACATCTTTTGCTTTGCTTCTCCTGCACAATCCTTCATTTGTACTGTGTTGCAGTTAGCACGTTCCCACCATGCACCTCTCTATTGCTCTTTGGGGTGAGGCTCAGCTTTGATTCTTTGAAAACTACAGTATTCCAGTGACTTGTAAGCCTGTAATGACGTTGAAAAGATGGGCTTTTGTGTAATTGCAAATTTGTGGCCTACTACAGAATATAATTGGTAAATTATATGCTTGTCCTTTTCTTCTAACTTTCTCAAGGATGATCCCACTGCATGCACAGAATATTTTGCTAAAAATTTAGCAAAGATAGAAAACATGAGTAGAACCTCCTCTGGGGTCATTCCCCGATTTGTTAGTCACTTTGGTAGAAAGGGTCCCCGAAAGTGTGATGACTCCTCCTCCAGGTTCCAGATATAACTCTAAATTGCTCAGTCATCATTCATGAGCTCCCACTGGTATACTTCTTGTTGATAATCATCCAATAACTTCATTTAGCTTTTAGCAATGAGCATTTACAAAGCAGGTATAATAAAAAGTTGACTATAAATAATTCCTCCCAAACTGGGACAGATTCTCCCCCTTTTACACCCAAAGTCCCTGGGGAGAGTAAGTTCAAACTTATAAAATGGTATTGACGTATACATGTAAAGAACATGTGTGGCAAAGGGTTGGCTCAAAGCTCCTGGTTACTGGAAGTTTTTTTCTCCCTTTCTAGAGTTCTCCTAAGTTTACCCTCATTCATTGCTCTCTGATAGGCTCTGAAAGTCAGTGTTTTTGTAGGGTTTATAGTCAGCATTTTTCTCCATCACAAGAAGTCACAATTCTAAATTGTTCCTGAGTGATTTTGTTTCCACACTGATCTGCAAACCTTTCCTCTGTCACTGACCACTGTTTTCCTGAACTTACCCAGTCACCTAGAGAGAAACTCTCTTTCTCCTTCACCAAGTGATTCTCTGGCAAAACGTTGGCTAGAGTTCCTCTGCTACAAAACTGGATTTGGTAATTCTAAACTGGTTTGTTGTTTTATAGCTAAGTCCAGAGGCATGACTGTTTTATCCAATCATAAAATATTTCCTACATGGCATCGTCTCTCTTTACCCAACGATCATATTGATCAAGTGCATGCTCACACCAAGTTTACACTTATGATTGATCAACTGACGCAACTGAATCTGTATCCTGTGGGATTACATTCACCACAGCAGGAGTTTTCATGTGTACCCAGACAAACACAAAGCACACAAAAAAGTAAAACAAAACAATTTTAAGAGGTAGAGACATAGAATCATATCAGAGAGGGAGTTAAATCTTGAAGTTGAAAAGGTAGGAGTTCAAACTCTGCCTCAGATATGTACTAGCTATGTGACCATAGATAAGTCACTTAGTTTCTCAATGCACAAGGCATTGAGTGTAGACAAACTGCCCTTCTGCATCAGTAAAGAAAGCTTCCTGCATAGATGAAATTACAGGCCAGGCAACAAAAAGAGGCAAATACTAACAATGGGAGAGTGCAAAAAGGTCTGGTTGAGGAGGGAGTACCAAAAGCTGCGCTTTGAAAGAAAAGGGCATTCCAGTAGGCAGAGGTGAAGAGACGGTACGCTTCAGATGGAGAAGATCATGCCCAGAAACAACCATTACACTGATCAGACTGAGATAGAGAGTACATGAAAAGGGAGCATATGACACAAGGCCAAAAAGGGTGGGTGGGAGCTACATCACGGATTGATTTAAATACCAGGCTGAAGATGCTATATTTTATCCTTGATATAACTGCGGGACTGAAGATTTTTGAGGAGAATTGTTACGTGGTCAGATCTTTATTTTAAGAATACCAATCTGATGGTTGTCTGGAAGATGAGCGAGAGAGTGAGTGGCCTAGTGCTGCGAGACTAGTTAGGAGCCTAGATGTGCATCCTTTACTTTTTCTATTAGGTGAAATAAAACCTGCCTTCTATTTATTCCCTTGCTAGCCTGAGTACTTGCACAGGTCCTTTTCTTTTTGTGGTGAACCACTTAAAAGTGAGCTGAATTCCGGTGCAACTCTGGGCGATGGCAGGCATCAAAGAGTGTGATGACTGAGAAGCCTCCCAAGACTGGAAGTGGCCTGTATAAAGCCATTCTCATGGATCTTGAGCATGGGGTACATGATTATTAATGTTACCATTCTAACTTAGAAAAAGCTCAAAAGAAACTGAGGTCAACTAGTACAACCCCCTCTTTTTAGATGGTAATTGCCTGATACTGGACTAGACTATCAGTCTAAGGGCAAGTGTTATCCCCTTAGTCAAATTTTCCTAAAGTATGTTAGCTGTTCATCCGGGTACATGTCATATACTGCAGTGAAACATGTGTTCCTTAAGGACTGTTCCCATTTTTTACTCTTTGCCTCCTTAGTGGTTTGCAGTACTTTGCACATAGCTGGTTATTAATAACTGTTTATTATTGAATACCATACCACACTGCCTCTCCCCAGCTCAGCTGGACTCGAGGACCCTGGTTTCCAAATTAAAGGGAGTCATTCAGTGTCCACAGAAATAAATGCAGTCTAGTGAGAAGAGCACTGGATTCACAGTCAAAAGACCAAGATTCAAAACTCAACTCTGTTGCCTATTTGGGGGTAACTTGGAACCATGTGATTATAGATTTAGAGCTAGAAGGTTCATAGGATCTTAGATTTAAAGCTAGATGGGACCTTGGAGACCAGGTCCTTCATTTTATAGATGAAGAAACTGAGGCCTAGAGACTTACCCAGAGTCATGGAGCTAGTAAGAATCTGAGGTGAAATGTGAGCCCAGGTCTTCCTTTCCTTAAATCTAGAACCCTATCTACTCTGACACTTCTTGCAAATCATATTATAGATGTCTCCTCATTTTACAGATGTCACACAGAATTTGGAATTTGTACCAGAATCTGAATCAAATCCTGATTCCAAATTCAGCCCTTTTCTACTCTGCGTCTGTGTCTTTATCTGTAAAATGAGATACCTGTCCCAGAGTCAGAGTAGCTACGATTAAATGGACTTCAGGTGTCTGAAACCTAGGCAAGTCACCTAAATTTCCTGGACCTCAGTTTCCTCATCTATCAAATGAGGGGGTTAGACTAGATATCCCCTGAAGTCCCTTAAGCTCTACATCTATGGTCGTGTGACTACATGACCTTCAAGGTTCCTTCCAATCTTGAATCCCCTGAATACAGGGCTGAGAAGAGGAGAACCTGGGGAGTTTTCATCCCTTTCTAAGGTCTCTGCATCCTGTTCCACATTCCCATAAGTCCTACTACCTGCATAGGGCACCTGCAACAAGGTGTCTGCTGGAGAAGGAACAGAAGAACAAACAGATGGCCCATCCCATGGCAGCATATGTATGTTGTAAGCAAGTAATATGCAAACCATATGCAAATACACCGGGGTCCTCTCTTGTCATAAACCTACAGGAAACCCTAGAGAAAATTTGGGGGAAAAGCAGCTTGGCTTAAGCCCTACCCCACCATGAAGCCTCCTTCCCTGCCTGTCTGTTCAGCCTGGCATGGGGGAAGGAACCCTGCTGAAGAGGGAACTGGGAGTCCTGAGGTCTAGCCCTAGGCTTGCCAAGGACTTGGCCACATGACGTTGGATGTCACTTTTCTGGATCTCAGTAAAATCCTGTGAAAAATGAGGGCATAGTAGATGGTGTTTACAGTCCCTTCTGGTTTCAGTTTTCAATAATTTTGAGTCTGTTACCTCTCTTTTAACTAGGATTGGAAGGGGGGACTTTTGTACTGACAAGTACCCCGAAATAACCATGAGGCACATAAAATATAAACAGCTTGGGAGATATGGGGAAGAAGGAAGATTCAAGTGGCATGAATAGAATAATGTCCTCGTGTGGGGACGTAACATAGAGGAGCCTCTGCCTAGCTGTGGGAGAAACTGGTGAAGAAAAAGTGATGATGCTGCATATTGTATCGGAAGAACACTGAATTTAAAGTCAGAGAACCTATGTCTGGTTTCCACTTTTGCAACTTACCTTTGGGAAGGCATTGAAGAGCAAAGAGCAGAGTGGGAAGTGCGCGTGATTTGGAGTCAGTTCCCACTACATGTGTCACCTTGGGAAAGTCACCTCTCTAAGCCTCCTTTTTCTCCTCTGTAAAATGAGAGAATTGGACAGGTGACTTCCAGCTCTAACGTCTGAGCCTAGGACAATCCTTTTCTGCTCTAAAGGTGGCACAGTGTGAAGGAACATGAGATTTGGAATCAGAAAAGTTAGATTCAAACTCTGGTTCTACTGCTTACAGTGTGATCTTGGACAAAGATGCTAGTTTCCTAATCTCACAAGGCATGTATGCCCTGTATCTTATAGAACATCTTGTTCAACCCCCTCATTTGCAGAGCAAGAAACTGGGGACGAAAGAAATCAAGTGACTTATCCAATATCACCCAGGTAATAAGGAACAGAAGTGGCATTAGAACCCAGGTCCTCTGATTCCCAACCCAGGACTCTTTGTACTGTACCGTATTGGATTAGATGATCTCTAAGTTCCTTGTAGCTACTGTTCTATCATTCTAAAATGAAAAATTTCTATTCACAAAGCAGGTGCCCTTCAAGAAATATTCAACTAGGGAAGGCAGTTTTAAAAACCTGAAACTCTTTGAGATGTCAGATTAGAAATAAATAGGAAATGCCTGATACCGTACACAAGAATAAAATCCAGATAGGTACAGGATCTAGGTATAAAGATTAATACTATGGACAAATTGGAGAACCAAAGAATAGTGTATCTATCAGATTTATGGAGGAGGGAAGAAATTTTGACTAAAGAAGAGATAGAAAGTATTACGAAGTGTAAGACTGATAATTTTGATTACATTAAACTGAAAAGATTTTGCACAACCAAACCTAATGCAACCAAAATTCAGAGGGATGTAGAAAACTGGGAAAGAATTTTTACAGCTAATGTTAGTGATAAAGGCCTCATTTCTGGAATACATAGAGAACTGAGTCAAATGTACAAAAATACAAGTCATTCATTCCCCAGCTGATAAATGGTCAAAGGATATGAACAGGCAATTTTCAGAGGAAGAAATTAAAGATATCTAGTCATATGAAAAAATGCTCTAAATCACTTTTGATTAGAGAGATACAAATCAAAAAAACATCATACCGATCACATTGGCTAACATGACAGAACAGGAAGATGATAAATGTTGGAGAGGACATGAGAGAGTTGGAACACTAATACATTGTTGGTGGAGCTATGAACTGATCCAACAATTCTAGAGAGTAATTTGGAACTACACCCAAAGGGCTACAAAAATATGCATACCCTTTGACCCAGCAATATCACTCGAGGCCTGTATCCTCAGGAGATCACAAAAATGGGAAAGGGTCCCACATGTACAAAAATATTTATAGCAGCACTCTTTGTGGTGGCCAAAAACTGGAAATCAAGGGGACACCCATCAATTGGGGAATGGCTGAATAAATTATGGTATATGAATGTAATGGAATACTATTGTGCTGTAAGAAATGATGAACAGGAAGACTTCAAAGAGGCCTGGGAAGACTTATATGATCTGATGCTGAGCAAAAGGAGCAGAACCAGAATTCTGTGCACAGCAACAACCACAGTGTGCGACATTTTTTTCTGGTAGACTTGGAACTTCGTAGCAATGCAAGGACTTAAAAAGATTCCCAGTGGTCTTCTAAGGTAAAATGCCTTCTTTCCAGAGAAAGAACTATGGAATTCAATCGCAGAATGTAACACATCACTTGTGTGTGTGCGTGTATTATGTTTTGGTTTGTTATATGATTTCTCCCATTCATTTTAATTCTTTCACACAGCATGACTATAGTGAAAATGTATTTAATAGGAATATATGTGTACAACCTATATAAAACTGTATGCCATCTTGGGCAGGAAGCAGGGAGGTAGGGAAAAATAATCTAAATTATATGGTAGTGATTGCAGAACACTGAAAATAAATAAAATTAAAAAAAAGAAATAGGATTCAGTTCTTCTAAAGCCTCCTTTTCTGTAAAAGAGCCAGAATTTAGAGTGAATAAGCCTGGAATGACTTTGATTCAATTAAACAAAAATTTCTTAAAGGCCTATCATGTGTCTGGAGCTAGGCTGGACACTGAAGGGGACATAAGAGGTGAACAAGACTTGGTTCCTATCCCTGCAGGCTCCATAATCTAATCAAGGTTAGATTTTGGGTTTGGTTTCCACATTTGGATGATAAAGAGGTTGGATTAGATACCCCCTGAGGTTCAAATCCTAGGAGCTTAGGACTCTGTTGTAGAGATAAGCTATGGACACAGGGCAGAAGATATGGCAAAAAAATTCACTGATTTTGGAGCCAAAGGCCCCAGTCTCAGCTACCATCTCTGCCACTTTTGTGACCTTGAGAAAGTCAACTGCTCTCTCTGACTTTCAGTTTCTTCCTCTGTAAAAATGAGACTAAGGACCCTTCAGGTTCTAAATCCTACAAAACTCATGGATAAGCTTGGACTAAGATAATCCGGTAGATGGCACATCAGATAGGGACTCTTCTTCCTGAGTTCAAATCTGGCCTAGCTATGTGAGCCCGGGCAAGTCACTTAACACTGTTTGCCTCAGTTTCCTCATCTGTAAAATGAGCTGGATAAGGAAATGTCAAACCACTGTAGTATCTTTGCCAAGAAAACCCCAAATGGAGACACAAAGAGTAGGACATGCCTGAACAACTAAACCACAAAAACGATATTCAGTTAAACAAATATGTTTTGATTGTCTATTCTACTGAGCTACAAAAGTTAGGGGGGAAAAATGTCCTGGTCTCGAACCTCATGGAGCTCATAAAAAGAGACTAAAATATAAACAAACATAATAAAAGAGTGTAAAAATCTAGGAAAAGCAGTACAAAAATGCCACAAGAGTTCATGAGGGGGGAGGGGAGAGTCATTTCTAGGTTGGAAGCTTATTCATGAAACCCAGGGACCTCATCTGTTATGTATATTTTATGGGGAGGTGGAAGGGATGGGGAGAAGTCTTCTAATCCTACCTAATCATCAAGACTCAGCTCAGTTTCCATTTCCTCCAAGAAGTCTTCCAATGGTAGCAACTCTTACAGAACTTAGAATCTGAACTACACAGTATTGCCATGATAATATGCTGCATCGCTATTACTCTGTGCCATCTGAGATCAAGGAAGACTTCCTGAAAGAGATGGTCCCTGAACTGTGCCTTGAAGGAAAGGTGTGAGTGGAAAGTGTCTAAGGACTGAATAGTGTAAATAAACATTCTAGAAGCAGGAAAAGGGACTACGTCCTAAGATGAGGGAGGCGTCCAGGCTGGCCACTGCCTGAGGTCCACAAAGACAGGGAAATCGTGGATAAGGCTGCAAAGGCAGGGGTCTCTCATAGTAGTCTGTATCTTGACGCGTGTGTGGAGAAGTTGCATTGTTACATTCAGTCCAAAGAAATGACATTAATATAAATATAGAATTTTTTTAAGACCGAAAATATGTAATTAAGTACTAGTTGAAGTGCTTTTTAATGATTATATGATTAAAGTGTTTCAAAGAGGAATTTATATGTTGGATGAATTAGTAACGGCCTTGTAGTTTTATTAATATTGTGGCTGAGAAGGGGAGGGAGAGGTGAGGGGAGCTGCTCGTAAAGGGAAGCGGCGTGCTGCCATCTAGTGGTTAGTCTGTGTGGTGGGCGAGTGAGGCCGGGTATAGTCACTACTTCTTTGGAGTAGGCAGCAACAGTGGCAGACAATAGGTTCAGAGGAACAAAGATTTAGGAGGAAAAAGGACCTGATTGGTCCAAATCCATAATTTTACAAATGAAAAAACAGGCCAGGACAGATTCAGTGACTTGGTCTCGGGATTTGACCTCAGGTCCAAGTTCCCTCCCTATTGCCCTCCAAGAAAGAATCTTTGACTACTTGTCCAAAGACCTGAGTTCTAGTCCTGCCTCTGCTATGTACTCTGTGACCTTGGATAAGTCACTTCCTATTTTTAGGCCTTAGCCTCCTCTTATGTGAAAGGAAAAAATCAAATGGATTAAATGAAATACCAGGGGTCAAAATGATTTGAAAAGTCTAAAGTATTATACAAAACGAGGAACTGATTTAAATAAGGGTTGGAATAATATCTATAAACCATTCCAATTCTGAAATTCCACTGTTCTACAAAAGGACTTGAAATCTTTGCTGGAATAGTCCTTACGAGATTAAGGTCCATTTCTAAGCCTTTGCTTTGTCCTACCCAGATGTGTTAGGTACTAGAGGAGAATCCAAAAGATACCATCCCTGCTATCAAGGAGCTGTGAAGTATGAAGTATGGCTGTAAAGACCAAGTTCACTCACATAAGGTATATGATGTATGGTGACAGATGACCAGAGTTCAAATCCCAGCTCTGCTACTACCAGTGTGACCTTGGGTAAGTCACTTAATTTCTGTGCACCTCTATTTCCTCCTCACTTGTAAAATGTGGAGGGCTGGATTAAGATGTCCTCTATGACCCTTTTCTGGCTCTGAAGCCTATTTAAGGCAGATGTTATTCCTGATTATGAAATCATGGGAATCAGAACCCAACTGCGTAGTATAAATTTTAAGTTCCAGAAGAGTTGCTGTTGAGGGAGTCTTCCTAAGGGATGCAGGACCTGAAATCAGCATGGAAAGGTGTGTAGAACTGGAAGCAGGCAGAGGTGGCAGCTTACATGCCTGATCTGCAATACATCAACCTCTGGAATATTCTCTCAAGTAGACCCAAAAACTTTGCCAAAATTTATTTTAAAATAATAAAGCTCTCTGCAAGAGCTAAATGGGCCCTGGTGTGTTCCCCAGAGTGCCTTAAGCATACATCATTCTCAGACTCCCTAGCTGGGATAGGATCATCCACTTCAACTAGGAAAAGCTTATTCATGAAACTAATTGATAACAATACACTGTGTACACTTTTTTGGTCCAGATTCATTATTTGATTGGTATAGGGAACTTCATATACAGAAACTCCTTCTACTGATGTCAATCAGCAACTCATACGCCAAGTTAGTCTTAGAAAATCGCTTGGGATACTATAAGGTTGAGGCAACTAATCTGCCCACAATCACACAGCCAATATGTGTCAGAGGCTAAACTTCAGCTCCAGTGTTCTGGATTCAAGCTCAGCTTTCTACCCTCTCTACCGTTCTGGTGGCACGTAAATGTTGAAGCAATGTGGTCACATCCCTTATGACATTAAAATGCACAGAAAATTTACTGAGTGGGTTTTCCTACATATGCCAGCAAGGCATCTTCTATTTAAGGCACATGATACCATGCTGTTCTATTCTAGTCCCTCTTGTTTGAGATTCCTATCATTTTTTCGTAGTCATCAATTCCTATCATTTTTTCATAGTCATCAATTTACCTATAAAGGTAACCTTTCATACTAAACCCTGTGATTCTCATCTGTTCCCGCATGGTCTAAAGCTGGGTCTCAATTTTGTGAAGTAGCTGCATGTATTCAATTTACACTGTTCGGTTATAATTATGTAAAATTTGGTCATTTCCCAATGGAAATGTGCAGTGCAAATGCGGATAAATTAACTGCTTCACAGGATTGTTATTTGTACTCATTGGGACCTGGCTGGAACTGAAAGATCTGTGTCCAGATGCAGAAAAACTAACTTTGTACCTTTCTATCTGTTAAGTTAAATAAAGGGCTTCACCCCCTGGTCTTCAGTATATGAAGGAGAAAAGGGCCTTAGAGACGACTCTTCTACCTGGACCTACAGAGCAATGGAACAGTGCAAGAACCATGTGACTAGGCTGCCACATATTACCAATAACAACTCAGAGGCAAGAAGTGACATAAGAAACAATATAGACACATGTCTGGAGAAGTAGGTAGGGTAGTTGTGTATTAAGAATAAGGGATAAGAAATGGTCAATCTGCAGGGGACTCTGCAGGACTCTCCTCCAGATCATACGGTAGATTTACAGAAGTGGACAAAGAATGCCATAGGATGAGAAGTAATGGATAGGCTGTGATCTTGCACCAGCGGATCTTTGTCTCCAAGGTACTGGTCTTCTTAGTTGTCCTTATCTGATGTCACATTTTGATAGCAATCTTCAGCCCCTCATCAATTTCTTGGCAACTCAGCTTCTAGGGAAAGGATTATAATCACTTCAAGCATAGAAACAGTGCTTTACTTCATCTTTCTACCCTCGAGGCCTTATAGAGCCAAAGGCACTTAAAAATGTTGAATGGAATCCTCCCAAATGCCATAGTCAACATATTTACATACTTCTGACTTAAATCCACTTTCACCTTGATTCCCGTGACCACTTATTCAATGATCAGAATAAGCGTGTTTTATAGGACAGTCATGATGGCACATTCCTATTCCATTTGTGCAGCATGGATTTCCATTTCCAATTACAATTCTGAATGTGTCAATTATATTCTTGTCCTTTGAGAAACCAGAAAATAGGCCCAGGTTTGTGATCTGCTTTTCATCATTTATCACTGCAAATGCCCTAAGGGGCTCTATAAAAACACATTAACACCACTGAGCTGAATACACCATTAAAGCTCACTGCCAGGTAAGAAACCAATGTCTGGAAGACAAAAATGTCAACCAATCATCTGCTGTGCTCAGTTGCTAAGAGAGGAGTCACGCAGACTCTTTTTCACCATAGGCCTAGAGAATAGTTGAGCAAGTGTACTGATACATTTTTTATACTAACAAAGAAACGTAAACAAGGCAGATGTCCACCAATTGGGGAATGTCTAAACAAATTATGGATTATGAATGTAATAGAATACTACTGTCCTGGAATTACGCCCAAAGAGTTATTAAACTACCTGTTCCCTTTGACTCAGCACTACCCACTACTAGATCTAACAAAGATGATTAGGGAAAAGGGAAAATAATCTATACGTTTTAAGAAGTTTATAGCAGCACTCTCTGTGGTAGCAAAGAACTGGAAATGGCCCATCAATTGTAGAATGGCTGAACAAGTTGTGGTATATGATTTGAGATGGAAAACTGTGCTATAAGAAACGATAAACGCAATGATTTTAGAAAAATATGGAAAGACTTGCATGAAATAACGAAGAGCAAAATGAGCAGAACCAAGAGAACACTGTATGCAGTAACAGCAATATTGTTTTAAGAACTGTCAAAAATACCCAAATTAACTATGAAGAAAGACATTATCTGCTTCCAGAAAAAGAACTGAGAAACAATCAGACAGAATAATTTTACTTGTGCGTGCACATATACTTATTTGGGTCTAATAATAGTCATCCCTAGGTGGGGAAGGGTGGAAATAAAGGAGAAAAAAGAAATTGACATATATATTTGAAAAGAATAGCAAATTGTGCATAGTAGATTTGCAGTTTCAGGTATAATCTTTTTTTTATTGTACTATGTCATGGAAATGCTTGTTTTATTGCACTAAATATGTAATAAAAAGTAAAAGGGAAATTTAAAAAAAAAATTCAAGAAACATGGAAAGACTTCTATGTTAATGCAGACTGCAAGTGAGCAGAGCCAGGAAAATAATGACAGCGATGTAAACAGGAAGAACCAAGTTAAGGTCATGTGGCGGCATTCGCTCTCCACCTGGGGATTTCTGTAAGTCTAGAACAATTCTGCTTCGGTGTATCCATGTGCTTTCCAAAGTTCATCACAACCCCAATGGGAACAAGATTTCAAGGCCTACTGAAGTTAAACAAAATCCCCACCCATAAGACAGTATTTGTAAATCACTCAGCATAGTGCCTAGCACACAGCAGGGCATTTAATAAACGTTTGTTCCTTTCTCCTTCTCTTCCCCGAGAACCTTTTCTTCAGAGTGCATTTTTACAGTCGGATAAAGATGCCCAGACGTTACAAACTTACTTAGACTTCTGACAATTCTAGTATAGGCTTGGGTAAGCCTAATGTATTTTTTCCCCCCTAATCTTCACTACTCCAGTCTTACTATATTCTTGCCATGACAAGTTTTTCCTTCATAATAAAAGTTGTTTGCTTTTTTTTTAAAACCTTCTTCCAACACTAAGATGCTTGCCCCACTGTAAAGGAATAAATAACAGTCCCTCCAGTTGCCAAGAATCTCTGAAATTATTTGATTTTTTTTTCCCTGAGGAGTAATTAGGCCATTTTGCAACAATAATTTAAGGTCTTGATCTTGTTTTCATTTTTAAAGTACTTTAACCTTGGGTGACACTGATCCTTTCACCATGAGCTTGAATGATCCTTAAATTTTTTAACTATCTTATTAATGTTTAATTTTATTTTTTAATTAACAAAAATCTATTTTCTTTCCTTCTCAATCACTCCCATTTAAAAAAGATAAAAAACAAATTCCTTAAAATAAATATGGATAGTCAAGTAAAAACAAATTCCCATATTGGCCATGACCAATAAAAAAAAGGTCTTATGCTCCACCTTAGTCCATGACCTTTCTGTCAGGAAGTGGATAATCTTTCATTATAGCTTCTCTTGAATCATGGTTTCAAAATGCATAGATAGTTTTCTTATTTTCTTATTTTTCAAAGTTATTTGTCTTTAACAATGTTGTTATTATTGGGTAATTTGTTTCCTGGGGTCTGCTCACTTCACTCATCAGTTCATACTCCACTTTTCATGTTTCTCTCAAACCCTAACCCTTTTGTCATTTTTTACAGCACAATGATATTCAATTACATCCACATACCAAAATCTGTTCATTCTCAAATTGATAGGTACCCTCTTAGTTTTCAGTTCTGTCACCACAAAAAGAGCTGCAATATATTTAAATATGCTATAAATATTTTGTACACTTTGTACATATACCCCTCTCTTCTTTCACTGAAACCTTTAAGGTATAGATCTAGTAGCAGAATTGCTAGGTCAAAGGATATGCAGTTTAGCTATCTGGGGGGAAGAGTTCCAAATGCCTTTCCAGAAATGGCAAAACCCATTCACAGCTCCACCAATAGTACGTTAACATATCTGTTTTCTGATAGCCCCTCCAACATCTGTCATTTTCCTTTTTTGACAGCTGTCAATCTGATAAATGTTAAAGTGCAACCTCAGAGCTGGTTTAACTTACATTTCTCTATTAGTGATGAAGCATTTTTTTCATCTCTTGATAGCATGTATTTTTTTTTTCTTACAAAACTGGCTATTCATGTCCTTATACCATTTATCAACTGAGAAGTGGTCCAATGCAATCTCTAACAGTTCCTGAAGCATGGTCTTTAAGAACCACCACTTCTGCATGTTTCTTTCACATAATATCCATTCTTAAAAATCAGAGAATTAAAAAAAAAAAAGAACAGTAAAATGGGTATATACAATGAAATGTAGCATTTAATTGTTAGGGAACTACAGGTGAGGAAACCACTCAGTTGCATTTCATCTAGTCAAGGTTAGCTAAATGTCAGTAGAAGCATACACTCATGACTACTGCTGTGCCAGAAGGGAACAGGGTGTGTACATTTAGCAACTATTCAATAACTAAAAGTCAGATTAGAATATGGCAACAGTTTATGGGACAAAACACTATGAAAAGTATGAGGGAGGCACCTTGGCTTTGGGGTTTGAGGGGGAATCAGAGAACTAGCATTTGATCTGGGTCTTGAAAAAGAGCTAAGAGTTCAAGAGATATACAAGGGCACTCCAGGCATAAGGAAGAGTTCAGTCAAAGGCCTCCAACACCACTACCACTTGTGTCTCTGGGTATAACCCTTTTACCTTATGCATATGTAAACACACACAATGGAATCATTTTAGCAATTTAGGTTTATGCCATAGAATATCAATTCAAATTTGCAGCTGGCAAACACAATCTCATGAAATCACATTTTCTTGAGTAACTTCTTTCTTCATCTAGCCTGACATCAGTGCTAAGAGCTAAGCCTTATTAACCCCCTCAAAAAAAAAAGCATAAACACATACATTCGTTATCAAGCAAAACTTGTATATATTGCTCTGTGATTATATTTTGGAAGCTGTTTTAGTATTTGTTAGTCTTCTATTTAAATGGACTTTCTTTTTCTTATCTAAATCCTATCTAAACCTTGCCCCTTTTATCTAAATCTTGCCCAGCTCAAACAGCCTGCTTTCTCCATCTGGTAGATTTCTTCAGAAGGAATTCAACAATTACATTTTCTATAGGACCTAGACACTAAATAGTTGCTGCTTGTATAGTTTAAGTCAACAAATATGTTATACAACTGTTAAATCTCAGAGCTGAGGAATCTCAGATGTCATCTTTTCTGACCTTAGCTGAACTAAGAATCCCTTCTGCAACATGCCTGACAGATGATTAACTTCCACTAGAAAACCTACACCAAGGAGGAACTCGCCACCTCTCAGGAAAACTCATTCTGCTTTTGAACAGCTTCAGGTCTAACAAGTTCTTCCTTACATGAACCCCAAATCTGTGTCTCTACAGTTTCTACTCTGCTCTCATTTTTTACCTTTTGGGGTCAACTCCATCAAACCTAGTCCCCTCAAATTAAGTTTTTTATACTTACCTTCCTTTCTCATGAGCCTTGTTCTTTGCTAAGTGATATAGGGGAGAAAATTGTTTTTGCCCTTGAGGATCCTGTGTTTCCACTGGGGAGGCAAACCTTAAACTAGAAACAGAATGGTGGAAGTCATTATGTAATCTAGCACTTCAGTTAACGATGAAATTCAGCGAATAGAAGATCAACCGAATAGGGACAAAGAACCTATCAAGGCTGTTAAAACAAAATCCATTGGATTTAGGATCTTGAAAATTAGAGATGAAAGGGTATGTGTTGGCAGCAAAACATCAGATATCAGTCTTAGAATTAAAAGGTATCTTAGAGGGAACCTAGTCCAACCCCATTCCTTTTGGCAGAGGAGCAAACTGAAGATCAGTGTGGTGAAATGACATGGTCAAGGTCATACAAGAAGACACAAAGTTACATGAACCGTAATACTATTAACTAAAACAGGTGAGTCAATAAGGAGCTGGTTTGGCGCAGAAACAGAAGAGATAGTTATCTTGGTAGTTGAGTTTGAACTACTCATAAAGATGTCTAGAGTAAAAGAACGAGATGGTAATCAGGGCTCCTTCTAGGTTTTTCCAGAGACCTTTCCTGATTGTTCCTGTTGTTAGCCTCCCTGCTGCAGCCATGACTAATCCTAGTTCCATAACAGTTTTACATCCTCTTCTCCCCACAGAATGTGAACTCTTTAAAGGGGAGGTTAGGGAGGGAGAGGGAATGTCTTCATTTTATGAACCTTAGACATCTTCCCTCAACTGTTTCCTCAAGGTGTCGCACAGGGCCAGGCACATAGAAGGCATTTAACAAATGTTTATTGGTTGACTGATCATATGCATACCTGAAGTCATGAGATGACGTCACTAAGGGAGACAGCTAAGGGAAGTGAAAGAAATACAATTCTATTTGTGGGGTAGGAAACAGAAGAGACAGCAAAGGAAACAAAAAGAGTGATTAAGATTTTTAAGAACTCTCTTGTTAATGTCTATCCAGTTTGGCCTTCCCTGAGAGATCTAACAATTTTATCTCCCTTGTTCTTAAATAAGATGTCTGCGTCTACAGTTGCAGCCTAGAAAGATGAGCCGACATAGGCTAACAATGCAAATCAACAACAGATCATCTCCAAAAAAATGGAAGCAAACTATAGAAACTTGTATTCAGTACAGAAAAGATGGAGAATGACTATAAGACTTGAGAGCTCTATATATAGATGTACAGCTGTTTCTTTCAGGTGTTATAGCTCAAAGACATACAGTGATTAATTTCAAAACTGGAAATGTACAACATTTCTGATTACTACTTTTGAATGTCTATAATTTGGCTGCTTAGTGAAATTAACTTGACATTTTTAGTGGCTGTGGGGACAATGATGCTTTTGTAAAATGCTGAATTTCCCTCATTTACTAAGTTTGTTCTCAGCTCTAATCCAGCACAAACAAATTCTCCCGATCTTTTAACAAATGGAGAGCCTTAGACAACCCAAAGTTTTGAACACTTTTGCTTTTACATAATCTGGATCTAGAGAGAAGGGAATGGGGGTGGGGGAGAGAAATGTAGTAGATACATGCTTCGTTTTATTTGAGAACTATTTATAAATTCAATAATTTTCAAAACTACAGAAGAGCTCACTACTTGAAGAAATCCTACTATGAATCCTCTGATGAAAAAGTAAATAATCACTTGTTATCTTTTATGTAAATATGAACTTTCTGATGTTGGTTTTGCTTAAAGTACACTAGTAGATGCATTCCTAAAAATTTGAATAGGATAGAATGTTAGAGCTGGAAGGAGCCTTAGACATCATCTAGTCCAATTCCCTTACAATGGAAGGAACTGAGACCCAAAGAGGGAAAATGACTTGCCCAGGGTAACTAAGGGAATAAGTGGCAGAGCAAGAACTAGAACCCAAGACATTACAGTCCACTGCTTTTTCTATAATATATTGCTTCTCAACTGAATTCTATTTTCCCTAGTTATATTATCTCAGAGATGCCTTTAGCTTTATGTTTCTTTCAAGACCCTCCAACTTCTATAAAAAGGGAACTCTTGTTTGCCAAAGGATTAACTGAAGGTTTTCTACAAAGCAGCAAATCCTTCTGAAAAGGAAATAATCACAGACTGGTTTTGGAAGTTCCCTCTCTAAGGTCCTTTCTAGCTCTATCATTCAATAAACCCAAAGCTCTGTGATGATACTGAGGAGTCACATTTCTCATTACAGCAGTGTAGTGCCTAAAAAATCTAGAACCAGCAAAGGAGAAAACCACTGCCGTATCAGCGGATGACAGCCTGCCTTACTAGCTTTGAAATGGGAGTCCATTCTAGTAATCACTGCTACATGTGACAGAGAGTCCCAAGATACCCTACAGCCTGACTTGAACTAAAAGCCCCCTCAGCCAAGATCTAAATGGTAGGCAATAGAGTTCATCCTACTCTTCTGCTCATTACTGGGACAAGGTTTGGCTGTGTATTCCTTCTCTCTCTTGAAACAAACACATCTCTTTGTCAGATGCTGAGTATATGATTATTGGACCTCAGAATAAAAACTTACATTGCAACAAATCACATTTCTATAATTCTTTAAGGTTTATAAAAGTGATTTCCCCACAACAACCCTGTGAGGTAGGTACACAAAGATCACTTTCCCATTATGAATTGGGGAAACTGAGGCTAAAAAGAGGTTAAATAACCTTCTCTGGTTACAAAGCTTTCAAGAGTCAGAAGGGATTTGAAGTAGATCTATTTAGTATAGTAAATATACTAAGTATAGTAGACTCCCACTTTTATACCATGCTGCTATGGCAGCTAGATAGAACTTCTAAGATCACAGAGCCAAACCTTGTCATTTTGAAGATGAGGAAACTGAAGCTCTGAAGCTTACCAAGGTGGTTTGGTGTTTTATTTTTTTTGTCAGTGAATCGCCCTCAAGTGACTTGTTAGAAAAAAAAAAAAGACTCCAGCTCACCCTAAGTAAAGAAAGTTTTATGGTATAAGGCTGGCCGGTCACCATCAAGGCCTTCATCCGAGCACCATGCAACATTTCAAAAACCAGAAAGAGGTAAGGCAGAATTTTTCTTTCCAGGATTTAAAAGCTATTCCAACTAAAACAGCACATGAGAGAACTCATTTCAAATAGTGATTTTAAAAGTGATTTCATGACAGAGATGAGGAATATTATCTTAATAATTACACAGCTATTTGACATCATGCAACTCAGATTTTGGCTTAAGGCTTTGATGTTCCATATCAAATAACTGCATAAACAGGTGTAAATAAAGGTATTATTTAATTAGCATCTGCAAATAATGTGAATGGAAGATTGCTGAGCAGATGGAAAAGTCTGGTGAAAAACTGTCTTACATGAACCATGGCCCCTGGCCAGTTGCAGCCACACCAGAATGACTACTCCAGAAAGGTCTGAAATTTCAATTTGCTTTCCAAGTTCATGGATACTCTCTAGTTGGTGTTACCTGAAAACTGTATGTGTACCGTAGCTACTGAAGCTGTTCTAAACCCTACAGTACCATACCTGATAAATTATCCCCCCAAACCAAGTATACTTCTTACAACATATAAAATGGGAATGTGAACTGGAAGAGACTGCAGAGATCATCTAATCTAACCCCCTCATTTTACAGAGGAAAAAGGCCTAGAGAAAAGAAGTGAAGGTTTAAGGTCACACAGGTAGTAAACAGCAGTCAGGATTTGCATTCAAGTCCTCAGACCCCAAACCTAGTGCCCTTCCACCACACCAGGTGGGTCTGTATATACGGATGTACAGATGTGTGCGTGTGTGTGTACACACACACACCTTATATCTGCTCAGTGACTGTGCAAACACTTTCCATTGATATGGGAGATCTTATATTTAAAACAAAGACAGGCAGTATGCAAATGATCACAGTGAGGAGGCAATGTATTTATTAGCAGAAGTTGGTCCTTCAGGATTCTGATGCGCAGGAACTGGCTGTTCCCAGAGATTGCCCCCCTGGTTTAAGCTGAAAAGAAAAGGAAACTTTTAAGTGTGCCTCAGTTAAGAACCTAGACATATTTCATAGTTTCTTATGATTACACTCAATTCCTTAACACACAATGTCAGATATTTCAAATGCAACAAAAGTAAATACTTCCCCCAAGTTCAAAAGGCCATTGTTAAAAAATACTGAGCTTATTCTGCTCCCATGCAGTGGCCACCCTGGTGAGACATGAGGGAGAAGGAAGGAGAGGGGAAAGTATTATGGAAGAAGTTGGATCAAGCTCTGACACTCCTGGGTAGGAATCGAAGGAGAGAGCATCATTTGGAATAAGAATCACCTGCTTTAATAAAACAGGATGACTGAGAAAGAAACCAGCACGGGAAATGCCTTCTGCCTTTTATCAGAGGAATGGCAGAGGATCAATGGCTACAATTTAATTTAAAATAAATGAGCGTGCACACACTGTGTGTGTGTGTGTGAACACATATACTTCAACATTTTGAGAATTGGTGATTTGCTGGTATAGATACTCCCTGTATTGACACAGATCATCACAATCCCTCTTAGAAAAGCATCTCTAGCCAAAAAATTCATTTATCACTTTGAAGGCATAGCCTCAGAGAACCCGGTATCACTTTGATGATAAAGTGAGAAGGACTTTAGTGGAGGAAGGGTTTGTATGTGTGTATATACATACACTTTAAAACATCATTTTTATTCTCCTTTAATTATAGGATATTTAGAAATTTTACTTTACCTCAAGGTTTCCTCTAGCCTTCCTGAGGATGTCATGGGTAAAAACCACTAGAAAGAGAGAAATGGAAAATTAATTTCATATACTGCTCAGAAATGCACTTAAAGTCACCTCCCTCTCCTACCCCATGTGGCAAGAGTAGTTGGTTGAAAAGAAACTTCCAGACTTTGACTGCCACCCAAGGAAGGAATACCTTTTCCTCTTTCCTTCTTGGACAATGTGGAATGGAGTCATTTTGTCCTTTATGTGAACTGAGGGAACATCTGATGACCCAGCCTTACTAGGTACGTACGTGTGTGTATAAGAAAAAACACCAGGCACAACAACTCTATACATTTATGTGGTGTTTAAAAATACTTTCCTCAGAAAAACTTTGTAATTACTACAAATATTATTTTATCCACTTAAAGATGAATTAACTAAGAGTCTCAGAGGGTACAAATAACTTGCCTCTGGATAGAGTATTGAACTTAGAATAGAGGGTTCCAAATTCAAATGCCAATTCTACATGTATGACACCAGGGCAAATCACTTAACTTCTCCAGGCCTCAGTTTGTTGACCTGTAAACTGAAAAGTTGGACCAGGTGACCTCTTAGTTCCCTAAGTATCTGAGGTAAGATCTATCCTCTGACTTTATAGGTGACACTCTTTTTCGTATTCCATGATGCATCTCCAGAAACCTGCCTAGTAAGGTCCTGCCTAGTAAGAACACTGGACTGAACAGTCACACTTAGGTTTTGGTCCTAGCATTACTACTCATTAGATTTGGGACCTTTCTTCCTGAGCCTTCGTTTCCTCCTCTGTAAAATGAGGGAGTCAGACCAGATGATTTCAAAGAGCTTTCCTATGTTCTTGGGTCTATGTAGATTTATTAGCTGGACCCCAATAAACTCTCTGGGCCTACATGAATTTTGTAGATAGAAAGGATATTAGATGATCTTTTTTTCCCATTTCTTTGTCAAAACAAAATTAAATGATCAGCATGAATGTTACAATTAACAGTTTCCTGTGATTCACTGATCCTGCTACAAGCCTCATCAAAAAGTTTTTAAGTGGAAAGAAATGCAGTTTAGAGGCAATTCCAAAAACTGCTGGGTAAGGCCTGGGAAAACTCTCCTTGCTTTGAATTCCTCCAGTTGCTGAACATGGCCCAGAATATGGCTTAAATGTAACTGTATGCTCTACTAACAAAGCCCAAGGTTGGAATGAACTCACCAAATTAAATTCCACCCCTTAAATGGCTTATTCAGTACAAGGGCAGAATGTCGAGCTTGATAAACAAATATGAGTGGCTGTTTCTTGCTCGACAGCACTTTTCATCAGATGATTTCAAAGTCTGTTTGAAATCTGTGTTTGGGGGAGGGTATAGGTATTTTTTTAATTGAGCAAGATAAGATTTTAATGTAACGAAGTCATTTTTGATAAGCTTCCCAACCCTTTTCCTCCACCCCTCTACCAACATGCGGAAGAGGTTAAAATTAATTATTGCAAACCACAAAATGTATGTCAGTAAAACCTAGTAAGGAAAAACAGGGACAGAAATTTGCCATATGATCAAAATTGGGGAGAAATAATTAAAACATCTAGATAACCCTGGGTGCTTTAGGTGGAGAGGAAACATGGATTGAAATGTTTTACTCCTACTTTTTTATGTGGCTCATATTTTTATACTGTTTTATAGCTTACAAAGAAGACACTTCTCCTAAGAAACTTGTGAAGTCATTAATACTGTTACCCTTATTTCATAGAAGAAGTTAATTGGAACAGTATGGCCTAGTTAAATGAGCTGGACTTGGAAATCTGAAGACTTGAGCTCCCATCAGCTCTGTCAAGTTTAACCTAGGACAAGTCACAACCTCTTCCAGCCTGTTTCCTCATTTATAAAATAGGGGATTGTACTTGCCCTACCTACCTCAAAGACTGTTGTGAAGAAAACCTTAAAATACTCCATAAAAGTCAAGTCTTATTAAATAACTTGTCCAAAATCACAAACATAAGTGGTAATGTCAGGACTCAAAATATAGCACTTTTTCCACAGAACAGTCACATTCCCAAAAGGCTTGGCTCAACTCCCCCTAAATCTACAGAATTAGAGCAACTGATGAAATAAGTCACATTTTAAGTGTAATTTAAGTTATGACAACCGTCTCTCATTTGTACTTCTTCACATAGTTACTTTTCAGTCCTTAGCATAGTGCCTGGCACATGGTATGGGCTTAATAAATGCTTACTGATTGATTACCAACTGCTAAGGGGTCTATAAATTTTCCATTTCTAGATGGTTTCTTGAGACTGTCAAGGTACACCTGAGGACTGACTCAACTACAGTCATCAGAAGCCAGATCTTAAAATATAAAATAAAGCACCATCCTAATGGAGCTAATTATATTCATTGCCAAATCTTGCTATTTCTTATTTCATACCATAAGTTATTTATGGAATAAATTTGAAAATTAGAAAGCAAATTCACAGGGAAGCCTCAATTTGAATACATCTGTTTATTTGGGTAAGTTATTTGGGGAATATCTATCCATTCTGTGACCCCGATGGTTTTCTCATCTGCCAAATCAGAGCATAGTGTGACAAAAGGCAGAGGACTCTGTATCTGAAGTCAAACCCTAGCTACGTGTACCCATATACAACTTTGAGCAAGTCGTTCTGTATCTCTCAGCTTTACATTTCTTCAGTAGTAAAACAAGGAAGTTTGATTAGAAAACCTCTAAGTTTCCTTCCAGCTATTTTACAGCTGAAGAAGAGATTAAGATCATTGGGACAGATTATTTGCATGAACTACCCAAATTTTCATCAGAACACAGGAAACAATATGGCCTCAGGGAAAACGCAGTGGACAAGGAAACAAGAATCCTATATTGGAGTCTTTAATGAGCTGTGTACCAAACACTAAACCTACTTGTCTACACTGGTGCTCTTGAAATAAGAGATCAGAAAGGACTGCAGGAAAAGTGTTATTATTGCAGATGTGCTGTCTCATGAGCCTGAGGTGACTGGCTCAGGTCACTCTAGAAAATTCTGCTAGATATTTATATTCACAAAGGTCACGGACAATTGGGCATTTAAAAAACTTCCCCCTTTTCTAGTTCAAATCCTTCCAGTCTCAGGGCCTGATCTTTTCATGCACCTTCCTACAGGCAGCCAAGGTATACTCCTACTCAGCAATAAAGGCATCTCTCTGCTCCTCAGAAATGGCCCAGAAACTTTCAGCTTTATCAGGACTCAGGCATAAGGCAGGATCACACCTCTGACTGAGAAAATGCTGAAATAAAGGCCTGGGGGGAAGGTTGGAGGGGGGGAAGGGAGTGAGAGAATGCCTTAGTCAGCATTCCCCTGAGACAGGGGAAATGACACAGTTAATGCGGAGCTGTTTCAGAAGGTTATTGTGCTGACAATAGGAATGAATATAATAAACACTACTGACATGGCACCTAAGCTTTGCAAATACCATGACATATAAGGTTTGATGATTAAAAGACCTTAATACAAGTTCAACAAAAGCGAGAGTCAAAAACAGCAAGCTTTAAAGTACATAGAATAGACACAGTATATAAATAGGAAAGACTAGAAATGTGAGTGCAAATTTTTACATACGCTGATCAAAGATAACTTTTTCCTGGTGTTTCCTCAGCTGTAAATGTCTAGCTGTACTGTACAGCTTCTTCTCTTGCTCAGAAATTTTCTTGTGCAGTCGAGTGATTTCAGCTTTCATTTCAGAAATCTAGAGACGGAATAAAGATATACTGATGTTGACTACTTTTTTAGGGTCCAATGGTTAATGTCAGCATGGAGCAAGATATCTGATAAGGAGCTATTGACTACAATAGCAATTATCTTTTTTTGCCCCTTCTTATGATAACCTGAATTCCTCATCTGGCATGATTTTCAAATTAACCTTAGAACATCCTTATCAGATCACTTCCACAGTTCCCAAGACTGAAAACAGAGCGCAGAGAAGTGACCATTCCAACTATTTCAGACGGTATTCATTTATAAATGGTGGCCCACGACACTGAAAATCAGTATTCCAATACAGGGACAGAGATTATCCTTGTAGAAGCAGGTGTCTGTTTGGCACCCAAAGTCTAAAATATGGGCTAGGTTCTGAATTGGATTTTAGGCAGTCCTTGCTACATGAAAATAAAGATTAAGTAAGAGGCATCAGGAGCAAAGATGGAGTTAGCTATATTCAGATGTAACATTACAAAGTCAAAAAAAAAATCCAGGTTTCTTGAGAAAACTAATAAATCTGTGACTGTTTTATGCTGCACAATGGGCTGTAAGAATAGTGATCATATACAAATAGCACTGGGATCAGAAGACTTCAGTTCTGCTCCAGACTTCATCATTAACTAAATGTGTGGCCCCAGGCAAGTCACTTTACCCACCCCTCAAGCTTCAGCATCCTCCTGTATTCAAAAAGGGCATTGGACTTGATGGCCAAGCTTGGAGCTCTTCACATATTTAGCCAGTGTTCCCTCCTTTCTAACATGACTGTTAGAAGGCAACTTAATATTTAAGTATAGGGTCTGAATATGCCAAGATCCTATAGTATGAAGCATACAACGGTTTCTTAGTTGTAAATCGTTTTCCATCTGGGGAAGGAAAATGGGGAGGTTATGTTAAAATGAAAAATGTTGCCTACAAGGAATGATTAAAGACCAGTGGGGCTGTAGATTCATGGTGATCTACAGCTTTTCACTAAGTGTAGAAAAATATCCATGGTCCATGGAAAACTATACTCCAAGAGATGAAAGTGAAAAGTTCAATGGCTGGGATTGCTAGACTGTGCCAGATTGCCATAGGGAATGGGCAGGCAGAGGTAAGGAGCCATCCAACTGGAATGGTTTAAATGAATCTGCCCACTGAAGTAGGGGGATGCTCTCTGTAATTCCTTCCAAACTTGCAATGTGCTGATCTTATTTATAAGACGACAAAAACAACTATTTTAAAAGTGCCTGGCAGAGCTTTGCAAGGATGGAGATAAGATGTTTATTGTAAGGTGATCCTAAGGTCTATCCCTACCCACTGAAAATATGGGCTGCTTTGCTTCTGTTGAAGGACTGTGAGAAGAGACAGTATCACTTACGTACATACACTCCCCTAAATACAAAGACCACAGCAGGAATGGCTAATGGTTTTATACATAACTCTCACCCTGAAACACTATCTTCTTCACTACAATTTTTGCTACATTTTAGAAGTTTAAGGAATAGTCAAAGATTTTTACACTAAAAGGTAACAAAATTCTACTGTGACAAAATTCTTCTCTAATATTTGGTGAGATCCAAAAACTTGACAGAGTATCAAAATGTTTCAAACCAACATAGTTGATAGCTATTTATTTCTTCCTCAGATTAATGCTCCCCTCCCCTTCTGGAAACTTCCTTTGCTTAAATATGTGGGGATTAAAACTGTCCAACTGAAGGAGGAATCTCTACCATGATACATTTTCTACTAAGGAACTAGGTCATCCTGCTCAACAAGACTAGGACCATATTTTCCAGTATATTCTAAACAAAACTTAGTAGAATAGAAAAGAAAAAACACAAATAAGGGAAATTCAAATGGTCAACAGTATTACAGAGGGACAGCTTACAAAAGGAAGATACACTAAAAGAACTAGACCTCTTTAATATGGTAAGAACAGTCTTAAAGTCTAGGATTACAGCAACCATATATTTGTTTTTCAAATTCTAGTATAACAGAAGAGCCTCCTTAAAATTTGAGAAAGATAAAATTTTAAATGAATAAAAGGAGGTCCCACTTCACATAAAGAGTAGAAAATAACTCATTATGGAAAAAGATGATACAAGCTGGGTATGTAAATAAATCATAGGATTTCAATAAATCCATGGATGACAAATTTAATGGAAAAAACATTCAATTAAACATGTATTTATTGAGTACCTAGTATAAGTACAACAAAGATATGGCCTATACTTTTAGCGGGACAGTAGGTAGATACATATAAAAAGATAACCACAGGCAGCAAATGAGTAATACAGGCCTTTCTTGGTTAACAGGAGATTCATCTGATAGGTAAATAATAATTCCACCAACACTGCTACTTCCATTGTATTGGATGGTCCATACAACACAAATGCCACAAATGTTTTTTACTCATCAATGTGTGCCTGATACTACCTCTAAGACAAGTGCTCTGTAGGATACTCTAGAAGAATCATAAGTGATCACCTTGAAGGGAAGTAGAGAGAAAATATGTTTAAGGGATAGTGTGTAGACCAATGTACCCAAAGAAGATTATGGAAACTGAAGATAAAGCTGGAAAGCAGGCTGTGGGAAAATTATGGAGAGTCTTAAATGTCACAGGGAACAACACTTCAGGTTAACACTCTAAAGGATAACTATGCTCTTCTACGGTAAGGGGCCTACTGTTAACCAAAATGAGGAATCCCTGGACAAAGCTGGCTGGCAAGTGAGCAGTAGTTAAGAGAACATGAGAAATAATAAGGATGCCCTACTATTCTCACCTAGTTGAATTTTAACCATCCTTTAAAACTGAGTTTAGCACCTCCTCCCTAAAACCATACCAGCAACACTAAATGTACTTTTTGTTGCTACTATTTAAAATATAGTGCCCTGTATAACAGTTACTTGTGTACATGCCTCATAGCTCCTACAGGGGAAGCCCCTTGACATATGCCTTCTACTTCTCTGCACACCTTCAAAAGCCTAATACTAATGGTGCTTAGCAAAAAGTTGAACAAATGAAAAGGGATCTTTGCTTTATCTGTCATTCACCAAGTGAGTCTGAAACTTGACCAGAGCTCAGTCCCCTCAAGCATTTCACAGATGACCAACTTATATTCAAAAAAGATACTTTCCTCTTTAAAAATGTATGTCTTTGTCACTGCATAAAATTTCATACCTGATTAGAGTGAACAGGACAGTGGCCATTTATGGGAAGGGAAACTCTCCAGAGAAGCTTCAATAAACGAGCTGCCTCTTCTAATATCTGCTGTGCTGTGTTAACACTGTCAGAAAAACCATTCAGAGGTGCCTGGTCTGGAACCTATAATGCAGGATTAGAAACATGTTATATTTTGTCCTGAAAAGATTATGAAAACGTAAGCTTTAATTAGTGGTATAAATCCTTGGGCTGTGATATTCGTGTTTAATATGACGAAGAATAGTTATAGAGCCAGGAGAAGCTCCCTAATTTATGGGTTTTAAAGACTACTGAATTATACATTATAGAAGAATTTGGGGGGATTTAAACCAAATCAATAATTGTGATTAATAACTAGTTGCATTTACTGTATTTACTAGGACATGAGGAAAATGCTTGGCAAGACTTGCCTTCTTCATTTGCATTTCATGGCAGGCAATTTGAAAGTCAAATGATGCCAGACATCAATTTAAGCAATGTAGATGTATCCTCCTTTAGCAGACCCTTTCAAACTGTTCTATTTAATGCTGGAATGACTATCAGGGACCCATAAAATATATTTCCTTCTGCTGACAAAACAGGAAAAAAATGGCCCCAATGTGAACAGACTCAAGAGACAGCGAAAGACACACAGGAAAGCCCTCTTGCACTAGGAGGACAAGTAGAGCTAACCAGATGCCTTCTGCCAGTTGAAAATGAGTGGCTTCGAGTCCTGCCTTTTCACTGTATAAAGTGAGTCATTTTCCCTCTTTAGATCTATTTTCTCATCTATAAAATGGGGTGGCAACAAAGTATAAAAGAAAAGGCAATGGAATTGGAGATTAAAAAAGAAACGAGTTCAAATCCTGGCTCTGTTACTTAATACCGATTTGATCTTGGGTAACTTATTTCCACTAAGCCTCAGTTTTCTCACCTGTAAAGTGACAGATTTGGATCAGATTCTCTCTAGTGTCCTTTCTACATCTAAATCCTATGAACCTGCCTAGATTTGCACAAATTCATGGGAAAGTGTTTCAAAAACTGTTAAGTGCTGTGAATACTGAAAATAAAAAAACTCCAAAAGATAGTGTAACTTCTCATAAGGGGGTTTTGATGAGCAATTCACTGAATGGGCTTGCATAGGCAGAGAACAGGCAAGCAAAAAAAAAATCACTAAGCTGTTGAAGCATTATATTATAATCTTAGGGAACAGTCTCTATATCACCTAGGCAAATTAATACTAACCTAGAGGCGTAAAAAAAATCTATATTATGAGCAACTAAAATCATTTGCTAATATCAACCAAAAACATAAAGCTAGGACTAATGCTGTACTAAGATAGATTAAGTCTAACACCTCCAGTTAGCACGGTAAAGACTTAAGGGGTTTTGTTTTTAATCTGTCTGCAACGCTGATTTACACTGGGTCTGTCTTCCAGAAACACAAGTTACACCGTATGTGTCTGCCATATGTATCTCCCTTGGAGGCAAGCAGGACTAACCCCATTTTACAAAGAAAGAAATAGAGGACAAAAAGAGGTTAAGATTTTAAGACCACAGAGTGGTGTTTGTGGTGATTTGAAGAGAGAAAAGGGGAGAAATTCAGTCTGATGCAATGAGGCTCTATTCAATATACACAATGGCTAAAAATGTAAATCCTTTGAGTACTGTTAAAAGGGATTACTGTAATTTGGTATACAGATTTCAAAAGGAAGTCCACACACACCCAGCATCAAGACTTTGATCCTGTGCCAGTGTCTGATTTTTTTAGGTATTTCACATACAATCCATAAGTGTTCTAAATCTAACCAGTGTGTTTTTTTTTTCTTCCAGTATATCCAATTTTTTTTACCTTTAATCCAGCTTCCTGGTTCTTGGGGCCAGAAATGGCTTGAAGATGAACTTCCATTTCTGAAAGTAGCTTCCGCCCTTCACAGATTTGCTTACGTAAAGCATTATAATCCTCAATCAATCCCAGAATGTAATGTCCACTCTTGTTGGCCCACATTCGATGGCCAGGAACTAGGCGAGGAGTACATGTTGTACTGTGCGCTGAGCTGCTGCTACAGCATGAAGAACTGTCCATGTCTCCTCCAGATGACACTCGTGGCTTTTCTGAAAGAGGGAAATGTTTATTCTAATATCTTGCCTTCAGGAAGGGGAACATTTTTTTCCAATGACTTTACTTAGCCCTTTTAGCTCCTAGAGCAAAGAGGGAATTCTGGGAATTCTAAGATTTAGGATGGTACTTCTCAACAGAACATGAGCAAGTCCAGTGCTTTTCAACTTCTGCTTATACCATTTCTCTAGGATGACTCCCTATCTCTATGTCCATTAGTTGATACCCTCCCACTCTCTAACAGAACCTAACTCCATGAAGGTCTTCTTGGTTTTCCAGCTATAAGTGCTATCATTCTCTTCTGAATTCCCACAACATTTATTATTCTGCCTAGTATTAATAATTATTTGGGTAGCTGTTTAGACATTTTGCAGTTGTATCTGACTCTTCGAGTGATTTGCCATTTCCTTCTCCAGCTCATTTTACAGATGAGGAAACTGAGGTAAACTGGGTTAAATGACTTGCCCAGGGTCTCACAGCTAGTAAGTGTCTGAGGCCAGATTTGAACTCAGGAAGATGGGTCTTCCTAAATTCAGGCCTGACTTTCTGCACACTGTGCCAACCAGCTGCCTTTTGTGTACAGATCTTATTTTCCCTACTAGGCTATTAGCATCTTTAGGGAAGGAAGTGTGATACATCTGTGTATATTCCCATAATAAGTGCTCAACAAATGTCTGAATGAGGAAAGTACCTGATTTTGGAAGCAGTGCCAAACTGTGATGTGACAGCTCACATCGTTCCTTGTCTTCTGTGGAGGGTTTATTATCAACTGTGAAGCCCAAAAGAAGAGGAAAAACAAATGAATTCAACAATGACATTTTAATTGCAACAATCCACGTGTAAGACTTAAGTATGAATACTTAATCCAATACCATTTACATTGGGCTTTAGCATTTACAGTGAAATTTCATAAACAAACATTTAAGTGCTTACTATGTATGTGACACTGTGCTAAGCATTGGAATACAAAAGAAAGCAAAACCTGTCCTTGCCCTTAATGGAGCTCATCTTCTGAAGATGGAGATAAACATGACAATAACCAGGAATATACAAAATATGTGTATAGTAAGTGGAAAGTAATCTCAAACAGAAGGCACTAAAGAAAAGGCAACAGGAAAAGGTCTAAAGCAGGAAGGATTTGAGCTGAGTTTTGAAGGATCCCAGGGAAACTATGAGGTAGAAGAGAGGAAAGAGAGCATTCCAGGAATAGAAGACAACCCATGAAAAAGCATGAGTACCAGAGATGGAGTATCCTGTGTGCTGGATCTAATACACGGTGGTGTATAAGGAGCAAAACTAGAAAAGTAGGGAGGTAGCAACCACATAGAGGGTTTTATACTTGATCCTAGAGATAATAGGAAGCCACTGGAATTTACTGAATATCCTACAGCACATAGTCAAACCTGTACTTTAGGAAAATTGCTTTAGCAAACATCTAAGGGACTGTGGGGAAAGAGGCACATCAACATACTAGTTGAAGGAGTTATGAAATGGTCTGGCCATTCTGGGAAATAATTTGAAACCACGCCCAAAAAGTCACCAAACTGTGCCTCCTTTTTGGCCCAATAATCCCATTGCTAGGACTATACCACAAAGAGATAAGAGGAAAAAATAGGCCAGCTCATTTTTATAGTAAAGAACTGAAAACTAAGGATGTGTTCACCAACTGGGAAACAGGTGAATAAATTATGGCATATGAATGTAATGAATACTATTGTGCCATAAGAAAAGATGAAAGGGATAGTTTCAGAGAAACCTGCGAAGAATTATATGACCTAATGCAAAGTGAAGTGAGCAGAACCAGGAAAACAACATATATAATAACAATAATCCTGGAAAGACAACTTCAAAAGTCTTATGAATTCTGTTCAACACAATGATAAAGTATGACTGATGGAATGAAGGTGCTAAATGAGATACATACATTTTTGGATGTGGCCAATGAGGGAACTTGTTTTGCTTGACTGCATATTTGTTATAAGGATTTCAGACACAAAGAGAGCTAAGAAAAGAGTATTACTTTTTCCTATCTGGAAAAAAGTCATTTTAAAAGAAAGTCATTTTGGCAGCTAGGTGTGAAATATAGAGTGAAGAGATTTGAAGTGGGATGGCCAATTAGAAAACTATTGCAACAGTCCAAGCAGGAGTTAGGGTGGTGACTGTGTGAGCAGAAAGGGTGGGGGAGGGGTGATGTACAAAAGAATCTGCAAAAACAGAAACAACAAGACTGGACAACACACTGGATATGTGAGTTCGATGAGAGTAAGGAGACCAAGGCTGCAAGCTTATGTGGATGACAGCACCCCAGACAAGAACAGGAAAGTTTGACAGAGAGAAAGATTTGGAAGGAAAAATACTGATTTCTGTTTTGGACATGTTTCATCTGAAAAGCTTACAGGACAATCAGTTCTAAAGGTTTAAAAGGCATTTATTTGCTGACAGGGGGCTGGAGCTCAGAAGAGAGATTAAAGCTAGATATTTAGATCTGATAATCCTCCAAGTAGTAACGGAACCCATCAAAACTGATAACATCACCAAATAAGACAATACAGAGGAGAGAAGAGAATCCCAGAAAGAGCTTTAGGGCATACCCACAATTAACAGGCATAACTTGGATGAAGATTCAGCAAAGGAGACTGAGAAAGGGTCAGACAGGTAGGATGGCACCAAGACAGAATAGAAAGACAAGAACCTAAAGAGAAGACTATCCCAGACGAGGTGATGATCCACAGCATCAACTGCTATAAAGATATCAAGGAGAGGAGGATTGAGAAGAGGCCATTGGATCCACTGATCTTCATGACAACTCTAGGAAAGGGATCATTATTTCCATTCCCATTTTGATGATGAAAACACTGGGGGCTAGAAAAGTGAAAAGACTTGTACAAGGTTAGATAGCCATGAAGTAACAGAACGTGGATCTGTAACCCAACTATCCTAGTAGGATGCCACCTACCCTTTCCACTCTAGTTCAGAAGCGGAAGGACTGATTGATTAGAAATAGAAAAATGAGCTATATTGCCTCAGTTGAATAGACTTACTGTGATGTCAGAATTATATGGTGAAAGCCTTTTAAAGAAGTCATTTGCTTTTTTAGAAAACACATGGCAGCTGCTGAGAATGCTGGGCACTCAGTTGCCTTTAAATTTGATCTTGAAAAAGTGGCATACTTAAATATGGATTTCAAAAATACCTCTAAAAGAAGAAATACTGCTGCCTGACAACACTATTATTCTAATCCACAGCTGCCCAAATTTTACTTGCATGCTTTGGTAGAGTCTTGAGTCACATTAGTTTTAAAAATATCAAAATATATAAATTTCTCACTAGTAAAGCCTAAATCCAGGCCTTAGCAAAATTGAGAAGTGATATTTTTCTCATGATCATGGATAAGACCTTATAAATTATCTCTTCCAAACCCCTCTCACCTTTACAGATGAGGATACTGAGGCTGGCAAAGAAGTAATTTGTTTAAAGAAATTCTGCTTGAGGAGCAGGTAGAGAGATGAAAAGAGAAGGCATTGTAGGACCAGATGAATAAGATCTACAGTAACAATCTAACAGAATAGCCCAGCTTTCACTGAGTGACAGCATGGAACAATGGAAAGTGGTACGAGATTTGGAGTCAGAAGATCTGGGTTCAAAGCCCACTTCAGACATGGCATTTAACCTCACTGAGCCTCAGATTCTTCATCTGTAAAATGAAGGTTTGGACTTGATGACCTCTAAGGTTCCTTCTAACTCTAAATCTATGATCCCCTGAAGACTAAAAGCAGACTGACAGAAAACAAGTTTAGACCAGCATCTTATACCACATACCAATATGATACTCCAAATAGATGAGCAATCTAAAAATAAAAGGCCACTTCATTTAAAAAAAAAATTAGGAGAGAAGGAAGTGTTTCTCAGAACTATGATTGGGTAAGAATTCACAAACTAAAAAGAATATATAATTCTGATCAAAAAAGACAAAAAAAAAAAAAGACTACTTGTATAAATGAAATACAAGGCGTTCCAAAAGTCATAGTGCAATCGTAAGTTTTAATTGCTTAAAACTGCAATAAGTTTTTTGGAACACTGTAAAAAATTTAAAAGCATTTGAACAACCAAAAGGAAAATAACTAGAAGAGAAATAGCTAGTAGGAGAAAATAAAACAGCTAATAGGAGAAATAAAATCTTTATATCAAATATATTTGATAAAAGCCTCACAGCTAATATATACAGGGAACTGAGTCAAAGTCATAAGATCAAAGAGTCATTTGTCAAAGTTGTCAAACAATATAAAGTTTTTTTTAAAAAGTAACCTATAACCAACCATTAAAAATGCTCTAAATCACTAAAATAAAACCAAATTAACATAACGGAAGTTTATTTTCTTGGTCCAGAACTCTAATTTCACTGTAAAGGGTGGGGAAAGGGAGTGGTCTGCAAGGTCTCAGTTCTTCTTCCACCAATTCAGATCCAGCAACTATTCTAATATTTATAGATACCAAGATACTCACAGCAGCACTTTCTGTGATATCAAAAAAAAAGAAGAAAAGAAAAGAAAGCAGATGCCCATTGACTGAGAAGTGGATGAATTACAGTGTCTGCAATGGAAAATTACTAATGAAAAACCTACGAAGATTTATATGAACTGATGCAGAGTGAGGAAAACAGAACAAGAAGAAAATGCAAAATGACTACAAAAGCATAAATGAAATCAACACTAAGCATTCTGAACTCATATCAAATGCAATAACCAATCTTGGCTCTAAAGGACAAATAACAAAATACACTTGCCTCCTCTTCATAGAGTTAGGAGACTGAAGTGTTCAGAAAGTCACAAATAAGTCCCTGTGGTTGAGTTTTGCTTAAACTGTCTGTCACAATCAAGGATTCTGCAAAATAGTGAGCAGCTGTATTGACCAAAAACAAACAATTCTAAAGAGTTTAATAAAAAGTTTTGAAAAAAGAATAAAATTTTTAAAAATAAAATAAAATGAATAAAAGGTTTTTTTTTAAAGAAAGAGAAGATGACCTTGCTTCTAGTCTCTGCCGTGCCAATTACCAGCCATACAACGTTCAATAAATCACTTTACTTTTCTCAATTTATTTCACTATTTGGAAAACAGAGAAAATATTGTGACCCCTCTACCTCCCAAGATTGTTGTGAAGACCCAATAATGCATGACAAAGCTAGCCATTTAACTCTAGGCTTCAGGTCCTTCTATGGAAGAAAAAAAAAAGGTTACAGTAAATGATCTCTAATGTCTTCCTAATCCTAGCATGCTATTTTTTAAGAGTGTATGTTCTAGATTTCCTTCCAGTTCTAAAATTCCATATTCTAATACTGTGCTCCATGTTCTAAGGTTCCTGCCACCTCTAACATTCTATGGCCCAACCAGAGAATGGCAGTGCTAAGAAGGGTCCTGTCTCTAGATAAGATCTGAGTTTAAAGCTTGTATCATAAAATACTGGACAACTCAGTGGCATAAGAATATAACCTTGATAGATAATTCCCTGGGTCTGATGTGAAGTACACAAAGTTATGTGTTGGGTACTACAGGCCCAGTATGTGTGTGAACAGTTTACTAAACTTCTCTCCAACTGGAATGGCTCCACCATTACTGTCTGACAGTGATGCAAATAAAGATAAAATATGCCTCCAGGATATAAGGCTAGAAATGGATTACATAGTGTGTTCACTGATTGTTCTTGAGAAACACAGTGGCAACTGTAGCAAATGCTGCCCTTGATATACAGATGTTTGAGTAAATAGCCTTTGGCTAAGCCAAATTTATGGAAGCTTAACCTAGTTTCCATCACATGCAAAATCTGTAGTATTTTGCAGCTAACAGTTGGAAACTCTGAAACCCACTATTGCCAGCTCTCACATTCAAATAAGGAAAGCAGAAAGCGTGAAAGCCAACTTCCAAAGGGCAAAACTGACAACATGTGAAGATCAAGCCTGGTACAGAGAAATGTGGGGCCTTTGGCCAAGGCCCAGTTCACTAAGGAATCCCAGCCTGAGAGAGGTGAAGGGACTTCCCCCTATTTGTACAATTCTGTTCTAAAATTATTCTTAGCTCCAAACATGATGGAGTAAGCAAGAAGCTGCCTGGTAGTCAGGAGAGGGTTGGAGTAGACAGTCACTTAATCTCTCAAAGCCTCAGCCTCTTCATTTGTAAAATGATGGTAACAACACAAAGTGGTGGTGAAATCAAGAGACCTAACAGAAGAGAAGGGCTTTTAAAAATGTAAAGTGCTAAATAGGTGAAGGGGCTTATTCACAGTTTATTTATACTGTTTGCTTTGATCACATAGCCTAGCTCAACTTCACTGGAAATGAAGTTTCCTAAAATGAAGAAACAAAGGCACAGAGATTAGAATGACTTGATGAAAGTCACAGTGACAAGTTTGGGCCCAGATTCTAAGCCTCCTGGCTCCAAATCCAGCCTGCTTCTCTTTGGGCTCTTATCTACCTTAAAGAGTCATATGTTAGAGTAAAAGAGACCTTAGAACACAGAATGTTGGAACTAAAAAAAAAGGAAGAACCTTAGAATGCAAAATGTTACAATGAAGAATGTAAAATAAAAAACTCAAAGGGATCTGAAGATACAATCTAATAACACTCTCTTAAAGAAGAAATTAAGAATCAGAGAGATAAAGGGGCTTTCCTGAAGTCAAGCAGCTAGTTTACAGTAGAGACACGACCAGACCCGAGATCTCAGGTTCCAGTCCAGGACTCTTATCACCAACACCATGCTGCCTGAAACACAAATCAACAAACACCCATAGTTTTAATCGGGGGCTGGGGGAGGGGGGGGGTGAGGTACGTGAGTGAACAGGAGGATGCAGGAATCTTACACACATTCATGGACACACGTGCACCACTGTGCTGGAATTCTGAAAGAACCAGGATTACACAAAAGGTTTCCTACCGTTGTTTCCTGAACAAAGCTGCCATTCTTTGTTTGGAAGGCTGAGAATGGTCAAAGGGGACACTGTAGCCAGAGTGTCCCCCTTTGAAAGCTGCTCCTCTAACTTGTTTCTCAGGGCATTATTTGTCTCAATGCTTCTTTCCAGCTGAACCCTCAAATTCTGTATCTCAGTCAGAAGTTCACGCAAGTCCAGAAGATGGTTTTGCTCCTTGCTGCATTCCTCCGACACATCTTGTCTAGGTTCTGTGATATTTTGTGAGAAAAGACTTATCTTTCCTAATTAAAAGGTTAGTCTTCCCAGGAACAGAAATAGTTAAAACAACAACCAGTTATAGCTAAAATAATGACTTGACTTCAAACCACAAGTACTGGCAGACATAACTGCTGCTATTGCAAACACTTAATAAGAGCAGAAAATTAATTTTCACTTCTGGCCATAAAAGCTCACAAATTGCCCACCAAAATCTGAAATTATGTCTAATAGTAATAAAATCTATTTGGGCTGGAATTAGCGAATCAAAAGGGCCATTTTTTAGGATACCATATATCATAAAAGCCACTACAGAAAAGGTAAGGAAAGCAACCATAGGAGAAAATGTAGTAATAGTCGTCTTTGTAAAATAAACTTTCAACTGGAAAAAAGGAAATTCACTTTTTCAAAAACCCAACACCATGAAATTTAAACTGAAAAAAATCAGGGTGTAAAGAATGATGTCAACAATCTTTTAGAGGAATGGGTAGAAAACAGTGTACTCTGTGAGAGTATCCTGACACAAACAAAACCACAATAAATGAAATACTGGACTATGCGAGGCCAATGAAAATTAATAATTTAAGACATACTTATGCTATCTAAAAGAGACAATTAAATACCAGCACCAGCTCAGTGCTTTATTACAGCCTCTCATGCCAAAGGGTGTTGATGCCATCCTTCTCTCATGAGGGCTCCATCTCAGTGTGGCTCCAGTCTGACCCAGTTTAATTTAAAATCAGATAAGCTCATGGCTCCAAATACCTATCTGTCTTCTGTTTGCTTCTTCCAGCTTTTCATATACCTTGAGTTCAACTCGGAGCGACTGCAATAATTTGGCATTCTCTGTGTACTGTCGTTGCTGAACCTTCATTTCAGCCTGAATCCTAAAAAGTGCAGTGCAGGTTAAATTAAAAGATGGCAAAATTTGGCTTATTTTAACACAAAGATAAAACACCTACAAATTACCATTTCATGGAACCACCTTAGACATATCTATAATTATCTCTGAATTAGGTTAGAACTGCAACATGCATAGAACTGAGGGAAGGGTCTGGTCTCCATGGAACAGAAGACTTTCAGCTAAAAACATATAAAGAAAGCTGACTTATTTACCCCTCAACTTTGCACAATGAAAGTTTAAGTGGAGATGAGATCAATACCTGTTTAATTCATGGTGGCTGCTGTAAATAGCATGAGCCAGATGCCTGTTGTCTTTTTCCTTTTCACTGACTTGTTTCTGCAACCTTTCATTTTCTTGCTTGACACATTCATAATCCCTCTGAAGGTGTTCAATGATCACTTTCTTCCTGGAGAGGGATTCTCGTAATTTTTCATTTTCCTTTTGTTTATCTACAAACACAAGCAATATCATTTATAATGGAGACCATTTGTTTTTAAATCTAATTACCCAAATACAACACTTCAGTTTAAGTACTCCAAGAGCAAAAATAGAAAGAAATTTAATCTGGTTTTTAGGATTTTAGTATTCTAATTATCTTCTGCATTTTGGCTAGATAAATCTGTCAGCAACAAACCTACAGATTCAACTTTACTGGAATAAAGTGGTTTTTTAAATTTTCTATTAAATAATGGGCCATGCAAATCTTGTTTTCTTGTCTCCACAAGCAAATGATGAATAGAAATCTGGAGAACATGGACTGTACATTAAAAGAGTCAGCTACATTATATGATAAAGGCAAGATATACTGTGGAGATCAGAAAGCCTTGCTTACCCCAAACAATTCTAGAGGACTGTTACTTTGATAACTACTAGCTTGCTCTTCAGAGGCCAGGAGGAGAGTAGTTAATAAATTAACTTTTTCAGGGATCTTAGTCCCAATTTCCTCCTCTATAAGATGAGAATAAAAAATACTTACCCTCTCTTAGGTTTATAAGAAAACTACTTCCCAAACTGTAACCCATTACATAAATGAAATATATTTTCATCATAAAGGATACCATGGTGCAAGGAAAGAGTTCACTTCTTAAAAGTTTTTATTAAGCAATAAAGAGGGTGGGGAACACAAATGTTTCCTTAGATCATTGTCCTACCACAGGTCTTACGCCCAATTATTTCAAAGAGGTGAGAACCAGATAAAAAAGTCTAGGTCAGTAAAAATTTGATCTTCTGATCATTTCAGAGGACCCTGAGAAGTGATGCAATCTATTTCCAGATCAGAAGGGTAGAAGAAAGAAAGAGCTAAATTGCAGCAGGCCCTCTTGCTTAAAGGTAGCAGAAACAAGTCAGTGAGGGGAAATACAACAGGCATCTAACTCATGTGACTTACAGCAGCCATCATGAATTAAACAAGTTATTGATCTCATCTACATTAAAAACTTCATTGTGGAAAAAGCTGAGATAAATAAGTCAGCTTGCTCTATATCTTTTTAGCTGTGACTCTTAACATTCAAGCGTCTTATTGTTCCACAGAGGCCAAATGGGGAAACTGAAGGGTCAGACGTTTATGGTGTGATTTCCTCATTTTATTTGGGTATAATAGTATCAGCTAAACTTTTTGTATAGCCAAACCCTTTCCTGAATACTCCATTACACTACAAAGAAAAGTCTATGTGAAGCATTCAGTGCACATTGCTTTCTTGTATACACTGGACTAGTTTGGTATGAGGGGGTGTGGATGGAGAGGGCGAAGGGGAAGGAAATGATAATTTAATCATTTTTCCAGAGTGATTAAATTGGAGTGACTCACTTAAGAGGACTGCGGACCCAGCTGATCAATAAAGAGGAAAGAGATCTGGGATAGGGGAGAAAACAGAAACGGGTTAACTAAGACATATAAGAGCTAAGGGTTAGAGCTATCAGAATGGGGTCCACTTAAAAACCTGAGACTTGCAAGGACAGGAGAACTCAGACCTACAAGGCTTCTCCGCTTGAGCTGGGGGCACAACAGTAATGACCTCAGTGGTCAGAAAAGATCAAAAAGAGCTCTAGCTGAAGATAAGAGAAACAGGAATCTCAGAATCGAAAAAACATTTCAGGAGTCAGCCAGCCTGCCCAACCTGTACATAATCAAGATTCCTTCTTTATAGATAGTGAGAGAGAAAGAGAGAGAGTGAGAGAGATCTGGAAGAAAAGCTGGAAGAGTCCTTACAGACTACCAAGTTCAATTCCCTCCTTTTACAGAGGAGGTAAGAGAAGGCCATAGAGGCCATCATGCATCTCATCAGTGCAGTAACGGGATTCAAGTTCAGGACTCCTGACTCAGTGTCCCTGGCTCTTCCCACTAAACCAAAGGGACTCTCATTTGTTACTTTACAGATAAGTTGAGTCCTGGTCACTTATGACAACCACACTAAAGTCATTTTAGTGAATTTAAAACAACCAAGCTAAAAAAAATGATGTTTTCTTTTGAGAAGAGATTTGAGTAAAGAACCATCTCCTAATTCATACGAACAAAACTAAGAATCTCTCCTGGATATGTGACCACACCTCCCACAGTTGAAGGGAACCTTAGCAGTCATTTTATCAAACAAGGAATCCCCTCTAAAGTATCCATAACAAAAGGTGATCCAGCTTCTACCTGAAGACCTCAAATTAAGGAGAATCCACCATCTCCTAAAATACCTCATTTTATTTTAGGAGAACTCTAATCATTAGGAAGTCCTTTCTTTACGTTAAGCAAACCTAAAATATGGCACCTCAAGCTGAACATCATACTGAAGATATGGTATGATCACAGTGGGAGGTAGCAAAACAGCACTTCCATCATTCTACGCATTATCCCTCTACTAAAGTAGCCTAACACAACAGATTCTGGACTGCCAGGACACACTGTTAATTCATATTAAGCTTACAATACACACAAAAAAACAAGATCAAAGGAAACAAAACATAGAAATAGCAAATGAGAAAGACTCTTCTCACATTTACATGTTCTGTTAGGAGCAGAATCCAGATTCAGCCAAACATTTAGGTCAGAAGGGCCAGTCAATTTCAAATTAGCAGTGTTCAGATACCAGTAGTATCTTACTTAGAGTAATATCTTACTTATTTTCAGATAACAGTGGGTTGGGTTATTTTTTCACTCTTTCATAAAACAGCAAGGTTCAACATACAAAAGAAACATTGGTGCCCTTGACTGATAACTACTTCTTTAGGAAAAAAGTCTAATTTTTACCTCGTGAACCTTTTACAAGCATCACATTGAGGGCTTCATTTTGCTTCCTGAGGAAATGAATTTCTGAAGTAAGGGAATTATGTTGCTCTGAGCCATGGATAAAAATGTTTGCAGAACCTATAAATATATATAAAAAATCATCATTTATGAATCATCCCCGGGTCTATAAAGACTAACTTTCTAAACAAGAATAATTTTAACAATTCAAGGGGAGAAAAAAAATAATGTTCTGAAATATATTTTATCTTCTGTATATTCTGAAGGCTATAATCGCCACAGTTCAAAGGGTATTTCAAGAAAACTTCAACCAGAAGGCTGATGGGAATCCTAAAGCTCCACCATGGCCTCCCCTTGACTTGGGATAAAAGTGGCCACAGATTTATGCAGACATCTTACAGAACTCCTAGGCAACCAGCACTATAAGCAACCAATGCTACAGGACAAACTGTGACCATGACTGCACCAGCACTTGGAAAATTACCATGTTGTAAACTGTTCCTTAGATTAATACTTGCTAAAACTCAACCAGGCTTGCTCATTCAAGATGAACTACATTCTGACTATACCACCTTCAGCAGTGATTGACAGACAGATGTTAAGTGGGCCCTGAATGCTGCCTCTCCATGCTGGATAAATGCGCTGTTGAGCAGCTGCAACATAACCACACCAACTCCCATGCCTAATTCTAGGTACCACACTCAACCTCCTCAAATGTGTCAGTCACTCTCCTGGAAAGGAATACGTTAGCTGTCAAACAGAAAATGCTACTCTGAACATATGATAATATTGTGGATTTTAATAACCTTCATGAATACTCTGGCAACACTCTTGACCATTAAGAACTAAGACAGCAAAATAATTAGAGAAGCAAGCAGTTAAGCTGAGTTCTATTTGGGATATGACCACAGAGTCTTAAAATAAGAACCATTTTTTTTTCATGCACTCATTCACTCTCTCTCATCCCTGCCCCCATTTCTAGGAAAATTCATCTACTGAAATCTTACATATGGTATACCATATCAGGCCTCAGATTCCTACTAATGGACTAATGTGGAATAATTTTTATACTTTGTCCTTTCAACACACATGTAAAATCTCTATTCTATTGCCAAACTGTCTCATTAGCCCTGGTCACTCCAGAATCCATCTGAGATCCTGGGAAGCATAAAGATTTACCATCATTAGAGGTGCCTTCTTCACTTATCTTTACCAGGCCATCCAGATCCCATCAGGACTGCTTCAAAGCTCACACAGTTTGGATTAGAGAGAAGTCATAAACAGTATTCTTTACAGTGAAGAAGCCCAACAGGTCTTATTCATCTACCCTACCACTGCCTCCTAAAAACCTCTTGACCTTACCACCTGCCCTGCCTCAACTGTCACCTGACCTACTAACTTAAGCTAAGCACTCCTGAGCTTTGCTATCTGTCCCCCTGCTGCTATCTTTGGAATTCAAGGCCTTTCCTTTTTTATAACAGCTGAATTTTCTTTTCTGTGTTCTTTCTCCATATTAGAGGGTCAAGAGCTTGAAAGCAAGAACAGTCCCAATTCAATGACCTCAAAAACCTAGTACAATGCTTGGCACATAGAAAGTGCCTAATAAATGCTATTTTCATTCATCATTATCCATGCCTGAGTCCTACCTTCAAAGTGTAGCAGAAGCTCTGCCCTACAATAAAGCCTTTCCTAATGACCCCACCTCAAAGTACTCTCTCTCTCTTCCCAATGCAACTCAATATTTATTAATCACCTTCTACAGGCAAGGCACTATAATAAATACTCAACCCCCATAGGACTTACTGTTTAAAATTCCATTCATTAATGATTGAGTCCTTATCATGTGCAAGATCTTGCTCTCTGTAGGTCTTTGGGAAAATGATAATGACCATCATCTCTCACATTATGATAACTGCTTGACTGTTTTCAAGGTTCATCACTGTCTACAAAAATCCTTTGAGGTAGATAGACTAAGTACTGTTCTCTTTCCTTCATGGATTGTGAAATAGGCTCAGATAGTAAAGTGACTTACTCAAGGATACATGGTTATCCACCATCTTTGGCAGATGGTGTATGACAGATCCAGGAAAACAACATGATCTTAAGGAGCTTACAGTCTAGTCAAGGAGTGCATGGAGTAGAGATCAGACACATAAATTACTACAAAGTCAAGGTATGTATACTATGTATACTAACTTTATGTCATCCCTCAGTATGTGTATGTCTTATCCACCCAACCAAACTATTAACTCCTTGAGGGTATATATAGATTGTGTCCTATGTTTGCTTCTCTGAACCATCCAATATACATGACATGACATACAAAGCATACTTAGCAAATATCTATTTTGTTTTGCACTGCTTTGTACAAAAATCATTTTGCCTTAATCATACTCACGTTGTAACCATTCTATTTGTAAAGAAACATCCAGTCACCCCAACCCAAGGGTGGGCCTTATATAACTTCACAATCCCGTTCTCAAGCTTCAATTTCTACAACTATAAATGAGACAATAACTACTAATACTTACAAAGTAAAACTTCATGTTTTACAAAGTGCTCTACATATATTATATCATTAGATAATACTTGTATTATTTACCTCACAGGACTATTAGGAGGCTCAAGTAAGCTACATAATAGCTATAGTAAAAAAACTTTGTAAACCATAAAGCATTCTCCAAATGTCATCTAATATTATCATTATATACTACAGCTGCCATTTCCCACATTGCTTGGAGTTATGCTAGATACATAGCTAAGTTCCACAGAAGTCAAAACGAATCCATGTGTTAAAAGAGACATGTTAAAGGTGTCAAGTAGTTTACAGAATCAAATGATATCAGCATTGGAAAAGCCCCCAGAGGGTTATCATCTGGTCCACCCTATGTCTGAAAGAGAATTCCTTCTAGAACCTCCCCTGAGGAGTCATTCAATCTCTACTTGAAAACCAGGAGAGGAAGACTGCTGACTTCCCCAGGCAGCCCATTGCGCTGTGTGGGGCAGAGCTCACAAAAAGGAGTCAGACTTTCTCTTGGTAAGTAAAAGCATCTCAAAATAGTTTTTATTATTAGTATTAATCAACATTAGAGAAATCCAGGGCTTTGACAAACCTCTATTCAAGTCAAGACATTTTCAACGAATATATGTATGCATTTGTATTTCTTTGTCTCTCCAGAAATTTTTTTGTTCAGTTGATTTAGTCATGTCCAACTCTTTGTGATCCCATGGATTATTCTGTCCATGAAGGTTTTCTTGGCAAAGACACTACAGTGGCCTGCCATTTCCTTCTCTAATAGATAAAGGCAAAAAGAAGTTAAGTGACTTGCCCAGGGTTACACAGCTAGTGAGTGTCTGAGGGTGGATGTGAACTCAGGTCTTCTTGATTTCAGGCTCTGCACTCTATCCATTGAGCCATCTAGTTGCCTCCCCAGCAATTTGGGCAGGTCCTTCCGCCAAGATAAATACTAAATGAATGCCTTTCATCAAACTTTTGGACAGAGTGAAATATTCTCAAAAACATCTGTCAGGTCTCTTTTAAGCTGTGGTTCCTTAGGTCAAGAATAACAACAACAATTCTTTTATAACTAAATTTTAAAGAAATATATAAAACTTGATGAATCTCATGCAGGTATTGTTGAAAATTAACATAAATGAGCATACATATATTTATTTCCTATGTCTATTATGACTAATGGTACAGATCAATCACTCACCCAAAAGACAAACTGCAGAGCAGACTAAGAAGAAGGTATTATAAAAAATTCCATGTTGTACAATATTCCCTCCTATTAAAACCAACCTCGTTAAAAAAAAAGCCATGTCTTCAAGGAAAATACTGAAAAACATCTTATTCATGTATAATTTTGCTATTGTAGAATACCTATCACCATTTAGAAGCTTAGACAAAACTCCCCCTCACCTCTGTAAAGGCTGAAGACTCTGGGGCAACTGAGTGGTGTTGAGATTTTTCAATCCATGATCTATTATGGCAGATGTCTAAGAATATTTAACTTGTTTTTTCAATAAAATTCATCTATCTTACCCTTAGATTCAAATGTAGAATTTTAACTTAACTCTGACTTCAGATCTTATTTGTCTGCCAATTTCTCAAGCCCAAACTGGATAGGGAAATGAGTCATAGACTCCTGAAGCTAAAAGGGTCATAAGAAATTATTAAATCAAAATGTATCATTTTACAAGTGAGGACACTGAGACCCAAAGAGGAGGACACAACTTTACCCTGGTCACATGGCATATGGAGCTAAGAATGAACCAGAAACTCATCAAATCTACTGACTTCCACCCCAGTATCATTTGCACTGTACCCTGCTGACTCCATACCTAAACTGTCTATTAAGACTATTTCCCTAAAGAGTCATCTAAAGAGTAGCATTACCAAGTGAGACCATCCTCCCTTACCTTGTTCAAGTTCACCCTCTTGCTGTTCAAGCTGTTTCTGCAGCTTGTTATTTGTTTTAATGGATTCTTCTAAACGCTGTCTCAAAGTTCGAATTTCTTGTAGATGTTCCATTAATAAGTCTAAAGGAAGGAAGGGCATTTTTTATTTAAAGACTGAAGCCCCTAACAAATTGAATAATTTATGGACTATGCAGTAAATGCTAACTTGAAAATCTAAACAATATTCTAAAACTTAAAGACAGTCAGTAACTGGCATTTACTCTGTTCTTTTGTGCAGATCCCATACTTGGCATATTTCAGTTGACATGTTTCTTTAATGGTACCCTAGTGCAATCCACCAGGAAGCCATTTAACACCATATGGAAAAATTATATTAGCTACATTTTTAATGCAAATGTTAATGTAGCCTTTTATTCTCCTAACATATCAAATATTAATTCACATTCTTCCTGATGATGAAGGAAATATTTTACCTTCAAGA
>CM053769.1:337337836-337367585 GCA_028658325.1 Potorous gilbertii | reverse complement strand
AACTCAAAGGAGATGTTTATAAACAGTGGCCTCTGCAGTTCCTGTAGAGTCCATTACAAACTTAAATAATCAAAAATATTAACTAACTAGAATGATTTGGAATACGCCATTTTTAGAAAATAAAAAACAACCAATGCTACAACTTTAAAATCATAGTTTTAAAGGGAATATCCTTGTATCCGCACATAGATGTTATAATCTCCTACTTCCATATCTAAAAATAACTTCGGACACTGAATGATACTCAATGACCAAAGAATTATGTTCACTTTGCCCCATTCACTCATGAACTATACTTACTAAGGCAATAAAATGATGACTACTTTTTTTTTAAAATAACTGTAACAATAAAGATCTAGAATAAAAGAAGTTTTCAGGCTGAGAAGAGACCAACATCCCATTAAAAGAAAGTGTTTTTGCACTTGTGAGTCTGTTACTCAAAATCATTCTTGAAAACCATTTTTCTCCTTTAAATTATTATTATGTAATTTACCATAACAAATATTACCTTGAGAAAAAATGTTAGCCACAACGGAATTCTTGTATATATCCTCACTATCTTGCTTATGTTCTCCAGAATCAAAGGAGGACTTTTCTGATATTTCACAATCGGACAGCACTTGACTAGCTGGTGGCATAGCTGGTTTATCAACAAGACCTGGGTATATTGAGACATCCTCTGAAGCCCTTGAGTGTTGAAAACAAAATGATTAGTGACCAAAAAAATATCAATTTCTTAATCAGATAATTTCAAATATAGATCCACATTCACTGGAAGTAGATGAATCACATTTTATAACATGGTTTTTAACATCTTAATTCATGATTATTATTTGCAGTAGTAGCAGCTTATATTTGTTTTGTCTCTTTATGGACAACACACTACATCTCCATCCATAATCTAGAACCAATATGTCACATATAGCTATTCCCATTTTTCACATTAGAGAATGGACTGAAAGAGGTAAAGAGATAAGCCCAGATCAGACGACCATCAGCATCTCTCCTGTGAATAAGTTCTTTAAGTCTTTACCTCTCCCCATTACCTTCCTGAAATTACTCTCTACAGAGATAATCACTTTCTATGGATCAGAATAAAGTTGTGTTGCATTCCACAGCATAACATATTAGGTACGTTATGTTCAAAAAAGTGTGTTAAAAACTTCGGTTTGCCCTGTTTTCAGAAGTATACAATAAAGGAAAGGAACAGTTTAATTAGCTAACACACCTTTTATGTGCCATAGATTTGGGGGGAGTCTGGCGAAGCCTGTTAACCCCTTCTCAGAATAATATTTTTAAATGCATAAAATGGAATATAGAGGATTCCCAAAAGAAATAATTTATATTGAAATAGTTGTCAAAATATTCTTTTTAAGAAGTTCATGGATCTCAGATTAAGAACCCTTGAGATAGTGAAGGCCTAAATACAGCCTAGACAAAGGACTGAATGCAGGCTAACCCCAGGATAGAAAAGATCAAATCATACAATCCAGTATAACTTAGAAAAAGGGCATGTATTGTGGCCCCCCCAGGGGAATTGTGACAATAACAACTCACATTTTTATAGTACTTTAAAGGTTTATAAAGCACTTTTCACACAAGTACCCTGTAAGGAGACAGTGCAAATATTATTTTCCTCAATTTACAGATAAGAAAACTGAGAATAAGAAGTAAAGTAAGCAATCCCATAACTAGTAAGTGACACAATCAGGGTTTGTATCAAGATCTCCTGACTTAAAATTCAACATTCTTTTTCTAACATCATTCAGAAACAGAAAGAGAAAAATCTTGCAATTTCAATTGGCTGCAGCACAGAAAGTTGATAAATAACAAATGTGAATTCAAAATAATTACTCATCATAGAAAAACACTGGAAGAAACCTGAGGGGCTTATAAAATGGGAACAGAATAGACAAGTCATGTGGCTTTTGTTCTTGATATGTTAGTTTAGGTTTCTACTTTTATTTTTTAACTTGATTTACCAAATAAAGGTTAACCATGAGAATGAAAAAGTGTGTCAGGAGGCCAGACACATACCACCTAATGCCATGAACTTTTTCTATAAAAATATTCCTTCAAGCAAAATAAGTTAACAGGTCTGTTGGTTCTACAGGAATCAGATTTATGTACACGTAGGAAGCAACATCTATCTGACAGTCAGGAAGTACCTTAGAGAACCTTAGAGGAATTAAAGCCACTGAGTCTCAAGAGCTTGTTGTGATCATCTCTTCTCATCCAATCTGCATCTCTACAATTAGCTGAACAACATCAGGATGGGTTTTAACAACATAACAGTGGGGGGTTTGTTATAAGGAGCCCCATTCTTTAGACTTCAGATAAATATGTTAGAGAGGTACAATGTAACACTCTATCTTGGAAGGGATCTCTATGTTTTCCCCTTACTCCTGTTCCCCCCATCCCATCCCATCTAGACTAAGCCCCATGAAGACAAGGACTATGTCTTATCTCTTTCAAAATACAGCACAGCATTCTGCACACATGTACTTAATAAATATTTGCAACATTTGAATGTACTATTACTGCTATTAAGAAATGACATTGTCTGGGACAAGGTAATAAGGCATATACACCCATTCACTGAAAAGCTGACAGTTAAAATGAAGCTTGTGTTTTTGAATGATTTTCTTTAAAAAATGCTATAAGCTTACCTTTTGATTAATTCATTATGTTTGCTGACTTCTGTATCAGATGATTTTCCTGTGAAGGAAAAATCCATTAGGTGGAAGAAAAATGTTTCACATAAAAACATCTGTTCTATAATCATTCCCCATGTGGATAATTTTAAGTGAGCTAAACAACTTGTTTAAAAATCTTCTTTAAGATTCCAAGTCTTTAATGTATATATCTAAGAGTCATCAACAATACAATAGAAAACAAAACCCTTGCCGATGCGCCAGCTTTATTACCAATTCTTAATTATTCCCTGTAGGGGTGATGACATTGGTAAATCCATTAAAAAAATTCAAAGAGTTGGTTTTAAAGCTTGTATCTTGTCCAGTCTGCAGGACAAGAAGGAGAGTATAAAATGAAGATGGTGAAAGATTTGCTGTTTTCTTTTTGTATATTTATTTTTATTTGCCATTTTTGAGGCAGTGAGATTTAATATGTTGGTATAATTCAGAATTATTCAGAGTTCTTTAAAACTTTACAAAGAGGCCTAGAACTATACCTAGAATGCAAGACTGTGACTAAATAGCCTCCACACAAAGGTAATCAATGAAACTCAGTAAACAGAAATGTTCCATATTCTCTTAGAAGGAACAAAACCTTAAGGGTTGAATGTGCTCTGATGTCAGGTTTTCTTTACTGCTATGAGAACCAACCAGTAGCATATGAAGTCAGCTGAGAGGGCTCACCAAGTGGAAGCTGTCCAACATAGTCAATGAAAGAGGATTTACTAAGAACCTACCAGAATCTAAAGAGTTGAAAGGTATCTCAGGTCATCTAGTCTAGTCCCTTCTCAAAGTAAGAATCCTCTTTATAATAACCCACCTAATCAATTCACCACCTCTTTAGGCAGTGCACTCCACTGCTAACCGCTTAAAATTGTTAAGAGTAATTAAAGCAGTTCCCACTGACCAGGGGTAACAAACAGCTGAAATTACATACCAAGAATGGTTTCAGAGCATACCATTCCGCAAGGAAACTGATCTGCTGTTGGGAGACCCCTATACTATTTCATTTTCAATTTGCCTCATGAGAAAATTTTAATTTCCTCATGGGAAAAATCTCAAGTTTGACTTGGTTGTATGATTTTCAAAATAGTAATGCGGCTTATTTCCACATCTTTCCTCTGACCCAATTAGGAGTCAAGAGAGACAAAATTCTGCTTCAAAGTTATATTGAAAGACAGTGGTGCTAAGAAAACAACTTATGAATTAATTCTTTTTTAAATGGCTGGCTAGTGGTCAAAGTAAAACATAAACTTGCCACTTGATAGAAAACACCATAGTCTACCTCTATGGGTGTTTAGCAGATGTACCGTGACAGGCTCAAGTATATATAATATGATGGGGTTTTTAAAAGGAGAAGGTGGTGCTAAGTTGTCCCCTATTCAAGAAAGCAAAGCCACCATGTCATGATGAATTTGGTCATTTGGTACTACACTGGTTTATTCCCACTGCTTCTAGCAAAAGGTCTTTGAAGGGATTTCAATAATTTAACAGTAATTATATTCCAGTTCTCTATTATAAGAGCGATCTTTAAAACAAAGTGACAAAGTGTTATTCAAAGAGCGATCATTTCAACCTATGTACAGAATTGTTTTGGTTAAAGTTGCGGGAGCACAAGTGATAGGCTACCAGCTGTTGAGCTGCGCTAACGTGCCGATATGAGCCATTAAAGTATTTCTCCAATCACTTAGTCTCTAGCTAAACTGCGATAGAGCAAAAGCAAGTCATACTAGTCCAAATGGTTAACAACAACAACAAAAAAAAGTCATTCTTAAATATCTAATTCTCTGGCTTCATTCACAAGTACACAGGAACACTTCTAAATGCCATCTCTCTTTACCCTCTGATCCATCCTGCATTCTGTTGTCAATTAAGAAAGTAAAACATCACTTTTATCAAAATGGGCTCATGAATTTAAAAAAAGAAAAACTGAATTCTACAGGACCTAAACCCAAATTCCCTAGTGTAGAATTCAAGGTCTTCCATAACCTGCTGCACATATTCAGTGTTACTCCGACCTTCTTCTCAACCTGAATCAAACACACTCCAGGAGCCAAACTGATTTCTCACCATTACAAGAATATTATACACATCCCTCCTCCCTAAAATTTTCTTCTACATATCAGAATTTTTTTTATCTTTTGGAGCCTAGCTCAAATCCTATCTTCATGCATGGAGCCTTCAGAACCCTTTAGCCCACTGTGAGAGAAATCCCTCTGAGTTTTTATGGGATTTCCCATCTGAATGATCCTATAAGCTACCATTAATTTGCCAAGTTACCTTGTGTTGTTATTATTGACAAATATTTTGAGTATTTACTATATGTAAAGCATTGAACTTTGAGAAATACAAAAAAAATTAAAGCTTTGGTCTGTCTATCAAGAATCTATGTAGAGAACACATTCTCCACCAAAATCTAATTTGACTAAAACCTAAATGTCACCTATAACTGGTATTACTTTTCAGCATCTACTTGTCTTCTGTCCTTTCAAAGACAGCCTATATTTGAATCACTGTGGTAGCTGGAAAGATAAACCATGCATTCAAGAAAAAACCATATAAGATAGCATTTTATGTATCACATGAGTACTACAGACAATGTCATAGCTGTTCAGAGGAAGAGAGATCACTGGTTCAAGGTCTGTGGACCACAGATGAAAGAGGTGGGATATGAGTTAGAATAAGTAGAATTTAAGAAGAGAAGCTGAAGAAAAACTTTCAGGCAAGGAAAATAATTTAACTAAAACCTAGAATAAAGAAAATGCAAGACAGACCAGAAAGAAGGCATCAACTGGTCTGCCATATTAGTATGTAATACTAATAAAATTATTTGATACCTGTGTGGCATTTTGTAGTTTACAAAGTGCTTTTGCACACTTGCTCTCATTTAATAAACAGAATTTATATAGCACTTTATTTCATTTTGGGTCCCTATAGGCAAAGATCTTGAGAAGACAAGGAACATGAATGGAGACAGCAGCCTTTTATTATCCCACTTCCCACCTCACTAAGCTTGAGTCCACAGTAAGAGAAGAGGCAGAAAAAAAGACGGAAAATCTACTCCAAAACTGAGTCCTTTAATTATTACACTAAAAATTCCTCCATTAAATTCTTACTCCAATGTCGCATAATGACATAAAAAGAAGTTACCCTAGATATCCAAAGGCAATCACAAACTATGGCAGATCTCACAACAAACTGGATAGGGGCTTGAAAATGGACTATATGCCTACTATCTGAGAAACAGTCTAGCTAAGCTAAAAGGATGATGATCAAGTTGGTCAAAGGATGGAGAATAATTCAACTGAGAGAATACTGGACAAGAAGTCCCAAGGGCATGGGTTTAAATTCCAGCTCTGCTACTTATTTACTATTTGGGTGACCTTGAGCAATTTACTTACTTTCCTTCAGCCTCAGTTCTTCATCAAGAAAAGAAGGAAATTGAACTAGATGGCTTCTGAGATCCCCTCCAGCTCTAAACTCTAAACTATTACCAAAATTCTATAAATTTTTTGGCAATAATAACTCTCAAAATGCCGTCTATGCTAAGTCTGAAATGGGTTACCATCTATATCTGTGAAGGACCATACTGATGAAACTGCTGATCCTTTAAATAAAAGATCAATGACTGATAGATATTGCAAACCTCACCACTGAGCCAATGGGTAACAACTGGGTAAGAAAAGGAATGGGAAAAGTATTTCATGTACCTCCACTCTGCTAAAAATGTATCCAAAAAGAAAAGCTGAAAGTAAACTGAAATGTGTCACTTCCTACCCTGTTCATAAGTTGTATTTATATCCCAAGTCAAATGAGATCCTAAAAAGTCTGGCAAAATAACAGATCATAAGCATCCAAAGACCACAAAATGTCAGAGCTAGAAAGTACTTTGAGGGTCATTAACTCCAAGCCCCTCATTTTATTAAAGAAGAAGAAATTGAACAAAGAGAGAAAATGATTTACCCAAGATCACAGAGGAAATGAACATCAGAGCTAGGCCTGGAGCCTCAGTTTCCCAGCTCTTGGTCCAGGGGCCTTTCCACTAATCTAAAAAAGCCAGGTCACTTCAACATCAAACTCACTCTATATGCATGGTTTATCATGGAAGTTCTGTTGAACAAGCTGTCTAAGGGGCAATTAGAGAAATGTATAATGAATAGCTCACAGGTACAGCCAGTGGCACAGCCACTACAAAGAGAGAAGTAGCTATATGATAGTTTCCAAACACCAGGACCCAATCTGCCATGAGGCAACAATTGCTGGCTGCCTTCCTAAATGAAAATGGTACAAGATGGGCCCTGTAGTGATCCACATCAGGTCAGAACAGGGGAAGGGAAAGCCAATTTGTTCCACCTCCTCTCTGTCTCCCAAGACATATACCACTCAGAAAGTCTGACTTAAAATATTTATGTATTTTAGACAGTAAACAATGCAAATATTATCACTTACCATTAAGAAACATCCTTTCCAATTTCTCAAGTAACTGAATGCTTTGATTCAGCTGCTCCCGGAAGCCTTCAGCTACATAGTAATCAACATCACTGGCCTGCAGCAACTCCTCAAAAGCTTTAATAAGATTGGTCATATGTTGACGATAAATGACACAGATGCTGTGGCTGTCTTTAATCTGCTGCCGTTGGGAGGAGAGCTCCCTAGCTTGGGACTGAACTAATGAATCGTATCTGTAAAAAGAGGGAAAAACATCTGATATCATTTTCAAATTGAATTTTTTGACCTTAACACTAATTGAAAATATGACTGAGCACATTTTTCAAAAGCCTGAAGCTACGCAAGTATATATACTATTTTCTATACAAGGTCACCTTTTTATATTTCAAAATGGCTAACAAATGCTGGGACAAAGGACTTCATGCAATATTTTTCAACCTTAAAAGTACCCTATTAAGGCAGATTATAGTATCCCATGTACTTTTCAAAAGAGTGATCCTGAGGAAACTAATCAACAAATACTGATAAAAATGACAGAATTAGAAGGAAGAAAAAAAAAAAGCAGGGCCATAGCCCTGACTTGTAAGCAGGTATGTAAAAGCATGTCAAATTTGTAAGCCAGTATATGAAAATATAGAAAAACTTCCCTTCCTGCCATGCCTCTCCCCTCCCCCATTCACCACCAGTATTACAGGGAGCAGAGGAAGATGCATATGCTAAAGCCCACCGGGCAAAAGTGCAACAGAGCATTATTTCCACTTTACAGATGAGGCATAGAGTTCACAAGTTACCTCTCTTATGCATAAGTCATATTTCTAATTTGATGTTATGGCCTTCTCCTTCCTACTCGAATGTAAATTCCTTGAAAGCCAGGCTACACGGCTACATTCCCAGTACAAAGTTATGCAGATGATGATACAAGATTCCACTTAAAATTCCACTTAAAATAAAACTGAATATAAAAATCTTAAAAATATGTACTCAGTATAAGCAAAGAGTTCAAATGTTTCCTTGTGCCACATGTCATCTTTCCATTTAAGTGACACTGAAATGCATAAGAGGGTAATATTTGAAACAATTCAACAAGTACACAAACCCCATCATAACGATGTAATGCTATTTCCTGAAAGCTGTAATCCAAGCATTTGAGAAATCATGGAAAATTCAATTCTGCCTCTATCAAGTTAACAGGTTATCACCAATTAGTGACAAGCAAAGAAGAGTATGATTTATAAATAATCCTATTTCCAATGTATCACAGAGAACAAAATTGTATACATCTATGCCCACAAAATATCTATGAACAAAAAATTCTCCACTTTTAACAGGAGCCTATTTTTCTGGAATGACCTGGAAGCACAGATACAGAAAACGCTTACACTCCTCTCCTGATTGTCACATGACCTTACACAGAAATGCTAAGGCCAATAACCATGCCTGGGAATGAGAATCATAGGTGTGTAAAGGACATAATTCACTCAGTGATGGGTCCACAACTTTTACTCTAGAGTCACCAAAATAGGACTTGAAGAAAGTTCTAAGAAGATCTCTCCCATAAGCTTTTTTAGAGGTTCTACTGATCATTAATAAAAGAAAATTCCCATTTGTAATATTTCAGATTCTGCCCATTCAGTCAATTGACTATCTCAAAAACACCTACCCTCTACCTCTTGCTGCCTTACTCACTACATTTCCATCTCTTAAAATCCTTATCTTTTTTTTCCCCAGGGTTCAGCTTAAGCTCCACTTCTTACAGAAACTCTTTCTAAAACATGCAGTTGTCAGCACTCTTTCCCCGCTCATATTAGGCTGTATTCACTTATCTGTGTACATTTTGTATTCTAAATAGAACGTGAACAATAATACCTTGAAGATATGGAATGTTTTTCATTTCTTTATTTGCAAATTCAGCGATTAGCACAGTGCCTCGAAGACACTAGGGGGTTAATAAATATTTACTGAATTGCTTTACAGATTCAATAACTTCCACTGGTCTGGAAACATGAGAACAAATAGAAGTATGTTAAGTCAACATCTGAACTTCTCAAGGAATGAGTGAGTGCCAACTCATGGTGTGAGAAGGCAATTGCAGGTTTTTACTGGCAAATAAACTTGGGGTGTGGAAAATGCTATTCAAAAATCTGCTCTATAAATGCTATATTTCAACACCTCCTTTCCAAAACCTCTCCTGGATGAGAACTGTCTTCAAGCATTTGTAGGGCTACCACAAAAGAGGGATTCAACTTTTTCTGTTTTATCCCAGAGGGCAGAACTTGGAGCAATGGCAGTCAAAGTTACAAAGAACTTGAAATAAAGAAATATTTCCTAATGCTCAGAGAAGTCTAAAAGCAAAATAGCCTTCCTCTGGAAACATATTCCCCCTCCTCAACAAGTATCTTCAAAGAGTGGCTAGATGACCACTTTGTGGTCATATTGTAGAGATTTTTGTTTATCCCTGAATTGAAGTTGATGGCTTCTCAAGTTGCTAGCAACTGCAGTTCTGAGATATATTATAATCAAATCTAAAAATCCCAGAACATCACCCCACAATATAATGAGAGGCAGTTTGTTTACATATCACTGTCCCCATAGAAATAACATTCTTTTGTCTACCACTGTGTTTCCTCAGACCCCAGTAATAATGTTAGTTGGGAGAAAACCATGCAGTTAGCAGCAATGTGATGTAATGAAAAGCAGGCTCTAAACTAGCTGTGCCAGAACTTACCTTGTAGGGGATGATTCTCTGAGTTTGTTTTGAAGATTATGAACTTCTTCAAGAAGGTTCATATTCACATTCTGCTCTCTCTTTAATTCAGATTCTTGCTCTTCCAGCTGTTGCTTTAGGTCTTCCACTATCCCATCAGCCAACTCTGAAGTCAACGGATGGAGGATTTTGGTATGTTTTACATAACGAACTTGATGCAAACTAGAGAAGGTCTTCATTTCTTCCTCATTGGTGCTACCCTTTGATTTATTCTGTTCTTCCTGGGCCCTTTCAGTCCCACACAAGACTGTGATAATAGCCTTACTGCACTGGGACTGGTGAGAAGCTTGCAACTCAAAAAGGAATTTCTGGTATCCTTCAAGTTCAGTTTTCAGATCTCTAATTTGTTGTTTTAAATGTTCAGTGTCATCCACATCAAATTCTTCAGAAAGATCTGTCCCATTTGCATTTGCTTGAAGAGAAAGATTCTTAGAACTTGTATAAGATGCAGTTGAAGCTGCATCTAGAAAATCTTCACAATGACTCTCTTTGTTTGAGGGCAAGATGTCAAAGTTATTAAGCTGGTGAGGTTCAGGTTCTAAAATTGAATACTTCAACATTAGTATCTGTTTTTTTCCAGAATCACTAGAATAGGATCTTCATATATCATCTATTTTAACACATCCCCCCTTTCCTTCAGGAAAAGACTTTATCCAGTCTCCCAGAGACATAGTCAGAGCTCACTTACTTTTAAAATTTTCCAGAAGTGACCCTACCATGGTCTTCAGTAAATAGTTTTAGAATGTGATCACTGTCAATAAGCACTTTCTCAGAGCTAATCTAAATCTCTGATCTGTTTGCCAGTGCTCAGGTCTTAGCAGAGATGGAGAAAAAATGAAATTGGGTTAAATTAATGACCTGCCTTTAAGAATTTCAAAAACAGAGTTCATGTGATCAATACTATATCCACAAAGTAACAAAAGCAATTCTTACGTCTGTATAGCATTTGGCAATTTACAAAGCATTTTCACATACGTTATCTCTGAGGCAACAAAGGCCTGTGGAAAGAGCACTCTACTTAGAATCAGAAAGCCAAGCTTCAACTCCTGACACCATTTACTTGCTAAAAGACCAAAAAGAGGATATCACTTTACTTAAGTTCAGTTTCCCGAAAATAACTGTAAGTAATACTCCTTAAACGATCTGCCTCACATGGTAATCACGAGGAAAGTCCTCAGGAAGTGCAGAACATTAGAGGAATGAGAACTATTACTGTTGTTGTTGTTCACAGTAATATTAACCATCCTCACAATGACTCTAGGCCCCCCTGGGGATGGAGAGACATAGGTGTTATTCCTATTAACTGAGACAGGTGAAGGTAACCTACATAAGTTTAAATCACCAGGGAAGTGAGAAATATATGGCCTACATTAATAGGATGAGCTAATAATCACCTAATTTTATCTAAGTGCTCACCTTTACCTAAGAATAATCTGTGTGATAAAATGGCATTAACCATATTACACATGTAGATACATATATATGTGTATGCATACATATATGTACATATGGAATATATATGCATCAGTCTAAATATATGTACACAAATACATAACACTTCTTTTTTAATCTATTACCATTATTATTAATGATATATCATGACAGTGTGGACAGAGAGCCAGATTTGAAATCAGGAAAACATAGGTTCAAGTTTCATCTCTAATACATACCAATTATATGACTCTGGCCAATGCACTGAAGACTATAATTTGCAGAGAAGGTGCCAACCTGCACTGGTAGTCCTACTTCATTGAAATCACAAGTCTAATTCTTACCCCTGCTATTAATAATAAAATACTAATAAATTTAGGTGGAGAATTATTCTAAATTATCTCAAGTCAACCAAAACATTAGAAATCTAGGTTTTCCGACTACAAGGCCATAACCAAAATCAAGTCTCCCATGCAATGATAGGGTGCTCTAAATACAAGCAATGAGAAAAAATAAACTACCTATTAAGAGATGGTCTTGCAAACTCCAACTTGTTATGCTATAGAAATATTAAAAGGTCTCTCTGAATATGAGTAAAGTGATAAATCTGTGTCCCTTAGTAATATGTCTACATCTAAGAAAAAAAGCCAATAGTGATTTCAAGGCACTTCTTTTCACAAAGGTAACTGTTTAGAAAAATCCCTTTGCCCTAATTAAAGCCACCAGGAAATTTAAAAATTAACAACCTTACCTATATACATATTTGTTTTCATGAATTTTGTTTTATTTTATCATCAAACACTCTCAAAAGGTTAAAAATGAAAACAATGTTAGTCTTCAGGAATGGAGATCATGCCCACTCAGGCTGTCATTAGTGAATGAGCAACTGCACTGAATCTAGTAGGGGGGGAATATTTATCTCTGTACATGTAAGCACACTGGGTATAGTACTATTTCATTTTTGATTCTGTATTTCTCATACCTAGTACAACATGTGGCATGCAGCAGTTAGGACAAAGGGAAGCCCAGAGGAAAGGAAGAAGAGAAGGAGGACTACGTCTCTTACACCCACACACATATAGCACCAGTCCCCTTTCATCCACTTAGTTCAGAACTAAACTGAATACAACAGAAAATTTTAGATCAGGAAGAAAAGATTTTAAGGAGCATCTAGGCCTACTGCCTAATTTCACGACAGAGGAAATGGAGACCCGGAAAAATAAAGTGACATGGCCTTGGTTCCAGAGTGCTAGATACTTTGACATAGTGCTCTGCTGAAGTATGAATATATATGCACTTTTGTTTACGTGGTTAATATACCTGAAGTAAGAAGAGGTAAAAAGATAAGAAGGCCATTTCACTAACAAATTAAAACAAAAGGAACAAAAAAGTCCAGCAATTCTTCCCCTGATTACATTACAAACAACCCAAAATCAGATTCTTTCATTTTAGTAAGTAGCTGTCATGTGAGCCAGTGAAAAGAAATTGATAAAACAAATTCTTAGGGATGGAAAGGACCTTACAGATCATCTAAGTCTAACCCCTTCATTTTACAAAAGAAAAAACTCAAACTTAAGAAGATGAAGTGATTTGCCCAAGGACACAGGGCTAGTAAAGTACCAGAGCCTACACTTGAACCAAGGTCTCCAAATTCTCAAGACAACATTCATTCATTCATTCAAACAACACTACTGAGCATCTACTAAGTTCCAGAACTGTTTTGAGCACTGAAGATAGATAAAAGGACAAAAAAAACCAATACCTAGCCTCAAGAGGCAAACATTCTAGCAGGGGAAAGAAGAGGTACATATCTAAGTACAAAATATAGACAAAGTAATTTCAGGGGTGAGAGCACCAGAAATAAAGATGGTATTCCTGCAGATGTCAACACCTAAACTATGCACTCTGAAACTTGGCCTCTAACAGGCCCCAGCCTAAGGCCTCCTAGCTATAAAGTGATTATTAGCACAGCTGATGCTTCCTACCCAGCCTGATGTCTTTCTTTTTCTTGACCTCATTAAGGGGGCCATGCTCTGGCTATTTCTTAGATAGGCTTATTCAATGAATGGGCATTGCCTTACTCTAAGTGAGTACCTGCAAAGACCTTGGCCTGAAGGGCCCAAGGCCTCCCACTGCATCCTGGGTCATCTCCAGCCATCCTGAGAAATATCAGGTCACTGGATTCAGATGGCTCTGGAGGAGAAGTGAGGCTGGTGACCTGAACAGCCCTTCCCCACTCAAAACAGTCAAGTGCAAGTCATGTCATCATTTCTCTGATGGTATGGTCTCTCCTGGATGCCTCCTCCTCCCCTTCCTAATCCTCTCTAAAGGAAGGCAAATTTGGATAGCCAAAAGATGTCCAGTTGACTTGGGTTTTATTGGCTCCCCTCCCTTCCCCTCCCTGTCACCTTAAACCTAATGAACTCTGAACCTGGGACTCCAATGAGCCCCTGCCTAAGGCCTCCTAGCTCCTAGTCCATGATGGCATGGTCTTCTTCAGCAACGAAGGATGAACACAACACCTAAACTGAGCTCTGAAGGAAGCCTGGAATTCTACAAGGCAGAGGTGAGGAATGCAATACCAACAAGGGTATATATATGAAGGAGCTGGGTTGTGAAGGACTTTCAAAATCAAACAGGTGAGTTTGTATTAGAAACTAGAGGTGAGATGGACCTAAAGAAGTTTTTGAACAAAAGAATAACATGGTAAGATCAACGCTCTAGGAATAACAAGAAGAAGCACTTATATACCACCTGAAGGTCTGCAAAGTGCTTTATAAATATTAGCTCATTTTTATCCTCACAACAACCCCTAGGAAAAAGCTGCTATTATTATACCCATTTTAGAGATGAGGAAACTGAGGCAGACAGAGCTGAAGTGATTTTCCCAGAGTCACACAGCTACTAAGTTATCTGAGCTCACATTTGAACTCAGGTCTTCCGAACTCTAGATTCAGTGCTCCTAGCTGGTGGCTGAGTAGAGGATGAATTGGAGCGGAAAAATCCTTGATGCAGATAAAGAGTACTAGAAGGCTATTGTAATAGTCAAGGGCAGAGGCAGTTCTAAGGGTCCAGACTAGAACGGTGGCTCTGTAGAAAGGAGACCAGAGATAGGAGATATATTGTAGACTTGAAACTGAACAGCTGAGGGAGAAGGAAAAGTTGAAGATAACTTGAACCTATGTGACTTGAACAGTAGTACCTTAAAAAGGAATAAAAAAGTGAAGAAGGAAGAGTTAGAGGAGAAAGAGTGAGGATTAGCTCTGTTGAGTCTGAGATGGCTATAGGACATGCCAATGGAATGTCCAAAAAGCAGCTGGTAAACTGGGATTGGAGCTGGATATTCAGATCTGAGATTCATACGCATAGAACTAATAACTGAATGCCTATGGGCTGATGATATCATGAGACAGTATAAGAAGAGGGTATAGAGCACAGCCTCAGGGTACAACCACAAACAGGGTATGGAACAGGTATGATGATCCAGCAATGAAGACTGAATAGCAGTGGGCTAACAGGCACAAGACAAAACAGGAGGGCAATGCTATGAAAACACAGGAAGGAGTGTTCAGGAGAGAGCAGTCAAGAGTGTCAAATACTGCAGAGGCCAAGGACAAAGATTAAAAAAAGGCCACTGGATTTGGCAGGTAAGTCATTGATACCCACTGCTACTGCTACCTGCACAACCCTTTAACAGGACAGGTTTTTGTAACCAGGCTCTAACAACAAGCTATGGTTTCTGTGAGCCATTCAACCGAAGAGAAGCAGCTCTGTCACACTTCACCTGTTTGTGAATATAAAGCTGCACTCTACATAAGGTTGTGCAGACCAGTGTCCTACTGACTCTGACCACTGACTCATGTGGCAAAGTTGTAAATTTCAACACAATATAATTCAGTCAACTGATCATTTAGATGGAACTAAATGCCCTCTGTAATGCTATTTCCATGAAACCAAGTAATGACATTAGGAAAGGTAATTCTTGTATTAATTTCGGCGAGATTGTGTCTATACTTATAGTATCATAGTTGGAAAACACAGTAAAATCATCTGGTCTAGTCAGCCCCTTTCACAGATAAGAAAACTGAGGTCCAGGGAGGAAGAATGACTTTACCAACACTAACAGATGTCACAGGGCCAGGATTTGAACACAAGGCCAATGCTCTTTCCATTATGGTTTCTCTTGTGGCAGCAAGTAGTTGAGAGGCACAAGAAGTAGTAGGTATTCATGCAGCCCTTTATTAAATAATTATGACAGGAAAAGAACTATAAACTTAAGCATGATTCATGAACAATTATGCATCCCTGAGGCAACTCTTACCTGACATTGTCTTTAGTCACACAAATAAAAGTTGAATACATTTGTGCATGCATGTAAGCGTGCATGCGTGTGCATGTGTGTTTGTGTGTGCTCAGATGTGTACTCATGCACACGGATACCGATACAGTAAATATTTATTCAATATTTTATAAGCAAGAAGGCAGAAGTCATTAAGCCTTCTTGCAAATACCAATAAAGCATGTGAAATCACATGTTGTCCTGTTATCAATGACATTTACATTCTTAGCAATGCTTCAGTTAAGTTTAAACTATGTCAAATGCCTTTCCACAATTCAGATTAAGTATCCGTTTCATTTTCTGACTTCTTCCAAGACCAGAACTCGGTAGACGCTTCTCTTGAATTTTCTGAGTCAAACACGACCTCTGTGCCAAGTTTTTGGCACAAAGAAGATAGCACCCACCCCATTTATATGAGGATCTGTGTTTACACATCGTTGTGACCCTCTGGCTTCTCTGGAGAGTAACATGAAATTTCTGAGGAGAATCAATTCTTACTAACTGAAGTATGCTCTTGTTAAATTAGATTGCAAAGGACAATTAACCTTTAAAAAAATAATCACAAAATATTATAACTAAAAGGGAACTTACGTATGATAAAGTATACCCCCCTCCTCTTTCTTTAAGTCACAAGGCTAAGTGAAGACCAGACAGAAATAACTCAAACGACTTGGGATATCAGACGTTGTCTAATCCAACTCTTCCCCTTATAAAGATAAGGAAATTAAAGCCCAGAGAAGGTGAATGACTTATAGAACTTAGAAGGACAAAGGCGATTAGCGATGATCATCTAGCAATAGAACAGCAAAGCTGAAATACCCATTAAAATTACATAGTCCAAGCCCCTCGAGTTTTACAAATATGGAAACTGAGGCTCGAATAAGGGGCTAGAACTAAGATTTCATAACTGCCAGTTTAGGGTTCTTTCTTTACCATACTGTACTCTTCATCTCTTTGACAACCTGCTTTCTAATTATTAAGTAATGTTCAAGCTAAGCACTCCCATTCTCGTTTTCTATTCACAAACTACCTGGACTCCTGCTCTGATCCTCATCCTCCTCTTTTTCCTCCTTCCCATCGGCATCACCTTCAGGATCCTTTAATTCCACCTTGCTCTCCTGGCAAACTGCTTTCGACGAGGGCTCAGCTAGAGAGATCCACAAAATGAAAAAATAAAAGCACAAAACTGAAACCAAGCCAAGCAACAGAAAAGAACACAAAGACACAATAGGGAAAATGAAAACGCTGGGGATGCCAAGATGCAATTTATAAGACAAAATTAATCTACAGAACTGCCATAACAAAAAATAAAAAGCATAAATATACTTCAGCTTGTCTCAAATGGTTTAAGTCCCTGCTTTTGAAAAAGAAGTATGTGGAAATGAATTCTACAGGGTCAAGGCCGCTGTTCCTAAGAGAAATCTTCTAATGGGCTTCTAGCCATTAGAAATAGCACTTTCTTGGGATCCCACAGTCTCTCAAAATCAAAAAGGGGGCACCTTGACAGCCCGATGGTAAAAAGCTCCAATAGGCACCTGAAATGCTTATTGGCACTACGTGTTCCAATAGGTTACTATGCTCTCCTCAAGGAGAATCTAGTCCACTCTATTCCTGGGAATTAAGCAGAATACCAGGACGGTTCAACCCTTGAGACCATACATCATTCCATACCCAACTTCAGGTTCTTGGAACTCATAAAGGGTCAGCTAGAAGTAGACTAGACCCAAGTCAGATGAGGTTTACCCACCCAAAGGCATCTATCCTAGTGACCTTTGTTTCAATGCTAGTGTGATCTAAACCAACCCCACCCTTTACAGAACTCCAAAGGAAATGAAAATAATAGATTTTGTTTTCTCTTAGTGCTTTTCTGTACCACATGAGAAACAGGAATCAAGATTAATCACTGCGATTCATAGAGTTTATAAGCAAACTTATTATAATTCTAAACAACAAGGCTGACATTTCAAGCAGTTCTATCAGTTATTTGCCTAGCTCTCTAAAACACATTTTTCTTTTTCATTTTACCATTCAGCAAGAGTTTGTCTTGCACTGGTCTCTCTTCTTTCAGAGCTTCAGTCAAAGATAACTTTTGTTGAAGATGTTTGTTTTGAATTTTACATTCCTTGAGATCTCCATGCAGCTCAGCTAGCTGGTTCTGTAGATAAACAACTGTCTCCTGGGCAGCAGAGTTTAAGTTTACACTTCCTAATGATCTAGATGATTTTAATGGAATGGGTAAACGGGATTTCTTAGTGCTCTGAAAAAAACATTGTAAAATTTTACACATACTAGTTAAAATCATTTCCTTTTGTCAGTCAACATTTATGAAACAACCATTGTATACTCAGTACTACTGTAATTAGGCATTATGAGGCATTATTAAGGAAAGAGAAAAATCCCTGCTTTCGTGGAATTTATTTTTTAGTAAGGAAAAGAAACTATATAAATAAAACACATGCCTCATTTATTAGAAAGTTACTTCTCCTAGGATCCAACAGTAAAAAGAGGAGGCCTCTGAGAAGTCAAGGAGATATCATAAAATTAATACATCAAAACTCTAACACTGTGTTCACAGGCCCTTGCTTAAGTTCTACTACTCCTGTTATTAATATTATTAAATATTAAGGCTGGAGAAATGTTTGCTTAATATTACTAATATCAGTATTATTGCTACTAGCAGCTTGTCATATTAACATTATCAATATCAATAACACTAATATTCGTATCAGCATTTATAAAGCTTTAAGAGTTACAAAGTCTTTACATACATTATTTCATTTGACCCCCACAATCACTCTGAGGTACTATATAGCACTATCACCCTCATTTTGCAGATGAGGAAACTGAAGCTCAGTGGATAAAGAGGCAAGATTCAAACTCAGATCTTTACTAAACAGCAGTCCAGCACCCTTTCTATGACACAGTGTTGCCTACACATAGTTCTAAAAGCTAAACAGAGGAGATTAGAAGAAGCAAATTAGAAGGCAGGAAGCTACAAGAAGTATAATGAAAGCGAAAGACCTGAGAGTTGACACCAAAGACTAAGACAGAAAAGAGATTAACAAAGAAAACAGACACAAGAATTCAGAAATCATATCAGTCAGGGGCTAATAAGCAGAAGGGCCAAAAAGCTCAAGTCTACATATAAATAGCTTCTGGAAGCATGATCACATTACAGCTTAGTACTTATAACCAAGACACTGAAGTTGAAGGTGGTCAAAACTCTCCTAATCTTCCCTCTTGCACAGTAACACTGCTTAAGCTAATGCCTACATGCCATTTCATAGGTGATTCAGGTAGCCATGGAATGCCAACATTTCCCACTGGATGGTCTAGAATCCACATTCAATAGGTGGCTCTATTTTTGCCACTGTGAAAGCATTTTTTTAATAGAAATAGAAAACAATCACCTTGGCTCAAATACAATTTTGCAATATCTATGTAAGCCTCCAAATTTTCCATCTGGTAAATTTGATTGAAATAAAATCAAGAGCATTCTGAGATCCAGTTTTGTTCACATTTTTTCCCACTTAAATGACCAACAATATACATTATTTCAAACTATGTATCTTGGGATGGGGGAACACAGATACTCTTACTGTTCCATACCTCAAAAACAGGGTTAAGAACTACCTTTCCTTTCATATAGGTGTGAAACATGGATATATGCTGGTTATATAAATGAGAATGAACATTTGAAACAGCAGCCAAAATTACACAGATGTTCATCTCAGTTGTCATTAATATCATGGCAATGTCTTTTTATTGTCTACTCAGTTATCTTTAGAAAACCCTTTTCCAGAAATTATAGTTTTGGTGCATAATCTAAAACAATCAAAAGCAATTTTGCTAATGATATAGCTAACTCCCTTTGGTATGGATAAAAGCAGTAATTTGGTGCTCAGAAAATAAACTTAATTCTCTATTTCTGTGTTATGAAGCACTGTTACAGTTCATTTTTCAGATCCAAAACAGCCATCATAGATAGAACAGGAAAAGTCATCACCAAAGCACCAAACTTGGAAGTAAGTACTCTTGCACTACAAGACTTATATATGTGGTTTTTTCTTAAAATATAATGGAAAATTTGAAAATCAGGTTGTGACACTAAACCAATAGGAGGCATTCAAGAACTTTCTACAGTGCTATGTTCTGAGCTATTAAAAAATTAGTAAAAACAGGTACTTGGATAAAAGTCTCTTGTTGATCAGATAATCAGAACTTGAAGGGTCCTTAGAATATGAAACACTGGGGCTGAGAGGGGCCTTTATCAAAAAAAGAGTTCATGTTTCTCTAGTAGTAAGTTTTATAAATGATGTCCTCACAACAAATCTACAGGTAATGTATTATTTCCACTTCACAGATGAAAACAAAAGAGACCCAGCGAGATTAAGTGAATCTCAGTTGAAAAGTAAAACCTCAGAATATAACATTTTGAACTATAGAGAGGGCCAGTGCAAAGCAACCTTAGGAAACTTGGAACCCAACCCATATGGAAACACTGATCTTTTGGTTCAGAAGAGTGTATAATTTTATTAACAAATCTTTATAAAGGAAAATGATTATTTATATAGCAATACCAAAAACAGATTAGTAATATAAACCAAAAACAAATGAACAACTTGAAATTGGGGGCCACTGATGTAGTCTAACCCCATCATTTTAAAGATGAGGAAAGTGGAAGTTCAGAGAGGGAAAGTGACCGTCCCAAAGTCACGTGGGAATTTTTTAATGGCTTAGCCAGGTCTAGAACCACTCCAAAAGGAACAGGACCCCAGGACTCTGAATCCTCATCCAATTCTCTTAGTACTGCACTAATTAAAAATCAACATTGAGAATGTCATACAATGAAACCACTTCCAAGGCACAATGTTTAAATATGATTTCATTTCAATTGAAACGGTCCTAAGGGAATTTTGCACAGTAAGAGATCCAATTCCCAAATCATGCTACCAAATAATGCTAAAATTCATTTGTGGGATGGGGGATAGGGCAACAGCTTATGTATTTTCATACCCACCACCCACCACCTCCCAAGTGGACACACACATGCAGACAAATGAGTATTTTTTAAGAAAAAGAAAAAAAGACGTACTTTGTGTATTATCCTTGGAAGAGTAACATTCTGCTGCTCTGGCATCTTATACACATTTTCCTGCTGATGTTCTGAATTTAATACTGAATATTTTGGTTTTTCTTCTGCAGCATCTTTCGTCCCTTCATGTTTGAATTTCATGGTGTAGCCCTCTGAGTTCATTGTTTGTGTAACTGAATCTTTCACTTCCACCATAGACAATTCAATTGCCTTATTAAGGTGTGCTGTTGCAGAAGGATAAAATCTTTCCTTTCCATCAAATACCGATTTCAGGTCTACATGCTGTCTTAAAAATTTATTGACCTGTTTAAAACGTCGGAGTTCAGTTCTTAACTGAATAATTATTTGCTTAAGAGCCTTTTCATTCTTATCCTCTAGATCACAGCCAGAAAGTTCCTGTTCAGTCATGCCCAGATGCTCCAGGAGTAGTTCACTTATAGCTTTCATAAGTTCTGGTCTGTAATACCACAGAGAGAAAAATGTTGAGGTTAGTTTTTTAGAACACAAGTTGGACTGTGTACTCATTTCAGTAAAATTCAATATACCCTACAGTGACAACAGTATCATAAAAAGCTACAGTTGGGAGGGGCCTGAGATTCAAGTTCAGATCACAGAATGTGAGAATTGCAGAGGACCTCAGAGGTCACCTAGTCTAACCCATCCATGAACAGGACTTCCCCTCTACAACACTCCTAAAAAGTAGACATGTATATGATGCTTTTTAACTCCAGCAATGGGGTGCTCACTAACACCTTACAAAAAATCTGTTCCAATTTTGACAGCCTTCATTGCTAGGAAAGTTTTCCTTTCAATGAAATCTGCCTCTGTAACTTCCACCCAACTCTCCTAGTTCTGCCCCATGACCAAACAAACTAAATTTAATCCCTCTTCCATGTAAGCCTTAGAACTGGAAGATCTAGCATCTACTCATATTATAGTCAAGGAAACTGAGGTCCAGACAGGTAAAATGATCTCCCTAAAGTCACACAATTAATTTAGATCAGAGGGAACTCAAACCCAGGTCTTCTGATGCCCAGTCCAATAAGTACTCTCGCCATTATACTATGCTTCATTTATCCAACATTCATAAAATCCCTCATGTACAATACTATCCCAGGCACTGCGGATTCACATTTTAAAACAATAATCTATGCTCTCAAGGACAGTACATTTTTCTGGGTGGAATAGAAGATATACAAAATATGTATGACACAAGGAAAGGTGTGGGGCAGACAATGAAAGCCAAACAAGGTGCTCTGAGGAAAGTCTGAGAAAGGGTAGAGAAAGTGGTCCTTGGGTTAAAAAATTCTGGAAAAGGGATATGAGGCAAGAGAGTATAACAAACTTAGGCAGCATGCCAACTCCAAGGGACAAACAGGGAAAAAATTAAGCCTGAGGGACTGCAGTCTACATAAAATGTGTAATAGTTTCATACTGGAAATAACATCTCTATGGCCTGAGTAGTAAAACTCAACCCTAACACTTCTTCCATCCATCCCCATAACTCTGTCCTCACAAGCCTCTACATTACCTTCAGGTCCTCATCACATTTTATCTGAAACTCTGCATTAGCCCCTTACTCGGTTTTCCTCATTAAGTCTCTGCCCCTTCAAACAGCTCTACCCTCTCCAAAAAGCTGCCAAATTGATATTCCTACAACACAGATCTGACCATGTCATACCCCACCCTCAATTCAAAAATATTCAATGCCTCCAATTTGCTTCTACGATAAAATAAAAAATCCTCAGCATGATACTTAAAATCACCTATAATCTGGCTTCCATCTTCCATTGCAGTATCATTTCAAAATATTAATCCCTTCATCTACTCTCTGTTCTAATCAAACGGATCATCTCCAACCTCTGTCTGTTTCTGCACAAGTGGTCATTTATGTTAAGGAATGCATTCCCTTTTTCACTACACCACATTCAGTGCCTTTGGTAGAAGATACATGTCCAAGAATCCAATAGTGGCAAGCTCTCTGCATTACATGTGGAACTGGCTTACCCCATTCTTCTGCCATGTACCTTTAGCTTTAGATCTAAAATTATGTGATATATTTCTAACTGGAAATACAGCGAAGTAGCACAAAACTGAATGAACCAGCAGGGTGCTGTGGATGCTAAAAAAAATAATAAAAAGAATCTTAAGCTATATTAAGTGTAGTAGCTAAATCATAGGAAATGACCATTCCACTACATTCTACCCTAGTCATACCCAATCTGGAATACTGTGATCACATTTGTCAGCAAGAATGCTGACAAACTGGTATGCATTCACAGAAAGGCAATCAGGATAGTGAAGGCCTGGCTATAGGGGGAGAGGAAGGGAGGAGAGAAACATGTTCAATGTTCAAATATCTGCAAAGCTGGCATTTCAAAGAACTGGATTAATTCTGCTGTATTCCAGAGAACAGAGCAATAAGAGATGTTCCAGAGAGGAAAATTTATGTAAGAAACTCACTAGCAAATAGACTCATCCAAGAATGGAAGGTACTATTTCATAAGGTAGTGATGTCACCACAGGTATTTAAGTGGAAGCTGGATAATTATGTGACAGAAGAAATCCTTGCTTTAAGTGCAAATTAGAGCAGCAAACAAATCCTCAAATTCTAAGATTCTAGGTTTTTCCTACCAAGGATTTGTTCTTGTTTTTATTTTGTTTTTAATAGTTAGGATCCAAATTCATCCCCAACTCATTTACTTTTTATTTTTCATTTCAGTTAATTACATTTTCATTGGTTTTCACCAGGGTGAAACGTTTGAAATGCTCACAAAAGGTCCACAATACAGAGTTTCATAACTGGGATAGGTCCTTCTATCCAGGATCCCAGGGTAACTAACAGATTCTGGAGATGTTCATTCAACAACATGAAATAATCTTATAACAGTTTTACCTACAAAGTTTCAGAGACATGTAGCAGACTAGCTTCAGCTACCACAAAACTCACAAAGAATAACTGATCAAAGAATATCTCTTACGCAAAATGTACATTTTCAGATATAATCTGGTTACGTTTCACTATTTTCTGAGGTTGTTCCGTGATTACTGTAATTAAAAAGAAGTTCTCACTTGTCAGAATTTTTTTCATAATATTAATACTCTTGAGGCAACAATGAAAAAGACTTATACTATGAACAAAGTTAGTGACATTTTTTTCCAGTCATAATAGTTGTTTTCTCAAATAAATGAAAAAGAAAGCAGGAATGTTTTCATACATACTACAAATTATAAAATAATTAACAAATATAATCACATCAATGACTTCTAACAAAACGATACAGGCAATGTTTGAGAACTAATCTTTTACAAGAAAATATAGTTAAGTGTGTGGGATTTGGTTTTAGAAAAATAGAATGCTAGAGATTTCTAGAAGGGATTGTAGAGGTCACCTAAATCAGGGAAATAGGTACTAGGGATTAGACTTGTGGTTTTATTGGTATAAAAAACCCTCACACAAAAACTTCTTCTACAGGTTAGTGCAGGTTAGCACCTCCTAGTGTTAAGATTTCCCTCAAGAACTGAAAAGCAACTTGCCCGGGGTCATACAGCCACAGCTTTTTTCAAATGCCAAATTTTAGCTCAGGTCTTTGTGGCTCTGAGGTCAGTCCTCTCTCTACTATGTCATGCTGTCTGTCTCATCCAATCCAATCAGCTCATTTTACAGCTGAGGAAGGTTTGGGGCTCCCTCCAAGAGATGAAAACTAAAATGAGTTCATGTTTATGCTAATCTAGAAAGCAGAACCACATTTTTGCTTAATGCACAAAAATCCAAGACTTTATTAACCAGAGGAAAGAAGATCTTCACACTCGAATAGCAAAGAAAAACTCTGGGGATCTGTTCCCAGCTTGCCTTATCCCAGGAGACATGGGCAATTTTCCTTATATTCTCAGTCAATTTTCTATGTACTCATTTTCTATATTTATAAAAGAGATAGAATACTGCCTGGCTACTGTTATTGTCATGCTGAAATGGAAGGATTTTTTTTATAGTCATGTATTAAAGGGATAAATTCTAAAATATTACTAAAGTTGTGAAGTTCCACATGTACTTCATTCCCTCCTCATTTATACTTCTCAGCAGTCTTCATCTTTCAAGGCTCAACTCAGGTGCCCTGTCCTATCAGAAGCCTTCCCTGACTCCCTCACTGGATAGCATTCTTTCTCTTTCCTCAAATTTCCCTGTACCTAGTTATTTGTACAAATGTTATATTCCTCCTGGCACAAGGACAAGGACTCTTACAATTTTGGTCGTTGTAACCCCATCAACTAACAGGGTACCTGAAACTTAAAATATGCTTCTGTTTCTTACCGAAATGAATTTAGAAAAAAACACCTTATGGCATTTTCCCATCAAGAAATAAGCTCCACAATGTTTTTTCCTGTCACATGATCACCTAGTCTCTATTTAAATACCTATGATGACATCACTACCTTACAAAGTCGCATGTTCCATTCCTGGATAGCTCTAATTGCTAGGAAGAGACTTACAGTTAAAGATTTTAAACACCAGAATCATAGTTGTTTTATATTAAAAAGATGTTCTAAAAGCAAAAAGATTTAAGTACTACTGATTCTTCTCTCCAAAAGCTAGACAATACTCAGGGAAAAATTTTTTTTCCTCTGTAATGGATTTACATGTGTTTTTTGTCTTTCTCTTACTACTGATAGCATGCAGTCTAATTACTTAATTGCATGATTGGCAAGATTCCTTCAGAACCGTTTCAGTCTCTCTCTCAGGTAAATTAGACAGTGCCATTATCTAAATTCACTTCAACAGAATTACTTTTTTTCTCCCTTCAACTAGAAACATTGTCAAAAGGAAAGCACAAACCTCATACATACCTGGGCTCCAGCAATAATGTTCTATTTTCATTTAAAGGCGAAGGGAACAGCTTCATCTCCTCGCCCCCGTGCTGACATTTGTCTTCGGGGCTATAAGAGTCACCAACTACATCAAAATCCAGTTGAGAAGCATCCTGATTCCTTGAATATCCATTTTTACAGAAAGGTTTAGGATAGTCCAATGTAACCTTACGAGAAAAACGATTCAATTAACCAAAGTATGCATTCTTCCATAGCTGAGTGACAGATATCAGCACCCTGCAAGCACATGTGCCAAGGATGGCTTTTTATTATAATGAAGGTTGATTGCTGAGCCATTTAGCCGTTGCTCCTGTTTTGAGAATCTCTAGACTGACCATCTGTGAGAGCTCTCAAGAGCATAATTAGTGTTCCCTCCAATAGCAGCATCATCCCCTCCATCAACTGCTTTTATCAATGACATACACACGTTCAAGTCTGCTTCTATCACTAAACTGAACTCCACGATCCCAGAAGGAAAGACGTCACAACTCTGGCACAGCGCTTGTGAGAGTGCCAATCCTTGGTCTACTACATGACGCCCAAACTGGTGTGCTAAGACCTGGTGTGTGCCCTAATAACAAGAGCAACAAGAATAACAGCTGACATTTATCCAGAGTTTTAAGGCTCGCAAAGCACTTGACATACATTATACAGCCTTACCAAAGTAGCTCTTTACACATATTATCACAAACAATTCTCTCACAGATTGGCTCAGTGACCATGGAAAAGTTCCTTGTGAGCCTCATCCAGAGCATTCTAGCATCTCTGTGAGGGCCAAACAAACGACATGGTCAAAATTTATTTTACTTAAGGCCATTGCAGGCAGGTCTCAGGGACAGAGAGTTAAGAGTTATCAGCTCCAATGTGATTTTGTCTTCCTCTGATCTCACTTAACTCAATAAACATTCACTAAGGCCATAAGTGCAAGGCCCTGCCTTACTCTCTGGAGAAAGAGACAAAAAATAGTCCCCACTCTCAAGTGACTTACATTCTACTAGGAAATTTGGTTATACTATCAATGAATATATAAATACATTCTAAGCTGAGAAAGAAGAGAGTACTAATTACTAAGTAGATCAGGAAAGGCTCTAGGTGAGAGCACTTTATACTCCTGTGTTCTAATTTGTATATTTATTTATTTAAGTGTTTTACTTCCCCTACTGGAGGGTATGCTCCTGGAATGCAGAGATATGTCTCTTTATCTTTCTATCTTCCCTCCAATATCCAGTATAGTGCACTGAATACAGCAGGCACTTATTAAGCATTCTCTATATGAATCAAACTGCAAATGCTCTGAGATATTTATAGGTACTATGAAAAACTACTAAAGAGAGTAGTATAAGTAAACCACTAAATATTTTATCTAGACTTTCATTATATTTTATAATTCTACATTCCTCATATATACATACTAATTAACTTCACTTTGATTTGTCTAATTAGGAAGGTGGATAGTTCATAAATCCCACGAAGATGTTATTTATCAATCCACCTTCCTATGTCACTGGAGTCCTCCTGGGAATTGCATGAAGTTGAATCTAGTTAAGGCTTGTACTAGATATGCCTTGAAGTGCAGCAATTAATATTCTTTCTCTTATTGTAAAGCTGTAAATTTCCTATAGGCAATTTTCCTCCTATTTCACTGCTTCTGATACTAAAGGCTTTTTTTTTAATTGAACACAAACCTCTCAAAAATATATCCCCTTATTTATAATGAATTATTTATCACTATCCAGCTTTAAAGACTTCTGATTAGGAAAGTTAATACAAAGTAGAAGCCAGGGACTCCAGATGAGCATAAGTGGCTTAATTTTAATGTCCCTTCCCTCCATCTCTTCAACAGAATTGTATCTAAATTTGCACCATCCATGAAAAACAAACCTATAGGTTCACCTTTCCCTTCCCCTAACCCTCTATCTCTTGCTCTAAAATGCAAAACAATCAAAGAACCTAAGATTTAGAAGGAACCTCAGAATATAGAATGTTAGAACTAGCAAGGACCTTCAAAATCCAGTTCAATACCAACATTTCAGAGATTAGGCACAGAAAAATTAAGTATCTTTTGGGTTCTGTTTCAAGAAAATACAGAAAAATGCTGTACCCAAAAGTTCTGAGTAGCAGCTAACCTTCATGTGGTTAAAACTGCCTTTTCTAACTCTACAAATAATTACATATATTCTGGTGAAAGTCCTGGGGAAGCCAAAGGTGAGTCCTGTTTTGTCACTGAAGTGAGCTCCATTTTGGGAGGCAGCGAGACCTAGGAAAAGAACCCAGGTCTAGGAGGCAGAAGGCAAGGATCTGTACCCTACTCAACAACTTCACAGTGTTGTGTGACTTTGGGCAAATCTCTTCACTTCTCTGAGTCTCAGTTTCCCCATTTCTAAGTTTTCAACTGCTAATATTCTATGTAGTAACAACTTATGGGCAAATTAAAAGTGGAAAATACTGCTATAAATAAAGATGTTGGAGGGGTATGAGGAGGGATAGGAGAGGGTGTTAACTTCCAGACTTGCAAATAACAATCCTACCTCACTGCCCCACAGTGATTGGGGACAACTCAGTAAGTTCCTATCATCATCATCATCAACATCTTCCGCTTGTGTAGCATCCTCCTCATCTTCTTTACTCCCCAGGATCTAGAGAAGATAAAATGATGTGAAAATGGAATAAAAAAAAATGTGTTGCATGAATATTTTATAAGGTGATAACATATAATAAAAATCAAAGTTTTTAAAAAGTCAAAATGCTAAAATAAAAATTAATCAGTTAGGCTCATTAATTCCAATAAAACCAAAAAAGGCTACCTAGAACCAAGGATAATTTTTAGACCCCTTTCCTTAGAAAACAAGCCAGAAACATTTTCTTACCACCTCTCTATATTTTCATCAAGTCGTTTGAAACTGAAGTATTTTTTCTCTTGCTATGCTGATGTTTCTTCACTCTATGCAGGCTAAATTCACTCACAAATTACACAAAAGTATAGAGAATTAAGGAGACCACTATTGATGGAATTAAAAACATAAAATCCTGAGAAGGTATTACAGGAAATTCACAACATACCAAATGAATGCATCACTTCTACTTATAGAGAACAAACAAACCACTTTTCTCAATTATCATATATCCAAAATGAGAAAGGAACAGTATCAGTTATACTGCCACTTTGCTGACAAAGACTTATAATCACTAATGAATGCACTAATGTCAGAAGAATATGTCTAGTTTTAGAATGAAGGGCATTTTATTTTAAAAGACCATATTAAATTGCAACACTTTTTTTAAAAAGTCATATTTAGGAAATTTCTATAGTAATTACATAATAGATTACAAAATGATTCTTTAGGGCGGAGTCAAGATGGAGGAGTAGGACTCACCTCTAGAAACTCTCTTCCCACAGCCCAGAAAATACCTGTAAAAAATGATGCTAAACAAATCCTAGAGCAGCAGAAGTCACAAAATGACAGAGTGAGATTTCCAGCCCAAGGCAGCATGGAAGGCAGACAGGAAAGGTCTATTTGCACAGGGAGTGGGAGTGGGAAGTGCAGTGGCAAGGACAGGACTGGAAAAGGTTTCAAGGCACCACCAGCAGCAGCTGCGAATCCCAGATTCCTCAAGTCACAAATGCCAAAGACACCTTCAAAGGTCAGTGAGAAAGCTCTTTCACCAGGGAGAGAACGGAATGCAGTAGTTTGGCCCCAGCCCCAGGTAGAAGCAGATTCCATTGTTGGAGCCCTAGCCTAAAGACCCTGGGGGAATTGAGCAGCTGATCTAGATCTCAGCCCTGAGTGGCAGCCCTGGAATGAGGAGCCCTGGTTGGCTGGTGGAGCTGACAGAGGTTTTGGAGAGGGAATTCTATTCTCAGAAAAGAGTGCTTTCAGCTGCTCCCAGACCAGAGCACAGGTTAGGAGGAGAGTAAACTCCTCTCCCTTGACTGTGCCACTCTGAAGGAACTGAGAACTTATGAGTCCCCAGAGTATGCCCTCCTCTGACAATATAAATGGTTGGGGAAATGCCCAAAAAAGGGAAAAAGAAGAAGACAACAGAAGGTTACTTTCTTGGTGACCAGGTATTTTCTTCCATCCTTTCAGATGAGGAAGATCAGAGAAAGACAT